>CM068381.1:12407686-12816117 GCA_034770075.1 Aralia elata
AAGTAGTCTAAGACAAGTAGTCTAATTTGGAGCAGTTTATAGTAAATGAGTGGTGTTTTTATAGTTTGCATTCCTATATGGTCTTTTGTTATACAAGTATTAGACAAAAATATCTCTCTGCTATACTGTTATAATTAGGGATGGATCACACCCCCCCCCCCCCCCCCCCCCCCCCTCACTAGCACACGATAGTATAGAATTAAACACAGAGAGTTTTACGTGGTTCACCAAATCTTGGGTACGTCCCCGTAGGCGGCTAGTTGTTTATTGATTCTCTTGATTAGGTTACATAGAGCTTTACAATAGATAGTTTTTATAGCTACTATTCATAGTCCTACCCTACTTCACATTATGTCTCAAATACCCATTATGTCCTATCAGAAAAACAAAAATAGGAAAAACGAGTTCGACGAACGGCACGCCCCGAGTCGTTCCTTGGCTTTCGATGGCGCGCCCCGCGTTAGTCCTCCAGAACCTGAAACCCGCCTGTGGCGCGCCCCGCGCCGTTTCAAGCCCTGCAACGGCGCGCCCCGCGCTACTCATGAAGAGTACCTCAAAAACTTTAGCGCGCCCCGAGCCACTCTGATGTTGTGCAATGGCGGCGCCCTGGCGCTCGTACCTATCAGTAAATCTGTACCATAGATGGGGGGCTCCGAAGCCCCCCACACCCCCCAGATCCTTACTGTTCAGTTCCGATGGGTCTGTGCGTCGCCGAAGCTTCGCACTCGGCCTTTTCCGTGAACTTCTTAGTTATGAGGCTCAAGTTTCCAACATATACAATGTAACTAATTTTTACAAGAATGTCATAATGGAAAGTCCAATTTAGGAATGCCTAGAATCCAAATCCACAATTTTTGTGTGTGTAGATAATGATTTAATGAAACTTCGTTCTTTTAAGTAGTTATTCACAGTTTTCTCTTTGTTTCAGGAGTAACCCTCTATGTTGTCGAATGTTTTTGATTTTAATACTGTAGTGGAGATCAGGTCCTATTATCGGGTATATTGTTGCAGTTGCAATTTTATCGAGATTCTACTTTTAGTTTAATATTCCCTTATATCTTCTTTGATAAAAGTTTTGTGTTAGCAGTAAAATACAGAAATCAGTTTGCAGATTTTGAAAAGCTTTAAAAAGAAAAAAGTTGAGTGAGAGATTTTGTCATACCATCTTTTCGTCATCCTTTGGGGTCTTGAAAAGGTATCATAATTTTTAAACTTGGATCAGGTTTTGAGGAAACTTATTTGATTTTTTTGTCACCTATTTTTGAAGCATTGTATTTAAATACCTATAGGTTCTTAAGGGACAGCTTTTTGTGGATGGGATATGTTGAGAAGCAAATGTACTGTTTTGTTGATTACATCTCTGGTGGGTTTGAGCTCAACGTTCATGGTTGCGGTTGATTGTTGCTGGGTAACTAGAAATGAATTATGAACAATCCTAATTATTTATTTGGTTTATTTTTATTTTATTCTTTTGGTGCCATTTGATGTTTGCCTTAGTATTTTTTCCTGATTCAAATGGAAATCCTAGAAGTCCAGATTCCTTGCACTTTATTAATCCTTCAGGCCGGTTAAATGCTTACCTGCAGGTAATGAGATGCCGCTTCTGTTATTTTTCAAATTCGAGATATTTATACTTTAAAACAGTTTGGATTGTAGGAATGGAGTTGAATTTCTAGTTGGATTAAGTTATTCTATATACTCTCCCTCCCTCATGGAATCCAAATCACAATTTTTTTCATTCCAATCGCAACCAATCCACAATTATTTTTTTTAATTCCATAGGAATGAGTCATTCCATTCTCCCTCCTATTCCACCAATCTAAACGTTCTAGCATTAAGAAGTTGTTAAAAGTAATTGACTACCTTATAAGTTTAACGAAATAGATAGGATTATATCTCAGATTCCTTGAGGTATATATGGAAAACAAATCATATCCCCATAAACATAACCAATCTAAAGAATTCTGATTCTAGTCGGTTTCAAAATGTGCAGTCGATACAAACAAGTTGCTTCTTATATACTAAAGGGTTAACATTTCAAATAAACCTTTATTATACAAGTATTACAGAATTGTAACTTATTTGCTATATAAAATACAACTTATTTTTGAATAAATTGTACAATATGGACGTGTTCATTTTATACTAACTTGAATCAAGATCCCAAACAAAAGTATGTCATTAAAAAAGGATTTAAATTAATTACTTAAATAACTGCAGGCTTATAAAGGAGGTTGGGGCGGTTATCCAATTCTATGATTCGGATAGGCTCTTTCACTGCTTGGGGCTTTGGTGGACGACATTTAGATATTTCAATATCTCTTTGTTTCAACGTGTATGGCGCAGTTCACATGGCTTTTGAAGGTAATACTTTCTTTTACAAGTGAAGTTTTGTTATTATTAATTCTTATGTCGTTATATAGCAGTTTATTGCTTAATAACTCTTTCTGAGTTTATACAAATTTAAATATTCTAGAGTAGTAAGGAAATCAGACTGTTTGCGAGCTCATTTCTGCTTGATTAAGCCCGACTTGTGCGCGTTAAACTCGATACTAGATCTTTTACCCATTTAGTTTAAACTAAGCCATAAAGCTCGAACAATTTGATGTACCATCGAGTCAAGTAAGCATGGCTTCAATTAATTATTTTTATCTATTTTTATGATTTATATAAATAAAAATTTATCATCGAAACATTATTAAACTTGAGTAGTATCATGGTTGTATAAGCTTGACTTGAGCTTGAACTCTAACATCGTTAATTTACATATCGAGTTGGTACAACTCAAATCTCAAACTCATATAGAGTCTGATACTCAACTCGACTCTGTTTAGCTTTTAAAACGTGTTCGATGCTTAGTAAGTCTAAAACTAGAGTCGGCTCGTTTACAGCTCTAGCTAATGCGAATACTAATATGGGTTAGTGTAAGGGTTTAAAATAATGTCATCTCCTAAATGTAAGAATCTTTGTTTTATCAATGACTCCGACAAATACAGATTAATAGATTCTACCGACAGTGTGCAGCGCGTCTACTACGGTTTACAAAGTGCAATAACATGTTTTCAGTTAAACTTGACTTTAGTTACAAAAAATTAGGTATTACATTTTCTTGTACATTTTTCATGGTCTCAATGACCCTCTATGACAAGGTTGAAGGAATTGAAGGCATCATGGCGGGCATATGCAAGCGCTTTGTGCATATATTTTCTCTTTCTTAGGACCTACTCTATTTTGGTCCAACGGTCATCAACAGGGCTGCAGAAATAGCTTGCCCAGTCCCTTTCCTACAACCGCAACAAATACTTTGTCTTGTCTAAGTATTACGGGTCATTTTACAATAAAGTTATATTTTTGTATTTTTTAAATGGTGATTATAGGGGCTTAACTGGTCACCACAATCATATAACGTCCATTACAAGATATGATTTGATCGATTTTTTTTAAAAAAAGATGGAACCTTTCACAACAATGTTTGCTAAAGATAAATTTATTAATTTTTTTCCAAGTTAATAGTAGGACAATTTAGCCTCTGCAACACAGTATTGCGGTAGTTTAAGTTGTTCCGCCAAAAATATATGTGTCTAGATCGGAGGGTTCTTATTTTTTTTAAAAAAAAAAATCTTGCCAGTCAAATCCTTACAATAATCGGTGGAAGATCTGATGGCCTACTTAATGCTCTATAGCCACCATTGACTTATGATTTAGTGTTCCTTTTCATTATAAATATAATTCTTTACTTTTATATGATTTCGGACAATAAGATCTTGACCATATTTTTACGGATGGAGTCCTTAACTGATCTTCACAAGAAACTAAAGATGCTCTTGGTTAGGGCAATACTGATCTACCACTATCAATTCTTATAGTTGTGAAGTTGGTGGTTGCAGATTTTAAGCAAATGGAGGTAAATATTATTGTTTTCTATTCTTGGAACCTAGACCTATTTGGTCTGGCAGTAGCACTATACAGTACACATCATCTCCTTTTGCATATTTGAGCTGGTTTATCTTCTCTTCTTCTTTATCTTCTCCCATTCATTTGTCCTTGTCAACTGCTGAAGATCCTTGATGGTGATAATGGGACATCGCTCCTAGAGAGCTTCTACGGGAAGAGGAAATCGCTACAATGGGGATATTGTTCAATTTGTGCCAATGCGCGAGGTACATGGTGAGTATATTTTATTAACACTTACGGTTATTACTTACCTCCATTTCAAAATTAGAGATATATATTTTCTTTTTTATCTGTTCACCAAAATTTATATGATTACATTTCAAAATTTAAAACTACAAAAGTGATGTGTGAAGTTCTAAAACATGTTTCAACTTAAATATTCTAGCTCTAAATTAAGACTACTATTATGCCATCACTATTTATATAATTAAAAAAAATTCTTATAAATTTGTCTATTTAAAAGTTTATTCTCTAATATTTGATTAAAGTTTATTTTTATATAATTTGAATTTGAAAATCACATTGGGGACGCTTGCTTAAATGTGTTGGTTAATGCAGTTACAGAATATATTCCTTTTATTTTAGATGGTACACTTGCATATTTTACATAGTAATGCAGTTATAGGAATACATCTGTGACTTGTGAGGATTGTAGATATTTTCATCAGTATACTATTTTCATTTAAAAACGTTTTCGACTAACCATGCCACTCACCTCTTCTGCAGGGTGGGCCAGACCTCCGTCGTCCAAGCCCTACTTGACTTGAGAGCTACCAGTGTCAGTTTTTGACTTACATGAGGAGCAGGAGATATCAATAACCTACTGCTGCTAAATGTACCCACAAGTGGAAAGATTGGCTCCATAAAAAGTTGTGAGAAACAGATGGCCTAAAAATCATTCAAAGGATTTATTCCCATCTTTAAGTGATAGGATTATTATAATCATCAGGATTGTTTTTCACTCCCCCCAATTATGGTACATTATAATTAATGATAAATATAAAAAAATAATAGTTTGATTAGATAAATGTTACCAATTATTATATATATTATATAGGAAAAATCTCTCCAACAAACCGGAAAAGGGGGAACCAAAAATGATTATAAAAGGGGCCAGTTTTTTGAGCTACGAAAACCGTCGTCATAGCTTTGACATCGGACTTTTTTCTTTGCTTATTATCCGGCGGGACGATACAAGGTAGATATAGCCGGTTCGCCAGATAGATTATGGATTATTTGACATTTGGCAGGAAAATCAAAGTCGGAAGAAGAATACTGAAGAAGTAAAGGAAAATAATATTACAAGCATCGTAGGACGTGAAGGATAATGAAAAACAATGAAGCAAGGAAGTTGAGGATCAATAACTAAGCATTTTGCTTAAAACTGCAACTACCTCCACAAGCACTTAAACTCTTGTAGATGTCTTCTCCAACCTTGGAGGCCGACGGTGTGATTCCACAAGACAGTAAACAAGAGCTGCATCAGCTTATGGTGAAAAAATGGAATTCTATTTTATAAATTGTTGAAATAAAAATCTAAATGGGTGGCGTGGGCAAAGTGTTAAGGCAACGGGTTTTCGGTTCTCAGGTTTTGGTCCTGCTATACACAAAATATTCATTAAACTACAGCAGCTAAAGGAAAAAACATAAATCCAAAACATATAATCTCACATACATCAATAGTATATCATGAAGGATGAAATTTTTAAAAGGCTTGTAACTTTGAAGTTTTAAAGCTAATCTCTCTCTATAAAAAGCTACGTCCACAAGTGTTGAATCAGTAAACAAAGACCAAGCAGCAGCACTAAATCCATACCATAAAGGGAAGAATGATGGGACAACCTAAACTTAACCTAATTTTGATGTTATTTTGTGAACAATGATCAGCTCTTGAGGACATAGGGAAAGATTGATCTCAAGAAGATTGTGGAGAAACCCCTTTATCATAGATATTATTTCTTAACAACCACCACATCCTTTAGTCGAGTTCTTCACAAAAAAGCTTCCATTTTGCTCTCTGGAGGCTTCCCTTCAGGAGTCAATTCACTTAAACTCGCTTTGAGTGCTACCAGTACTTGTCCTTTGCCTCGTTTGACCTTCCTCTGCCCACCTCTAAATAACTCATGCCACTTAAATAGTCTTGAAATTCCAGAAGACAAATTCATATAAAAACCTTGACGTTTTTAGTAGTGACCAAATACAGTAGGGGATGGCAGATCATCACTAAATGTTCTTGCTTTGTATCATAATCAGTTTTTCAGTCTATGGTAAAATTGGGGAGCTGGATTTTAGTATGCAAATACGAGCACCAAACCACACCCCACACCACCTCCCCCCCCCCCCCACCTCCTCCACAACACCCGAAAATTAGGAGCCGGTTTAGTATGCAATTACGGAGCACCAGCCACACACCCCCAACCACCATCCCCCCCACACAACACCAAACAAAAAAATGTAAATTTTGGAGAAATTGAGTTATTTATATTTAACCAATTTTGAAAGGTCCACCTACAAAACCTGAATGTTTTAATTAGAAATTCACATATTTTATATATGCATGAATTTCTATGATAGATTGTGTGGGGGTGTGAGTGATGGACGACTGTTTAACTGGATAATTGTCAGTTAATCGCCACCCAACAAATTGCCCGTTGAAGTTGAATAATACATATTTCTGAAGTTACTCTTAACACGTTTTAACAACCCAATATAAGGTTGATAGAAGTGCTGAAAACTAATGGTTAAAAATCATGCTTAAGCTTTATAAGGGAAGCACCAATTCTTTCAATGGAAAAGTTCATTGGGTCACATATTAATTAGCTTTCCAACAGAACATTCATGTCTCAGTTTTCTTTTTTTTTTTTTGGTCAGTAAAAGTAAAATTTGTCATTAGGAATAAAAAACAAAATAATTTGAACAAAAAGGAACAGAGAATAAACCTCCAACAAACCTAGCTCAGCTACAAAACCAACACAGGGACAATACAAAACCAAAAGGAAAATACCCTAAGTCAAAACTAAACGAAAAATTTCCTGCTTAATACCCCATTACCATGGTTAGCAACCTAATTCCTCAAAAGTATTTGGGTCTTTCTTAATGATGATGAACTTTATCTCTAATATCTTGCATGGATGCAATCAACACATCTACATAGCAGAATTCAACCTTCTCGCCATGGTCAGCTTTATTTTCTATTTTGGACAAATGTGGTAGATACTGCCCTGGATAGCTAAGGTAATCTAATCCAACTTTGAAATGAAGTTCCTTTAAACATTCTGAGGAAGCCAAGCACAAATTTTGATTCCCAAACTGTTTTGGCACAATTCGGTAAGACCTGCATCTTCTTTTTAATTGAACTCACCTAAGTTGTTCTTGATTTGAAGACAACTAAGAAATAAGTGATTTAAAATCCTCTTCACCATCTTGACATAAAAGCACACCTATTATGCTCCAAGAACTTTCCGATTTCACCAAACTTGTTCTTTGTGGTAAGTCTACCTCTGAAAGGCTTAACCAGAAGTTAAATTTGCCATGCCTTAGGAATGTTTTTCTGTTTGCTTTTGAACCAAATCAATTTTATGCCACTCCACTGTAGAGTTTTTTCTCCCTAATAGTTTCCTCAAGTAGATTTTAATAGAATTATCCCCATTTCCATTTGGTATCCATTTAACACGATTTGTGGTATTCATGTGGAAACAATACACCCTCCTTAAGCTTCATCTTAAAATTACTTGTAGCATCTAGTGATAGCTGGCTTCAGGCCATACCCAATTTTCCTACTCAAAAGATCACCATCTTTCACTTTTTGATGATTACCGTCCGGCTAGATTTTCTCAATTTTCTTTGTACCCATATCTTACACATAATAGAGGACGCATAAGGATGCCCAGATTATCAATGCCAACAAGAAAAGAATCACGTCCATTACCAATGAACATACTTTATTAGTTTCTGAGCTTTGCCCCTCGACTTCATTACTTCTAACCACGTCCAAGAAGCATTAGTAGGAGTTTTGCAAGTCCACAAACACTGACCCTTTAATATATGGGAATGGCACCACTTGACCCATAATGAATCTTTCTTACCAGCTACATTCCATAGATGTTTTCATCATAACAGCTTCATTCCAAATAATAACATTTTTAATCCCCAGGCCACCTTCGGCCATTGGTTGACAAACATCCTCCCAACTAACCTTAGCAGTGGTTCTTTATATACTCAGGACCAGACTATAAAAATGTCCTCAATAAAGAATTTATTGATCCTAAACACTGCCTTCGGGAGCACAATCTTCCAGCAAAAGAAAGAAACACTGCCTTTCATTTACAGGAGCATTATGAACATATTCCCAACCCACACCAAATTTCCTCATAATTTTTCCAACTTTTACTTGAGAGACTTTTGTTTTCTACCAAACATAATAAAGAAACTCTATTTACAAGCTATAAAATCAATAACATCTCTATGTTTATGGGATTTATTAAAACCCCTAATATTCCAAGCATACATTTAATCATTGAGAATGAGGTAAAAGATTATTACCCCCACTATCAGCAGCAATCCCCACTCCTTTAGGTCTTAAATTCCTACCCCCATTACCTTGTAACATCAAGAGAGCATCCGAAATCCCAGTTTGTGCAGTAGCCAATCTTTTTTGTTCCCTTTTGAGTCTTTTTCTTGCAGATTTGGTTAAATTCTCTAACGAAAGTGCCATTGAGTTATGAGAATCCCCTTCCTCCAAAACAAGACTTTCAAAAAGAGTTATTTAACTGTATAGCTTTGCCTTTGCCCACTAAAACAATTCCCACATCCTCTTGTGAAAATTCTATTGCTTCATCTTGCAACATCATACCAGTCTTATTTAAACAATCACTTCCACTGATAATCTGTCCCTCATCATTTTATCAACCTCATTACAAACAAGATTTTCCATATAAGGATTTGCATTTTACATTTTGCACATAAGAATTTGAAGTTTCACCAACTCCACCTTCAGGACCTTCTTTTTTATTCTTCACAAACTATCCACTCTTGTTTAGTCATAGGTTTCTTAGGGCATTTACTTGGTTTGTGTCCAAACACCTTGCAAACATTGCATTGAGGGGAAATCCATTCATATTCAACAGTTTGTGTTTCCAAAACATTTTTCTCATAGACTGAGCCTCTGGGTTGGGAAAAATTAGTCGTAGACTCACCGTACGCTGACACCGTTTTCTCCTTATTCGACATCATTGTTTCAGATCAATAAATAATGTGTGATTGAGAATTATCAAACACTAAAGCGCCCTCCTTCTAGCGCCAATGTTAACGCCAAGATTCGTCCCACGAGTCCTCTCAATCACCAATAGGGCGTCCAATACTGCACAGAAACGAAACCACACTCAAGAGCCTGACGCTTTGGGCTGGCCGGGGGGGATAGTTTCCGGTGTGAGAATAAAGTACAGGGATAATATAAGGTTTAACAATAGAGGTTTATAACTTTAGTTGTTTGTAAAGTGAAGATTACCTGTGAATTAGGGTTTAGCCTTGTATTTATAGTGATCACACCATTGACTGCATGTTCGTCCCCATATGGAAATAAAACTCCTCATCAAAGTTAGTTACCTTAATGGAATTAAACTCAATCTACTTAAGGAAGAAAATCGAATTATATCCTGGACACTTTTCTTTAAGAGTTGGAAATTAAATACAACTAGAATTACTTAATATTCTCCCACCATCCAAACAGATCCCTACATGGGAACATTCCTCCACGTGAACTATGGTCCACCATATCTATCGGGCCTTAGTGAACTCATCCTAACACAATAGAACAATCAAACATAATATTTTTCATTTTATAGAAAATATGTCATTTTATTCTCACTTTCATTCACGCAATCTAAACATAGCATAATTGTAACGGGTGTGTGATGCTAGAGGTCTGAAATTTTTGGTCTAAAAAAATGTCTCTCAAATAATGTGTCACCATAACATTAGTTGAGTATATCTCATGTGATTGACTATGTTCTAAATTATTATTAAATTATTCAATGTCATGTCATTTAAGACCATTTTAAAACCAAAAATTTAAGATCCGTAATATTACTTAATTGTAATTGCTTTGTTAATACAGTATAGGACAATGATTAAATATACATAGGAACTTTCATGTTGTCACATGATCAAATAGGGTAAATTAATTATTTAGTTCTTAAATTATTCAACTTTTGAAATTAGATATTTAATCTATTTCTTAACGTAGGTACATATTTAAACTGATTATTTGTTCGTAATTTAGCCATTCGTCAACGGACGTTAAAAAGTTGTATATGTGGTATTTTTTTTTCCTGAATGTGTAATTTAAGTTGCTTATATTGCTTGTGTAAGTCAAACTTGTTGATGGAGCTAATTACCAAAAAATTCTTCTATTCTTCTTATGACCATCCCATGGATTGGAGTGATTTTTTTTCTAGAGGGGACCTAATTTAAATAGAAATACAAGAATTTTTTCCTTACCCATACTTAAAGACATTTAAAATAAAATTGTGTGATAATTTTTTTTCAACCAATGTTTTTAATACGCAAAGTGTTGATTTTTTAATGTTTTCTTGTGGAAAAAAATAAAAATAGTAACGCAACGAACTACTACTAATATCTAATAAAATTATTTTGAGACATTAATTATAGTTGAAATAAAAATATATTATTAACATGATATGGTAATAAAAGGAAATTCATATTTATTGATAGTATAGAATGACACAATATACTTAAAAAATTATCATTATAATTTCAATATCATACCATAAATATTAAACTAAACACTTGATAAATTTAGGAATAAACATGAAAACATAAATATAATCACAAAAATTCGTAAAGGTTTTGCAAATAGAATTCTCAAAATGGAGTAATATTTATAATTGTTATTGTCTAAAATTAATTAATTTACATTAACTTTAAATTTCAAAAAATTAATTTTAAGAAGTCAAAACAAAATTCTTTTTGCGAGATGGATGCAATTTTTTATTAAACATGTAACTAAGTACCCATATATTAAAAGAAAATTTCACAGAGGTCCCTGGGGGCGCAACCCCACTGCCCCTAGGTGTAGGGTCGCCCTTGACCGACGATTCTGATCTTTATCCTTGATCTCCCTCTCACTCCTGACGACCAAAAGCTGATCGCAACGCCGTCATCATCAATCTCTCCTCTCAAAGACAGTTTGCAATGTTATGACATATTAGTCTCGCGAGCATTCTATGTCAGAAAACAACCTTCCAAAGCCCACCATGTCCATGACTTAAAATCATCGAATTGTTTGAGTCTAGGGGGTTTCCACCTTTTATCCACGTAAATACTTTAGTCAAAAAAAAATAAGCATGAATTTTAACGTTTATTAACAAAATTACTCACACACAAACAAAAAAAATTGAATGTAACTATGTTAAAAAAAATAAACGAACGACCTAATTTAAAAAGGTTGAATAGTTTAAGGGCTAAATCATTAATTTACTCTATCAAAATACTCCATCCCATATTAAATGCCCACTTTTTAAATGGCACATAGATTAATGTAATAAAATTTGTTCCCATTATATCCCCTATAGATTAAGATCTCCAAATCATTCATCATTCAATATATAAGTACTTCATCTATTTCAAAATTTAAGATATATTTTATTTTTTAATTCATTTTAAAATTAATGATACATTTTTATTTTAAGACTATATATAAAGTGATATGATATTCCTAATTTCTTTTCTACCATAATTTTCAATATCACACCACCAACAACTGAATTCATAGTTAATACTATTATACTAAAACTATATTTAAGAACATAAAATTATCCTTAAAGTTTTTTTTTTATAAATGTATCATTAATTTTAAAACGAATGAAGTTATTTTTTAGTTTTCAATGCTTTAATTACTTTTGTTCACATAATTAACATTAGCATTCAATTTTTTATTTTGTTCAAGATGACCAAGTTGTTAATGGTTTCACTTTCCCATAAATTAATTAGATCAATGTATTTAGAAAATGTGTGAGGGTTATAATTGAAAAAAGTGAGGAAAGATAATACAAATTTAAAAATGGGACAATTAATGGGATAAATAAAAAAGGGAAAGTAAATGCTTAATATGGGACGGAGGGAGTATAAACATGTGACTGGTTTAATTTTTAATTTTTTTAATTAAACCATATCTCAATTTGTAAAAAGAAAACAAGATCTTGAAGTATTATTATTTTTAAATATAATTTTCCGAGAGAAAGAGAGGGAGAGACTTTTTTGACTAAAGAAACGTATAAGAAAATGCAAAATCATTTCCCTCCTAAATTCTTTGCATTTTTGAATATTCCAAATCCAACGTCTAGTAAATTTCCGTTCTCCCCTTAAAATCTCATTTCCATTTTCCTATCCTGACTCGGCCCGAAGCCGCGTTTGGTAGAAAAGAAGACGCTGGTTTCTATTTTTGGAAAGTGGGAGGCTTATAAATTTATTGCAATTGTGAATCGTTGTTTTGCAATTACACCGAAACATAAGGGTTCAGAAACTTTTAGAGAGAGGGAGAGAATTGAAGTGAGTGTTTTTAGAGAGAGAAAATAATTGTGAGATGGGTGGATGTTTTTCTGATGTAAGGGGAGGACAACAGGCCGTGGGAGGAGGTGGGACCCAGCTGCCGCAGGGGAGTGGCGGCGTATCACAGAATGAGGCTGTTGAGTTCTTTTGCAAAACCAAAGGTCTTAATGCTCTTTTTTACACAAATTGAGGTACATACATACATACATACGTTATTCAAACACCCAAGTTTCAACTTTGGGAAGCTAAAGTTCTAAGCTTTGTATCAAGTGGTGTTAGTTCAATTCTTTACTTGATGATTATATTCTCCTAGTATACAGACTACACGGACACATGTGGGCCCGAAATATATTTTTGCAAATTATATATATATATATATATATATATATATATATATATATATATATATATATGAGAGTGATCCGCTGGATGTAGCTCTATTTTCAGTCAATTGATCTCCTATCGTCTATTTAAATAGTGGGCTGCCAAGATTAAAAAGGTACTTTAAGTATCCGCCAGTATTTATTGTAGATACAACAATTATAACTCGCAGATACTTAAAATACGTGAAATTATAAAAACGTCTCTACTTTTAAAAATTATCTCTCCGAACTTATCAGTCCTCGACTCTAGAAACAAACTCAATTAACTTTTGGGTAACTTTTATAATCACTTATGTATTAAAAAGTTGGATCAGACTTCATCAATAATACATATTATTAACACTAAAATTATAAAACTTTGTACTTAGTTTATCACTTTGTGAATATATGATGTATGCCTTTACACTAATACGCAAAATTGATAACTCGTTGTACAATTTATAGTGCAAAATTATATATTTTGAATTAGTTTTTGCACTATCAATTATACCTTAAGGAGATACGCTTTTGTACTAATAACTGTACTTTGAGAGGATAAACTTGTTAATTAGTTAAGCTCAAAAACGAAAACATCACACAGACACATAAGAGACCTTTGCATTTCCTTCACTCCATTCTTAACCAATGATACCGGACTGATGGTTTGACCCATTTTGTCGAGAATCTCTTGATTTTCTCTATGTAAAAAAGGAGAACAAAATTGAGAAATCTTTCACTGAAGTTGACACCATTGAGTTACGGGATTTTTATTTAGGGTTAACTACAAAAAATATTGTTCCTTAAAGTTTCACAAAATTTTATTTTTAACCCCAAAATACCAACTTTTTCAATTGTGTTCCTTTAAGTTTAAAACTTTTTTACAAAATTTTTTCTTTTTAACATATTGGTGAAATTATAGGGCTGGAATCCTTCACATACATGTCCGAAATTAATTGCTAATTATGTTTATTTACGTTTTATATAAATGTATATATTGTTTATATTCATATGTTTGAAATGAGTCAAATGTGTATTAAACTATATAACAACGTGAATTTTGACAATAATTTTATTTAAGAGTTAATTACATGTTAGACCCCTCCAAGTTTTACCTATTTTATAAATTAGACCCCTAAAATATAAATCCTTCTGATATAGGACCCTAAAGTATGTTTAAGTAATTGATAGACCCTTTTCGATATTCCGACAAGATTTTGCCCCAAAAATACTTAAAAAATGCAGCTTGACTGTATTTTGACTTATTAAATTCGTATAAAATCTGTATAAATACTTATTTTGATGTAGTAAATTCGTATAAAATTGTTATAAATAATTATTGATATATGTTAAATTATTAAAATTAAATACAAATACAAAGATTACCACATACAATTTTTTTATTTTAAAATTAAAAAAAACAAAAATTATTTAAAATTTTACAAATAAATTTAGTCCAAAATTAAATAATACTCTTTTTATATTAAAAAAGCTCATACAAAAGAAGAAGGTAAAAGGTCAAAAAATTAATCAGTTACCAAAAAAAAATCTATTTTTTTATACTGATTAAAAAAGTTGATACAAAAGGGAAAAAAGCCAAAATATATTAAGTATAAAAAAAATAGTCCAAAATTTGTAAAAACAAATATTCATAGTTTTTAATAATTTTACAAATTAATTTAATCAACAATTGTAAAAAAAATAGAAAAAAATTAAATTAAAATTTGTATCACAATTTTAAAAAATATATTACAACTTAAATTTTACAACTTGTATTTATTAATTTTTATAATTTTAAATTTTGTTTATAATTTTACAAATTTTATTTATAAATTTTACAACTTAAATTATACAAATTATATCACAACTTAAATTTTACATATTGTATTTACAATTTTTTTATAATTTTTTTATATAAATTTTATAATTTTTAAATTGTATTTATAATTTTATAATCAAATTGTATGGATTTAATATAAGTATACAAAATTTAATAAGTCAAATACGGATTTATACGAATTTAATAAGTCAAAATACGGCCAAATCATATGTTTGACAGTACTCCGGGCCAAATTTTTTTTAATTTATTGAATTACCAATTTAGGGGTCTATCACACTTACTTAAATGTACTCTTGGGATGTATATTGGGAGATTTTTTACTTTGGGAACCCAATTGTAACACTAGTGAAATTTGGGAGGGTCTAAAGTGAAATTAACTCTTTATTTAATATTTCAGAAAGGAACAATTTTGTAAAAAAAAATTAAACTTGAAAGAAAGCACTATTGAGAAAAAATTGATACTTTAGAGCTAAAAGTATAATTTTTTTGGAATTTTTGAGGGACACTTTTGCATCAAAAAAGGGTTTATGGGGAGATACTCATCTGGGGTGTATTAATTGGAACTTTCGTTCTTAATAAAGTCGATAATAGACATCACCAAATCATATGAAAAATTCATATGTTCAAATATTTTTATATGTTCTCTAAATTCATACGATTGGATTTCATTTAAAAAATATATTATATTTAAACATTTATTTTTTTTGGCATTGAACTTTTAAACAATTTGTCAATATTGCCCAAAATTTGACCAAAACGAGAAATGTTAGTTAATATGTCAAATTTTGGATATTTTTTTACCGTTGTTGGAAAAGTTCAATAATTTTGGCGCAAAAAATTAAAATAAAATATATTATATGTTTTTTGATAGGTAGACTATTCAATGGTTTTTCCTGTCATGAAGTTTTTCTTTGTTATAATATGTTTTCCGCTTTAATTTTTCCTTTTAATAACAGTTTCATACAGTTTAGCAGGATTAAATGTTTGTAATTATACATGTTGGGTGAAAGCACAATTGTACAGCAAAAGAAGCGCATATAAAAAAAATAATTATTTTCTATAAAAAAAAGTTAGGCATAAAATTTCGTTTCTCGCAAACAATATAATTCATTTTCCTTTGTTTTTCCTGTTAAGAATAAAGTATATTAGGAAATCTTACAAACAGTGTGAACTCCACTTATTATACAAATATAATTCTTCCTTTTTTCCTTCTAAGATTATCTGTTACTGTTTTTATTTATCTATAAAGTTGTTTGTTTATTCCATTTTGATCAATATAAACAGTAGTTTTAAAATGTGAACTGCAGCTATTCTTTATTCGGCATCAAAATTACGTGATCTTGACTACTTTTCAAAGGTACTCTTAAAAAAATTGCTGTTTAATTTAGGAGATGTATTTGTGTAATTTAGTACTCCCCTCTGTTCTAAATTGATGAAGTTTTTAAGGATAATTTTATGTTCTTAAATATTAAAAAATAACAGTAAAAGAGTAATAACAAATTAGAAAACATTCATGTCACTTTATAATCCTAAAATAAAAAATGTATCTCTAATTTTGGAACGGACTAAAAAGAAAAATATATCTCTAATTTTAGAACAGATAAAATATTATGGTCAGAAATCTTTTTACTTATGAAAATGGTTTTCATCACCGTATATTTTTTTTCTTTGCATCAACATTCGTCGTCCTCGTTGTTTCTTATACTTGTTTGTGTTGTTGATGAATCGACTTTCGAGAATTTGTGTATAAAAAGTGTATAACTTTTTGACGTTAGGTTGCCCAGCATGCGAACAATGTTATTTTAAGCATAAATGCACAATAATACATGAGAATTGTTGACCAAGGACTAATATTACCATGTGTTATTGTCTGAAGTCTATTGTTGAAAAAGTTTGTCTCAATATGTTCAAAAGATTAGACAAGTTAGGAATACAAATGGGAGTTAGGACATGTTAGAATTTAGGCAAGTTAGGCAAGCCTACCATTTTATTCAATTGTTCACACACACAACCTACCATTCTCATTAGTTCACACCCACCTAACCCATCTCATTGGGTAGCCTATAAAAGGAGGACAACTCCTTCATTTTGATAAACACCATCAATCCAAAGGAAGAAAGATAGGAGTTAGAGAGTTTTAGTGAGAGAAAATTCTCTTGGGAAGAATTATCTTTCTTGAGTGGATGTGAGGAAATTTCCGTGAGAGTGTGAGTGATTGTAATATTATTCACATAGTAAATTTTCTCTGGTTGTCTTTGGCAACGAAAAGTGGTTTTTCCTCCAATTTTGGAGTTTCCACTATAATTCTTGTGTTGTGTGATTGTGTTTCTAAATTCTCAATTTCCTATTTTTTCTATATCGTGAGACGTTGTAATTCCCAACAATTGGTATCAAGAGCTTTTGGTTACCGTTGGTGTCTAGGAAAGTGGTTCAAAAGGCAGTGCCTTTAAGAAAGGTGGTTACTTAATTAGTCATCGTTACAAAAGTACGGAGAGACTCCAACCCAACTTACACTTACCTGGCCAACTGGTACGATCTGTTTAAAAGAAAAATGTCTGGCATGAAATTCGACATTGAGAAATTCGATGGGAGAATGAACTTTGGCTTGTGGCAAATTCAAGTCAAAGATCTGATTGATTCAATCTAAGTTACACAAGGCATTGAAAAGGGCGCTCGACTCCTGATTCTAGCAAAAAGGATGGGAAATCGACCTCTGATTCTAGCAAAACAAGATTTTGCATCTAGTAATGAGCGATGAAGATTGGGAAGAATTCGATTTGAGAGCTGCAAGCATGATTCGCTTGTGTTTGGCAAAAAATATTCTTGCTAATGTGCAAGGAATTTCAAAAGCCAAGGAGCTTTGGGAGAAGCTTGAAGAAATGTATCAAGCAAAAGGCGTCTCAAATCGGGGTATATCTCAAGGAGCAGTTTCATACTTTGCGTATGAATGAAGGCACATCTATTTCTGACCATTTGAGTGTCTTAAATGGTATCGTCTCTGAACTGGAATCTATTGGAGTAAAGATGGATGATGAGGATATAGCGTTGAGGCTCATCTGGTCTCTTCCAAATTCTTACGAACACATGAAACCCATTTTGATTCATGGGAAGGAGAAAAATTATGTTCTCAGAAGTTACCGGTAAACTTTTCTCTGAAGAGAAGAGGGCTGAGTGGGTGGATATAATGTTTCCACCTGAAAACTCAGCTTTGATGGTAGCTGGAAATTAGAAGAAGAAGAATAACTCCATGAACAAGAAATCGATTTGTTGGGGGTGTGGACAATCTGGACACCTAAAAAGAAATTGTCCGAAAGGTGGAGCTAATTCGGCAAATTGCTCCAAGTCGAGATCTGACAATGAAGCTAACATTGTGTCCACATGTAGTGAGGGGGACGATCCTGATCTTTACTGAACAAGTATGAACATCCTCATGGCATGCCGCTAGTATCCAAAGTTGCCATGAAAGAGGATGTGTTACTACTAGCGGGTTTTATGCACACGGGGCATTGGTTGACATTGATGCAAGGTGTGTGGTGATGTCGATGGCTGATGTTACTTCCGGGAAAGCCAACGTGGAAGTAGCACCATAATTTTTCAGCAAGTTTGTTCGACATGAAATCTTAGAATGGTTGATTCTGAGTGGAAGTATACTCTTTATGGTGGAGTATGATAATTTTCTATATTGAGAATTATGACTGTTGGTGAAGGACAGTGATAACAAAAGTTATGAAAAATTTTAGAATGGTTGATTTTGAATGGAGGTGTATTTTTTGTGGTGGAGTATGATAATTCTCTATGCCGAGAATTATGACTGTTGGTGAAGACGGTGATAGCAGAAGCTATGGTGATTATTTGGAGAATATGAGTCAAGGTGGAGATTGTAGAAGTTTGTCTCATATGTCAAAAAGATTAGACAAGTTAGGAATACAAAATGGGAGTTAGGCATGTTAGAATTAGGCAGCAAGTTAGGCAAGCCTACCATTTTATTCAATTGTTCACACCCACCTACCATCTCATTGTTCACACACCCACCTACCATCTCATTGGGTAGCCTATAAAAGGAGACAACTCCTTCATTTTGATAAACACCATCAATCCAAAGGAAGAAAGATAGGAGTTAGAGAGTTTTAGTGAGAGAAAATTCTCTTGGGAAGAATTATCTTTCTTGAGTGGATGTGAGGAAATTTCTGAGAGTGTGAGTGATTGTAATATTATTCACATAGTAAATTTTCTCTGGTTGTCTATGGCAACGAAAGTGGTTTTTCTCCAGTTTTGGAGTTTCCACTATAATTCTTGTGTTGTGTGATTGTGTTCTAAATTCTCAATTTCCTATTTTTCTTTATCGTGAGACGTTGTAATTCCCAACAGTTATATTGGTTGTTTCATTTTCATACAATAGTACAAAAATAAAGTATTTGTTAGTGGAATAACAATATAGTAAAAAGAAATAGCAAAGAGAAATCGAAAAAAAAATAAATCATATAAAACACAAACTTTACGTGGTTCACTCAAATGTGGGGTTCACTTAAATGTGGACTAGTATATGGTTGGCGGGTAGATATGTCTCACTATCTTTAGAAGTTTCATAAATCATACAATGCATGGATCCCCTCCTTATATATAATACAATATACGAAATCCTAATTCAACAAGTACAAAACTACTCCTCAAAATTTGGGCCCTACCGGCCTTCTGTTCTAGAAACCTGCCCACAATTAACCTTTTGGGTAGATTTACAATCACTTTTGAATTAATTTTCAGATCATGCTTCACCGATAACAGTATTGCCATCATATTCTTATGCAGAGTGATCCTATGGTAGTAGTTTATACAAGGAAAAGAGATGGAAAACTAGAGGAACTTGGTCGAACGGAAGTCATAATGAACAATTTGGATCCTATGTGGATAGAAAAAGTTCAAGTTGCATATCAGTTTGAGATTGTTCAGCCATTGATGTAAGCCTTTTGAACCGTTTTGGTTATCATTGTATATATTGATCAGTAAATCTGGGGAAGAAATATTTAGCCTAGTCAATTTTTCATTTTTCAGCTTCCAAGTGTATGATGTAGATACTAAATATCACAGTTTACCTACAAAGGTATTATAATTTTCTGCTTTTAAGATTAATCTATGTTTACTTAAACTTCAGATTTTGTACCTTCGTTATACTTGGCGTTACATGTATAGTCAGTCACACAACTTGGGATTAAGAAACATGGACACTACTTCAGATTAGGGGCTATATATGTTACAGGGTCTCGGATGGAGTGTCCGGTTGGATTCAGCATTTTGAAGAATCCAACCCCGGTATTCTCAATTTTTTATATTAACATGAAATGTTCAGTATCCATACCCTTGTTTTAAACCATCGAGTGTCGAATACAACTACTTTAGGGCAAAGAAGAATCCATGTAACATAGATTAGAGGAATGAATTTTAGTGTCAGATTTGTATAAGCAATAAGGAACTGTTACATTTGTAAGCATATAATTGCCACTCATTCATTTATTCTTCTCCTTCATCCATTACTTACTATCAGTCTTTGAGCAACAAATATCCGGAAATTGCAGAAGATTAAGTTTAATCTCTTATTGCTGCACCTAGCAGATGTTGAAGTTGAAAGATCAAGAATTTCTCGGCGAGGCCAGTTGTGTTCTGTCCGAGGTGAGTTTCTTGTTTTGTTTTTTTCTTTTTTTTTTCCTTCAAAATTTTATTTTACACCTTGTTTTTGTTTTACAAGTGTAGAGTACAGATGTACTTTGGAATGTTTTATAAATATGTGTTAAGGTTGCTTGATATTTATATTACACTTCACACAAAAAAATAAATCAATTTGAGGTGATTTATCTACTTTTATATGATTATCATTCAAATGAAATGATTTCTATATCGGAAAGTAATTTGTTCTATTACTAACTTATGGCAGATTGTGGCTAAACAAACTCGATCTTTAACGCTAAATATTCACAATAGACATGGGCCTGGTTTGAAGTGAACTTGGGCACAATCACAGTTCATGCAGAGGAAACAGTTGCTTCCAAAAATGCTGTTGAGATTGCATTTCGTTGTGCGCATTTGGATAACAAGGACAATTTTTCCAAACAGTGTAAGCATATGCAAATCATTGTGGTCTATCAAGTTATATTTCTATTTGTAGGTGAATTTGTCCCTTATTTTCTTGTTTTTTGGCGGTTTACTGTTTTAGGATCTCTTTTTTAAGAATCTCCAGGATTTGTTGAGACAGAAGGTTTTGTACCGATTTGCAAGACAGAAGTCGTGACAAACAACTTGAATCCAGTTTGGAAGCCCTTGTGTCCAAGCATGCAGCAATTTGGGAGCAAGGTGAGCTTATCATTGTCATTTCCGAATGCTTATGCTATGTTTGAATTGAAGGAATGATATGATTTTTAGTATCTGAAAGTGCATTGTTTGATTGTTGGTGACGGTGGGTGGTGTGATAAGATGATATAATTGTCACATTCATCCATTCCATGTTAATGGATCCCATTCCACCACCTCATCTATGCAATGAATAAATCAAGGGAATTGAAAGAATTTTTATTCCATCGGAAATGCATGGTTGTTTAGTTGTTGAATTAATCACCAAATACACTTTCTTTCATTTCATTCATTCCTCAATTACATTTCTTCAATCTAAACGGAATAGAGTAAGTTAAAGATATGCCATCTTTTGGGGATACTGATTTTAAGCCGTTCAAAATGGACAAGTAGTCTAATTGAGCAGTTTATAGAAATGAGTTGTGTTTTTATAGTTTGCATTCTATATGACTTTTGTTATACAAGTATTATACAAAAATAACTCTCTGCTATACTGTTATAATTAGGATGGATCACACACAAGCACACGATAGTATAGAATTAACACAGAGATTTACGTGGTTCACCAAATCTTGGGTACGTCCACGGGCGGCTAGTTGTTTATTCATTCTCTTGATTAGGTTACATAGAGCTTTACAATAGATAGTATTTATAGCTACTAATCATAGTCCAACCCTACTTCACATTATGTCTCAAATACCCATAATGTCCTATCAGAAAACAAATAGGAAAACTGAGTTCGCCGAACGGCACGCCCCGCGTCGTTCCTTGGCTTCCACTGGCGCGCCCCGCGTTAGTCCTCCAGAACCTGAAACCCGCCTGTGGCGCGCCCCGCGCCGTTTCAAGCCCAGCAACGGCGCGTCCCGCGCTACTCATGCAGAGTACCTCAAAAACTTTAGCGCGCCCCGCGCCACTCTGATGTTGTGCAATGGCGCGCCCTGCGCCGTACCTACAGTAACTCTGTACCATACCGCGGGGGGCGAAGCCCCCCACACCCCCCAAATCCTTCTGTTCAGTTCCGATGGGTCAGTGCGTCGCGAAGCTTCGCACTCGGCCTTTTCCGTGAACTTCTCAGTTATGAGCCACAAGTTCCAACATATACAATGTAACTAATTTTTACAAGAATGTCTAAATGAAAGTCCAATTTGGACTGCCTAGAATCCAAATCCATTTTTTTGGTGTAGATACTGATTTAATGAAACTTCGTCTTTTAAGTATTTATTCACAGTTTTCTCTTTGTTTCAGGATAACCCTCTAGTTGTCGAATGTTTCGATTTTAACAGTAGTGGAGATCATGTCCTTATCGGGTAATTGTTGCAGTTGCAATTTTTCGAGCATCTACTTTTAGTTTAATATTCCTTTCATTTCATTGATAAAAGTTTTTTGTTAGCAGTAAAATACAGAAATCAGTTGCAGATTTTGAAAAGCTTTACATAGAAAAAAGTTGGTGAGAATTTTGTCTTACCATCTTTTCGTCACCGGGGTCATGACAAGGTAACATAATTTAAACTTGGATCAGGTTTTGAGGAACATATATGTTAATTGTCACCTATTTTTGAAGCCTTGTATTTAAATACCTATAGGTTCTTAAGGGCCAGCTTTTTGTGGATGGATTTGTTGAGAAGCAAATGTACAGTTTTGTTGATTACATCTCTGGTGGGTTTGAGCTCAACTTCATGGTTGCTGTTGATTTTACTGGTAACTAGATATGAACAATCCTAATTATTTATTTTGTTTATTTTTATTTTATTCTTTTGGTGCCATTTGATGTATGCCTTATTATTTTTTCCAGCTTCAAATGGAAATCCTAGAAGTCCAGATTCCTTGCACTATATTAATCCTTCAGGCCGGTTAAATGCTTACCAGCAGGTAATGAGATGCCGCTTCTGTTATTTTTCAAATTCGAGATATTTATACTTTAAAAACGTTTGGATTGAAGGAATGGAATGAATTCTAGTTGGAATAAGTTATTCTATATACTCTCCCTCCCTCAAGGAACCAAACACAATTTTTTTTCATTCCAATCGCAACCAAACACAATTTTTTTAATTCCATAGGAATGAGTCATTCCATTCTCCCTCCTATTCCACCAATCCAAACGTAGCATAAGAAGTTGTTAAAGTATTGACTACCTTATAAGTTTAACGAAATAGATAGGATTATATCTCAGATTCCTTGAGATATAATGGAAAACACACATATCCCCAAAACAAAACCAAATAAAGAATTCTGATTCTAGACGATTCAAAATGTGCAGTCTATACAAACAAGTTGCATCTTATATACTAAAGGGTTACATTTCAAATAAACCTTATTATACAAGTATTACAGAATTGTAACTTATTTGCTATATAAAATACAACTTATTTTTGAAAATTGTACAAATGGATTGTTCATTTTAAACTACCTAGAATCAAGATCCCAAACAAAATATGTCATATAAAAAGGATTTAAATTAATTACTTAAATAACTGCAGGCTATAAAGGAGGTTGGGGAGGTTATCCAATTCTATGATTCGGATAGGCTCTTTCCTGCTTGGGGCTTTGGTGGAAAGACATATGATAGTTCAATATCTCATTGTTTCAACTTGAATGGGAGTTCCAATGGCTTTGAGGTAATACTTTCTTTTACAAGTGAAGAGATGTATTAAATTCTTATGTCGTTATATAGCAGTTATTGCTTAATAACTCTTTCTGAGTTTAACAAATTTAAATATTATAGAGTAGTAAGGAAATCAGACTGTTTGCGAGCTCAATTCTGCTTGATTAAGCCCGACTTGAGCTCGTTAAACTCGAACAAGCTCTTTTACCCATTTAGTTAAACTAGCCAAGCTCGAACAATATGATGTACAATCGAGTAAGCCTGGCTTCAAATAATTATTTTTCTTATTTTTATGATAAAAAAAAAAATTAAACAAGCGAAAACTTAAACTTGAGTAGTATCAGTTTGTATAAGCTTGACTTTGAGCTAGAACTCAACTCGTTACTAAACATATCGAGTTTGTACACTAAAATCTCAAACTCATTTAGAGTCTGACTCAACTCGACTCGTTTAGCTTTTAAACGAGTTCGAGCTTAGTAAGTCAAAACTCGAGTCGGCTCGTTTACAGCTCTAGCTAATGCGAATAATAATATGGGTTAGTGTAAGGTTAAAAAAATGTCTTCCTAATGTAAGAATCTTTGTTTATCAATGCTGAAATACAAATTTCTGCAGCGTCTACTACAGTTACAAAGTGCAATAACATGTTTTCAGTTAAATTGACTTTAGTACAAAATTAGGTATTACATTTCTTGTACATTTTTCATGGTCTCAATGACCCTCTATGACAGGTTGAAGGAATTGAAGGCATCATGGCGGCATATGCAAGCGCTTTGTGCAATATTTCTCTTTCAGGACCTACTCTATTTGGTCAAGTCATCAACAGGGCTGCAGAAATAGCTGCCCAGTCCCTTTCCTACAACCGCAACAAATACTTTGTCTTGCTAATTATTACGGTACATTTAAAAAGTTATATTTTTGTATTTTTTAAATGGTGATTATAGGGCTTAACTGGGTCACCACATCTTATAACGTCCATTACAAGATATGAATGATCGATTTTTTTTTCTTAAAAAAAAAAGATGGAACCTTTCACAACAATGTTGCTAAAGATAAAAATTATTAATTTTTTCAAGTTAATAGTAGGACAATTTAGCCTCTGCAACACAGTATTGCGGTAGTTAAGTTGTTCCGCAAAATAATGTGACAGATCGGAGGGTCTTATTTTTTTTAAAAAAAAAATCTTGCCAGTCAAATCTTACAATAAACGGTGGAAGATCTGATGGCCAATTAATGCTCTATAGCCACCATTGCTATGAATAGGTTTCCTTTCATTATAAAATATAATTCTTACTTTTATATGATTTCGACAATAAGATCTTGACCATATTTTTAGGATGGAGTCCTTACTGATCTTCAAGAAACTAAAGATGCTCTGGTTAGGGCATCTGATCTACCACTATCAATTCTTATAGTTGGAGTTGGTGGTGCAGATTTTAAGCAAAATGGAGGTAAATATTTGTTTTCTATTCTTGGAACCTAGACTATTTGGTCTGGCAGTAGCACTATACAGTACACATCACTCCTTTTGCAATATGAGCTGGTTTATCTTCCTTCTTCTTTATCTCTCCATTCATTTGCCCTTGTCAACTGGCAGATCCTTGATGCTGATAATGGACATCGCTTAGAGAGCTCTACGGGGAGAATCGCTACAAGGGATATTGTTCAATTTGTTCCAATGCGCGAGGTACATGGTGAGTATATTTTCTTACACTTACGGTTATACTACCTCCATTTCAAAATTAGAGATATAATTTCCTTTTTTATCTGTTCCAAAATTATAGATACATTTCAAAATTTAAAACTACAAAGTGATGTGAAGTTCTAAACATGTTACCAACTTAATATTCTAGCTAAAATTAAGTTACTATTATGCCATCACTATTATATAATAAAAAAAATTCTTAAAATTTGTCTATTTAAAAGTTTATCTCTAATATTTTAAAAGTTTATTTTTATATAATTTGAATTTGAACACATTGGGACGTTGCTTAAATGTGTTGGTTAATGCAGTTACAGAATATATTCCTTTTATTTTAGATGGTACACTTGCATATTTACATAGTAATGCAGTTATAGAATACATCTGTGACTTGTGAGATTGTAGATATTTTCATCATTACTAATTTATTAAAACGTTTTCGACTAACCCCTGCCCTCCCCTCTTCTGCAGGTGGGCAGACCTCCGTCCGTCCAAGCCCTACTTGAAGAGCTACCAGGTCAGTTTTTGACTTACATGAGGAGCAGAGATATCAAACCTACTGCTGCTAATGTACCACAAGTGGAAAGATTGGCTCCATAAAAGTTGTGAGAAACAGATGGCCTAAAAATCATTCAAAGGATTTATCCATCTTTAAGTGTAGATTATTATAATCATCAGGATTGTTTTTCACTCCCCCCAAATATGTACATTATAATTAATGATAAATAAAAATAATAGTTTGATTAGATAAATGTACCATTATATATATATATATATAGGAAAAATCTCTCCAACAAACCGGAAAAGGGAACCAAAAATGATAAAAAGGCCGTTTTTTGAGCTACGAACCGTCGTCATAGCTTTGACATCGACTTTTTATGCTATATCGGCGGACGAAACCGTCGCTATAGCCGGTTCGCCAGATAGATATGGATATTTGACATTAGGCAAGAAATCAAAGAGAAGAAGAAACTGAAGAAGTAAAGGAAAATAATATTACAAAGCATTTAGGACGTGAAGGAAATGAACAAGAAGCAAGGAAGTTGAGACTCAATAACTAAGCATTTTCTTAACTGCAACTACCTCCACAAGCCTAAACTCTTGTAGATGTCTCTCCAACCTTGGAGGGCCGACGTGTGATCCACAAGACCAGTAAACAAGAGCTGCATCAGCTTATGTGAAAAATGGAATTCTATTTTATAAATTGTTGAATAAAAATCTAAATGGGGCGTGGGCAAGTGTTAAGGCAACGGGTTTCGGTTCTCAGGTTTTGGTCCTGCTATACACAATATTCATAAACTACAGCAGCTAAAGGAAAAAACATAAACCAAAACTAAATCACATACATCATAGTATATCATGAAGATGAAATTTTTAAAAGGCTTGTAACTTTGATAAGTTTAAGCTAATCTCTCTCTATAAAGCTACGTCCACAAGTGTTGAATCAGTATACAAGACCAAGCAGCACTAAATCAACATAAAGGAAGAATGATGGACAACCTAAACTTAACCTAATTTTGATTTATTTTGTGAAAATGATCGTCTTGAGGACATAGGAAAGATTATCTCAAGAAAGATTGTGGAGAAACCCTTTATCATAGATATTATTCTTAACAAACCACCACATCCTTTAGTCGAGATCTTCACAAAAAAGCCTTCCATTTGCTCTCTGGAGGCTTCCCTTCAGGAGTCAATTCACTTAAACTCGCTTTGAGTGCTACAGTACTTGCCTTTGCCTCGTTGACCTTCCTCTGCCACCTCAAATACTCTTGCCACTTAAAAGTCTGAAATTCCAGAAGACAAACATATAAAACCTTGACGTTTTAGTAGTGACCAAATACAGTAGATGGCAGATCATCACTAAATGTTCTTGCTAGTATCATAATCAGTTTTTCAGTCTATGGAAATGGGAGCTGGATTAGTATGCAATACGAGCACCAACACACCCCCACCACCTCCCCCCCCCCCCCCTCCTCCCACAACACCCGAAATGGGAGCCGGATTAGTATGCAATACGAGCACCAGCACACACCCCACCACCTCCCCCCCCACCACAACACCAAAAAAAATGTAAATTTTGAGAAATTGAGTTACGTATAATTAACCACTTTTGAAAGACACTACAAAAAGAAATGTTAAATTCGTAATTCACAATTATATATATGCATGAAACTATGATGATGTGTGGGTGTGAGTGATGACGACTGTTTAACTGGATAATGTCAGTTAATCGCCACCCAACAAATGCGTTGAAGTTTAATACATATTTCTGAAGTACTCTTACAGTTTTAACAACAATAAAGGTTGATAGAAGTGCTGAAAACTAATGGTTAAAATCAAGCTTAAGCTTAAAGGGAAGCACCAATTCTTCAAGAAAGTTCATTGGGTCAAAATAATTAGCTTTCCAACAGAACATTCATGTCTCAGTTTTCTTTTTTTTTTTTTTGGTCAGTAAAAGTAAATTTGTATTAGGAAAAAAAACAAAAAATTTGAACAAAAGGAACAGAGAATAACCCTCCAACAAAACTAGCTCAGCTACAAAACCAAACAGGGACAAACAAACCAAAAGGAAAATACCCTAAGTCAAACTAAACGAAAATTTCCTGCTTAATACCCCATTCCATGGTTAGCAACCAATTCTCAAAAGTATTTGGGTCTTTCTTAATGTGATGAACTTTATCTCTAATATCTTGCAGGATGCAATCAACCATCTACATAGCAGAATTCAACCTTTCGCCATGGTCAGCTTTATTTCTATTTTGACAAATGTGGTAGATACTGCCCTGGATAGCTAGTAATCTAATCCAACTTTGAAATGAAGTTCCTTTAACATTCTGAGGAAGCCAAGCACAAATTTGATCCCAACTGTTTGGACATTCGGTAAGACTGCATCTTCTTTTAATTGACTCCCTAAGTTGTCTTGATTGAAGACAACTAAGAAATAAGTGATTTAAATCCTCTTCACCATTCTTGACATACAGCACACCTATTATGCTCCAAGACTTCCCATTTCACCAACTTGTCCTTTGTGGTAAGTCTACCTCTGAAAGCTAACCAGAAGATAAATGCATGCTTAGGAATGTGTTGCTTGAACCAAACAATTTTATGCCACTCCACTGTAGGTTTTTTCTCCCTAATAGTTTCCCAAGTAGATTTAATAGAATAATCCCCATTTCCATTTGGTATCCATTTAACACGATTTGTGGTATTCCATGGAAACAAACACCCTCCTAGCTTCATCTAAAATTACTTGTAGATCAGTGATAGCTGCTTCAGGCCATACCCAATTTCCACCAAAGATCACATCTTTCACTTTTGATGATTCAGTCAGGCTAGTATATCTCAATATTCTTGTACCATATCTTAACAAAAGAGGACCATAAGGATGCCAATTATCATGCCACAGAAAAGAATCACGTCCATTACCAATGACATACTTTATTAGTTTCTGAGCTTTGCCCCTCGACTTCATTACTTCTAACCACGTCCAAGAAGCATTAGTAGGAGTTTTGCAAGTCCACAAACACTGACCCTTTAATATATGGGAATGGCACCCACTTGACCCATAATGAATCTTTCTTACCAGCTACATTCCATAGATGTTTCATCATAACAGCTTCATTCCAAATAATAACATTTTTTAATCCCCAGGGCCACCTTCGGCCATTGGTTGACAAACATCCTCCCTACTAACCTTAGCAGTGGTTCTTTATAACTCAGGACCAGACTATAAAAATGTCCTCAATAAAGAATTTATTGATCTAAACACTGCCTTCGGGAGCACAATCTTCCAGCAAAAGAAAGAAACACTGCCTTTCATTTACAGGAGCATTATGAACATATTCCCAACCCACACCAAATTTCCTCATAATTTTTCCAACTTTTACTTGAGAGACTTTTGTTTCTACCAAACATAATAAAGAAACTCTATTTACAGCTATAAAATCAATAACATCTCTATGTTTATGGGATTTATTAAAACCCTAATATTCCAAGCATACATTTAATCATTGAGAATGAGGTAAAAAGATTATTACCCCCACTATCAGCAGCAATCCCCACTCCTTTAGGTCTTAAATTCCTACCCCCCCATTACCTTGTAACATCAAGAGAGCATCCGAAATCCCAGTTTGTGCAGTAGCCAATCTTTTTTGTTCCCTTTTGAGTCTTTTTCTTGCAGATTTGGTTAAATTCTCTAACGAAAGTGCCATTGAGTTATGAGAATCCCCTTCCTCCAAAACAAGACTTTCAAAAAGAGTTATTTAACTGTATAGCTTTGCCTTTGCCCACTAAAAACAATTCCCACATCCTCTTGTGAAAATTCTCATTGCTTCATCTTGCAACATCATACCAGTCTTTTTATTTAAACAATCACTTCCATGATAATCTGTCCCTCATCCATTTTATCAACCTCATTACAAACAAGATTTTCCATATAAGGATTTGCATTTTACATTTTGCACATAAGAATTTGAAGTTTCACCAACTCCACCTTCAGGACCTTCTTTTTTATTCTTCACAACTATCCACTCTTGTTTAGTCATAGGTTTCTTAGGGCATTTTACTTGGTTTGTGTCCAAACACACCTTGCAAACATTGCATTGAGGGGAAAAATCCATTCATATTCAACAGTTTTGTGTTTCCAAAACATTTTTCTCATTTAGAATTATTATACTATTTAGAAGCTCCTTCCAGCTTCAATTTCCCCAACACAAATCCTAGCATAAGCCAATCTTTCCTGCCTTGCAGTCAACTTATCCGTAAACAAAGGTATTATGCCCAAGTAGCTCACCAATTTACTAATCATATGAGAAGACCATAAATGTAACTTCAAACCTGTTAAACGAATCCAAATATGTATAGTGGTAACTCCCTCTTACTCCAAACTAAACTAACCGAAGGAGACCAAGGCTTTAAAGCAAGAGGTTTGTTTTCAAAAGTCCAAGGCCCCTGCTCCAAGAGCCTCTCCTTCATATCTGTATCCCCAAACTTGAAAATAAAAACCCCAGAATTCAGAAGAAAAACATCAATGTGCCCATAATGCTTCCAATTTTTCCTAACAAACTCCTCAACTACTTTGAAAGGGGGTTTCCCAAAACTTATCCAAGCATCTCAGTTTCTATATCATCCATTTCATATTTTACCACACAAACACCATTTATAACAGTAGGCTCAATGAACTTTAAATCCATACCATTTGCTCTACTATGATTATTAGAAACAACTGAGGCCCAATTTTCATTCAAATTTTCCCCATGCAGTCCCAATTTAGCAGACGAATTTGGAAGTTCAGGAAAATCATTCATAAATTCCTCATTAATATATGTTTCTATACCCTTATTTTCCATAAATTCGCCACAGATCCATGAAGGGAACGAACACTCAAATTATCAATACTAGATCTCTGAAGGATACGAAGAGAATTATTACCTTTAGGGCTAGCAGAAGATCCCGCAGAGATATGCAGAGAATCACGAGCTACAGCAAATTCCTGAGGTGACTTCAATCCAACCGCCCCAGATAGCTCCATATCGGTATCCAAGTTGCTCAAATCCATGGTTCTCTCAGACACAGAATATGGATTGAGAGGTTTATCAGGTGGTTTTCAGAGGTCGAGTCGCCGAGAAGAGCTCCCAAACTGTCACACCGACTTCATGTCTCGGTATTTAGAATTTATATATGTAAACAAGCTTCAGAGTCATAATCATTCAACACATAACAAAATCTTACTTAATAGAACTATCTCCTAATTACGTTATTTTCTTTTTTCAATATGCATTTTATTGCACAAGAAAGCTCAAGAATCCTAGAGCACAGTTGAACTGTTGAAGTGTTAAGATCCAAATCTCTTTCTCAGTTTACCATGACAAACTAGACAAACGAAATCACAAAATCAAAAGTAATAGATAGACCTCATTTGTTGTGGTGTTTGTCAGACAATGAGGCATCACAGTTCGATCCATTCAAGCAGCCGTTGAATATCCGGCAGCGACCTCCACACGATGTCCTTAAGTGCCGGCCGGAGCTCCTTATTACAGAATTGGTTGTACTCCAAAGTATCACCACTCGACTTCTTTACTTCCACCACCAAAAACGACGGCGGCATGGCGAATATCTCCGCCAAGAATTGAGCCCAAGTCAATTCTATTGCAAAGAAATATTTTACCGCTGGAGCACTAGGACTTTATACATATGTTCACACATATACATATATAGCTTAAAATAAATTTTGGGCCCCTTCAACTTTGGGCACCGGGCGGTGGCCCTGGTTGCCCTGGCCCAGGGCCGGCCCTGCTTCAAATCAATTCACGCTAAATTTCACCGACTTGACCACCTCCTCCAGCTTCGAAATCACGCTGCTCACCGGCCTCGTCGTCACAAATTTTAGCTCCTCTCTCCTCTACCTTCTTCTCCTCAAACAACGGCGACAAATCAAACCCCTCTGAGCAAATCCTTCTTCTTCGACTTTTAAACTCCTCGGCACCGTCAATTCGCCGCCGTTGATTATGAAGAAGAAGAAGATGAGGAGCAGTAGGAGGAGGATTATGATTTGGATGATGAATTGATTCCATTTTGGGTGAAATCTTAGGGCGGTTTGACGAATTTTAATAAATATGTAAATAAATATTAAAATAACCTTTTTTTTGTTACACATCAGTTGTACTGTAGCCTACCCAGAGAGTCGCGCCGTGGATGTGTGATGCGGTAGATTTAATTGAACGAAAATAGAAAAAATTAATAATATAATTATCTAATTGACAAAATTAAAAAGTAAATCACCGAAATAGAATATAGTCCATAACTTAATATAATAATTTATATTTAAATCTTTTTTATATTAATATTAGTATAAAATGATAGCATGTCCTTAACAAGCTAAAAATATACTTAACTAATGTAATCAAATTATTTAAACAATTTTTTAAATTAAATATTTGACATCCCTACCATTAATTTATAAAATTAAATTAATTCCAATAATCTTTGTTGGAAAGCTCTTATTACACCATGCTTAGATAGAAATAAACTCATTAAGTACGTTAATGATTGCCTTCTCCGCCCTCCAAAATGAAATACAGTTATCAAAAAATATGTAACCAAGATTATATGAACTCTAGAATTAGTAATATGTAATCAAATACGAGTTGATTAATTATTTTTAATAAGAGGGTCACAACAGACGTAGTTAACGATGTCCTCAAAATGTTCATGAATAATTATCAAAATTATGATAATAATGTTTTTATTTTAATTAATATGTCTTTTTTTAATTATTAGTATGTTCTTTTTTTATTATTTTTTAACTAAGATTTTTTTATTTTCAATTTTTATTTGTTGTCTAATTTAAAAAATATTTAATTAAATGTTTAGTATTATTTTATTTCGTAAATGATCAAATAAATAATTTAAATTTTTTATATTAATTTAATTGATTAAATATATTTTAGTTTTAAATAATTAATATATATACGTATATATAAATATATATTTTATTAATAATATATGTACATATGAAAAGTATGTAAAAATATTTAATAAGTGAAAATTTTGAATATGAACAGTAAATGAGGTTAGATTGGGAATGATCGAAGAAAGTAGGTTACTTTGAAAAATGAATTTGTAAACTAGGTCAGTTAGGGAATTGAGTCACTGAAAATTGTTGCCAGTCATTCGCCACAGCATTATGAAGTCTTCACTGCAATCTAAAACTACCAAATAGAGATGGGCGCAATTATTTAATATTTGACCAGATTCTAAGGCAAAATTTTCGCATGGAACTAAAGCAAATATCACTATCATCAGACTGTTGAGGAAATATTGGACTAAACAAATAATGATCACCAAACAGTCTCAATTAGAAACATAGCAGTCACAAAATTAAACATCTCGATTCAACTTAATTATATAGCTACCTCTGTTCTACCAAGAGTCTCATCTTACTTTTTGAAGTCAATCTGTAAAATTTTAAAATTTAAAATTGACATGAATTTATCTAACTTTAGTTAATCATAATTATTTTAAACTACCCAAAAAATCAGTACTAAGTACAAAATTTATTATTTCCAAAACTATAACATAAATGAAGAATTTATAGAATTGACTTCAAAGGGTCATATATATGTGATGAAATTACTCCAACCTGTAAAATAGGGTTAGGTTGATCGCAACAATAGTACTCAATTGAAAGAATGGCATTTACGCCTTTTTGGCCGCAAACAAAAGAAACAAATCGCCTATAGGTAGCAGTGAGTTACTCTATTAGACTGTTATAGATTCGTATACATAAATTTGCTTATGTCCTTATTGTGCTTCTTGTTGATTCCTTTGCATAGTTACTGATTGGCTACTATTAGTTGTGCAATAAATTTAATTTTATTATTGGGGTTACATTTTAAGTTTGGGTGACCTCTAAAGGCAGGGAGTAAAAGTGTCAGTAAGCACCTCCTTAAATATACCTTATATGTTACATCATATCTACCTTCATTGCCTCTTTCATTTTTGCCTCTTTTTACCAAACATTCAACTTTGTCCGCATGCTTTGCAATATTAAGCACACACAACAGCTGTTGGTTCATAACATTAGGTAAGTCTTCAGTAGTGATTACAAATATGTTCTTATCTACTTCTTCTATATTGTGGGCATTACTCGAGATCAAATAATGTGTTTTGTTGTAATTGTTTCAGTTTAGATGTCTTGCCAATTTGGACTCATTGAGGATGTACCAATATCCACTCATGATTTTTCTTCTTCTACGAAATGGCAAGATGCTATGTTATGGGTTGACAGCGGTTGTGAGTGAATTTATAAGTTTGTTAAATTACGTTTTATGTAATATAATTATTAATTGACTATTTTTCTATAAGAGTGTTTTTATTTTTCTGAACAGTGTGTTAAGAGAATTCAAATCAGACCCCACCAATACAAAAAAATACTAAAGATTTTACTAATATAAAATAAGTTAAGCAATTGAAAGTTTGATGGCACATATTGTTACATGCATTGTGGGTTTTGTCACATCTATCGACAAATGTGCTCAGCGTTGTAAATTAATACTGTTGGGACTAAATTTTTTTATTAATTTAAAAAGTTATTATTTAATCGATAAATTAATAATTTATTAATTTAAAGAGTATTTTTCTATTCGATGAACATAAATTTAATTACATTAAAATTATTACATTTTATTGATGTTTATATCATACTTTTTTTGATGCAATGTATCATACTTATTAAATTAATGTAATAATAGAATTCATTGTAAATGATATTAATTATTTTTAATAATTAAATAATGTTCATTGTATCCACTTTTCAAATTACATTCACATTTTATTTCAAAAAAAAAATTATATTCACATTAAGTTTAATTAATTTGTATATATAAGTTTATTGTACTAGAATTTAATACATTCTATGTATGATAATAAAGAGAAGTACTATATAAACATCAACAAAAATTCTTCAAATCATACTCAACAATGGCTTCTCATCTAAAAAGTATCCATAAATCTATCATGACAAATCAAATACGCAAGGAATTATGCGAGTATAAGAGAAATCACCCTACATGTACTCAGAAAGATTTACAAACGAGAATAAAATTATATTTTACAATATTACCCCAGATATATTTGTAATTTAAAAGAATTATTAATTTATGATTTTGATGGGACCATATATTTATATAATGGTCTTTTTAAAAATTATTATTTTATTATTTTATTGAAATTATTAATTTATCCCATTAGCCCAAGTCGGGACTGGAAAAAAAAATATTATTTTAGAGAGATTATTAATTTATCGAGTATTAATTTATAAAGGTTCTACTGTAATATTTTACATAGCACCCCATGGCCTACGAGGCAAAGGAATATCACTTTCAGTTCTTGGTGCAGCCGCCTAGTCAACAGTCTTATCATCGGGCGGTGGTACCTGCTTGGAGTTAAGTTTCGCTGCCTTGCCCAAACCTAAGGATACGTATGATTAGTTCTCTGTCTGTATTTAGTGATTGAAAGGACCAACAATTTAATATATCACCTGTGGTATCTCCAACGCACCAGCTATATCACTCAAGCCAGAGTCCGATCCAAGACATAATTGCCGATACAGGAATGCTAGACATGCACTACCACCCCAATTGCATGTTGGCACTTTCGCCAAATCTTCTAATATAAGAAAGAAAAAATGCAGCTTAATATAATGGAGCTCAGATTGTGAAAGTCTAAGCTGCCTCTGTAGCTCATTAGGATCAAGCTCATATCTGCTGAATGTAACAAACTTCTCCAGCAGCCACTACCCTGTCTGTAGTGCACTAGCGAGACATGTCATGATCCTTCCCGGGTAAGGGTCTCTTCCCGAGAATTTGGTGAACCTCATCGCACCACAGCTAAGAATTCCTATCAACATTGCCATGCGTAATAGGTGATCCAATAGTGGGAAGGCCTAAAAGTATCTCCACATCCTGTAGGGTGATAGTGGCCTTACCTACTGGGAGATGGAAGGTATGGGTCTCCTTGCCGCCACTACTCAACCAATGTTGTGATAAGATGTGTGGGTCAAGCTTAATCTATTCAACTCTAAAGACGCTGTAAAGTCCTGCCTGCACTAAATCGTTAAGAATATCCTCATCCGCCCAACTATCTCACCATAGTCCCTAATGGCCTCCATCACCCCTCCTACAATTAAGGGGTAAAATCCTGAAAAAAATTATTTTTTTGTAAGAACCGTAAAAGTTGAAAACGAACAAAATAAACTACAATAACATATTAACAAAAAAAATGCACTAGTATACCTGTCCCTGCCATATCTTCTCGATGAGTAGACTGATGAGTCAGCAATGATGTCTCTATAAGACCTGAGTGTATCAACTCCTCATTTACCATAAGCTTGTTGCACGATAAATAACGTACCATGTAAGTACTATACAACATATATAAATATAATCTATGCAATCACATTTCATACAGTTTACAAAATAAAAAAATAAAAATACAAATTAATTGGAGACATGAGGAAGGTGCTACTAATTTTTGATAAAGTTGTTACTCTGTTCTTAGGAAGGTGCTACTCTGGTCTGGTAAAAGGGCTACTGTGATTTGATTAAAGGTGATACTCAAGTCAGACTACAAACTTACTGGTTGAATAGTAAGGTGCTACTAATACATGACAATGGTGCTACTTGGACCTCTTTATGGTGCTACTCAGACCTGAGTACGGAAATATTAGAGAAACAAAACAAAAAAACGTTGAAAAAGTCAAAGGATAACATAACATTGACCAATTGCTCCAATACATTAAAAATTTATTAATTACATCACGCCACGTTTCATAATTGCTCCAATACATAAAGTGTTATGAAAAGTACAAACTAACTATTTCGGATGTAGAGAACATTTGCAGCTATGTTTTGTGTGACCTTCCTTTTGACAAGCACCACATACGATTTTTTTCTTTGGATTGTCCATTTCAGTACGTATTCGTGCGGTGAATGTAGATAAGAAAAAAGGTAAAATACTTTGTCTTTCATTGCATCAGCAATAACTCTTGAAGATATCTTTTCATGGACTTGGCTTTGGTCTACTGTGGGATTAGACCATAAACAATTATATTCTGCAGGTAGCTTCCTTATTTCAAAAAAATCATGCTTCTGTATTTTTGTAGCACGAATTTTTCATGGACATGTTGCACTTACACACCTGGCTAAAAACAGGACCTTAGTTCTCTTGAGAACGATATAATATCTGCGATCCTAGATGTCAACACCTTTCAATGTAGATAAGAAAAGAGCTTTATTAGCAAATAAAGCACCCCACGAACAATTTGCCGTCATTGGACATGAAACATTGGTCTAAAATTGCCATGATTGACATAATCATTCGTAATTTCCTCATCTATGAACCATGCTGCCCTGGGCTGACGATCTCGTGAGGGAACCTCATCATCATCTTGTCTTCCTCCCCACCTGTATCATCATCAGATTCTACCTCCTCATCCGTTCATCATCCCTCCATCCTATGTCCACATTCATACTCTTCATCATCATCCATCAATCATCAAGTCTATTTCACTCTTTGTACACATCATCAAGCATGCTCAACTCCAAACACATCATCTGAAATTGACCTTCTTATGAGGTTGGTCATTCATAACTTGGTCTCTTCATCACGTTCAAAATCTGCATCCCCGCCACTATTAGAGCCCGTAAAAAAATCGTTTACTAACCCCCAAACCGAATTATTTAAAGGAGTTGGTTGAGAGAATGAACAACCACCAACATCATTGTGCGTAATAATACTACTTGATCACCTCTCTATGACTGCTACACCCAACACTGACATTAGAATAAACGGATGAGAATAAAGCGCCACCCATATCCATGTGATCCGAATGCATCGATATTGATGGATTCGGTTGAGTCAGCAAACTCATAAATTCGCCCTAGCCCACTTCTGAAGTTTACATTCCTAGCGACTATCAATACCTCCTCAAAAATCAATATACAATTCCACACAACCCTGTCCCATTATAAAAGGGAATACCTAACATTACGTCCACATCCTTGTCATCGTTAATTTCTAGGTTATAATATCTACCTACACCATTCATTACCATAATTGGAACTTTACAACTCAACCTCAATTTCCATTTAGAGGAATCTTTACCTAATAACGCATAAATCTTTTCTGCCCAACTCCGTGACAGATTTGTTGCGTTTGCCACCAAAAGAATTTTTTTGGGTTTTAGTGAGAGTAGGTAATGTCATGGTGGTTGTTCCGTCAAAATTTGACCCCCCCTACAAAAAAAAAAAAGCAACGTGGACAAAATTCATCCTCCTAAAATTTCTAACAAATATTAAGGGACAGACCATGTTAGTTATTAAATTATATATTACAACTGAAAAACGACTATCACTAATATGAGTAATAAGCAGCTCTAATATGGTTAGTTTAACAAAGACGAGTAGCACTACTATGTCCCAACAGAAACATCATAACTAGGTTGATAAATCGCAATAGAAGATTGTTTTAATTTTTCTCGAGAATAAATTCCAAACTTCAACAGCAAAAAAATTCACAAGCAACTTTCATAAAGCACATTAATATGCATTAACAGCACAACATTCACAACTAATATCTCATTAGGTTTTTACCTTCAACTCAGTAGACCCTCCAAGATTATGCAATGGCTCTAATTCAACCACCCACCACTAACTCAATTAGGGCTTTGGATAAGTAATTACCCTTTGGAGCAAAACAGCTGCTAGTCACTACAAGAAAAAAGAATATTTTTGACGAAAATTTCTATCGGAATTAGCCTGTTTCCGTCAGAAATAGTTTTAATTTCGATGGAAAATTCCCCCGGAAAATTCCGTTTCAGAATTAATTCCGTTGGGAACAATATTTGCAACGGAATTAATTCCGACAAAACTTCTGTCGGAATTAACTATTCCCGATGGAATTGCTAATAATAAAGGATATTCGGATTTGCTAATAATAAATTTTCATTCATTCATTCAAACATAAATTGGCAAAAAAATAAATTGTGATGCTTACCTGAGAAATGGTCGGGAGATTTGGTGAGACCAGGCCTGAGCTGCCGCGGCCAGAGAGGAGATTTGGCAGTTCATCGCCGCCGCGGGAGAGGAGTGAATGGGGAGTATTTAGCTAGGGATGAGAGGTGAGATATATGAAGGAGAGAGGAGAGGGATGCCGCTGGTGAGAGGAGAAGGATGCCGTCGGAGAGGGCCACCGCCGGAGATGGATAGAGAGAGAGAGAGCTTTAGGGCTTGAAATTTTTTTTTTTCTGCCAGCGGCGCTAATGAAATTTTTATATAGACAAAAATATTTTTAATATTTAATATAAATATACTTATTTGTCATATAATTCACATTTATTTTTTATTACATACGATTAGTTTAATGTTTTATTAACGACATATTTGAAAATTTTATACTTAATAATTAAATAAATCATAAATCATTATTTTATAAACATATTAAAATTTTAAATATAATTTACTAAGTAATACTAAATTAATTAATATGATAGTACTTTGATAATTTTTGATAATTATATTTAACAATAATTATATGGGTGAATTATTTAACTAATTAGTCCAAAGATATTTTAGTAAAAGAATAATATTAAAAATATATATACCCAGTAATCTTGAATTCATACTATACACTCACAATAACAATTATTGATAATCACATATCTTTTACTAAACAGAAATGACATAATATGACTATTTTCTATTACTATTAATCATATACCTAGTAATCTATATTTATGGGTTTATGGGTATCCATAATCACCTGTAACAAATACCCCTTGAGTATCACCTGGGGTGAAGAAGCTGGAGGTCGGACGATGTTTGTTCAACACACCTTTGTTTCTAGTTGCAGGGTAATTCCAGTGGGATTTGGGGATTGGTAGCTGCCATACATCTTTATTTATCTTTCCCTCACCTCATACTCATAAATTGCTTTCTCGTCTTGAAAGTTCAAGAGATTTAGAGAAACAAATTCAAAATCCCTCAATTTGGTGTTATTGCATAGGAAAAATTGGATTTGAGAGACCAAATTCAAATTGCATAGAAGAATTAGATTTGAGAGACGATGTGGGAGAGGGAGTAACGAATTCTAGAGACAAAGTGTTTGCGAGGAAAATTTATGAGAGAAATGAGAGAAGATTTGGGGGGACTTTTTTTTAACCTATTACTATATTATAATTTGATTTATAATACTCTATCTGTTTTATATTATTTGATCAACCTTTTAAAATCAATTTATAAACTCAAAATTAACATAAATTATTTTAATTTTAATCAATACAATAATGAATATTATAAACAATATAAAAAGTACTACTCATTATAAATTTTATGATTTCATAATTTGTAATGAGTCATCTCAATTTTGAATTTGTAAATGTCTTAAATTAACTTTTAAAAATCAATAATATAGAACAGATGAAGTATATTTCATGCTAGGGCAAAGAGGGAACTTGGAGAGGAGTACGGGATGGGATAGTAGTGATTAGGGTGAGTATTCGAATTGTCTATATATTCGGTTATAACCAACTATCGAATTTTATACAATTTTACTATCCGAACAAGTATCCAAAATTAACACTAACCGAATAACCGAAAACTGAATCATATTATTTGGTTATTCGGTATATAACTAAAATATGAACTTATTTTTACCAACAAAAAAAAATTTCATTTCAAATTTCACACTAAAATTTTCAAACAATATATTTAACCATAATCCACAACCATAATAATTCATAAACTAGTTTAATAATTTTAAATTTAACAGTACATAAGTACATAATCATCTGACAAAGTTAATTTTTTTTATTTTTTTTTGAATATCTAACTCAGTTATTCGGATATCTGAATAGCAAAATTTTAAAAACCATAACCCAACCCGAATAGTTAAACGGTTATAACTAAATTAAGTAAAATAACCGAAATAATTCGGTTAAAATTTTTTTGTTCGGTAATTCGATTTTACCTGTTTTTTGCTCAACCCTACTAGTGGTTGGAAACTTCTTTCTTCATGTAGCTTGGTTACTTCTAAAATCTTCTAACTTTTACCGGATAGACTAGAATATGTGACTTTGCACAATAAAAACTCATTTGGAGGTTAGTCAAGTGGTTAATACTGAGGTACTGGGACCTAGGTCTCAGGTTCAATTCTCACCAATTGAATTTAAAAATGTCACAAATTGATTTTTACAAAGTTAATATTAATCTTATAAATCGAAATAGAGAGAGTATACTAATAATCTTTTTGCTCTAGGTCCATTTTATTTATTAAAAATATAAAATCTCGGGTTTTCACTTGAACACGTGCAATTTGGACGATATGATTGCACGCGGATTGTAACAAATATAGTTGTTATTTAAACAAGTATAATTCGGATTGTTCAAATTAAATTACCATGATCTAACGCTCCTTATTAAATCCTAATGCTAATAAACCGAATGTGAAATTCCTATACACACGAACCAGTGCAGAATCATCCATACAACTTTTTTATTTTTATTTATTTTATATCTTCTCTCTTTTATTAAATACGGCTTCTGTTTTACTAATTTAAATAAGAGTTATTTGATATCATCAACTTTTACACCTTGTTGTTATCATCTCAATACACTTGATTAACAGACTCAAAGAAGTGTAATTAATAGACTAGGCTTATTTGATTGATTATTCGAATAAATTTCATTAGTTTCGTTCATAATTTTTATGTGCGCGCGCGCGCGCGCGCACACACACACACACACATATATATATATATATATGAGTAAATGATTCATGGAAAATATCTACTATGGATCAATTTTGGGCAAAGATATCTATAGCCATCCATTAGATTAATCAACATCCAAGATTAAACTATTGGAAACCAACTAGCCGTCATGGGCTACTATTAGTAACGCAAATGTCGCTACTAATAATAGCGCATGACGGGTTTATAATTTTGCCCCTGCTTTTGATAAAAATAATTATAAAATTATCACCATCCGTTACTAATAATAACGGATGCACATCATACTGTTTTGAACGCCCCATCAACAAGAATTGAGCAGGTCAAACTTAAGTCATCCATTACTAAGTGTTACCTAATTAAGTATTTGTTTTTTTGATTTATCAGTGTAAATATAACTAACTATTGATTTTTATGCTCACACTTGCATATGACATTTCTCTCTCCCTTCCCTTTTGCCATGTCTACAAAGAAAATTATCTTCTAATGACATGAGTTGCAAAATAAAGTTGGAGAAATTAACACTTAAATAAAATATGGATAAACTCTAATTCATTTTTATTGAAAAATTCCCAACAATAAGTATGACAAAGTAAGAAGGCAGTAGCTTTTCACAATAAACGATTTTCAACGATAAGTAGGACTCAAAATAACACTATATAACTTTTCACGTAAATTAATAAATACCCATACAAACTTTTGAATATGATGGAGGAAACAATATTATATTACAAGATTTTTGAGCAGTCCATTATTTATCCCAAATTCTGATTCAGTGAACAAGCTTGTGAGGAAAACTGAGGGTCTATACGTTTTTTCTAAATTTGCATAAGCTGATCTCTGCCAAAAAAAGAAATGTTGTTAAGTATAGTCTAATAGATGTTTCAAAAAGGAATATCCAAAATATATTAAAATATTTGTGCTTTTTCTTATTTCAGAAATTAAAACTTTTGAGTTTACTTCATATGAAGAAATAAAGACAAGTATTTGGAATTCCATAAGTTGGCCACTTTGTTTAAAACATGAATACTTTTTCTCTATACCTTAATTGCCTTACTGAAATTGCATGAAGAGATTTAACTACAGGTTTGCAAGCTATTAACTCTTGTGACACGGCAAGCATGGTTGGTCGTGCTTTAGGATCTAAGCGTACACATGCAAAACCCAATGAAAGAACCCGAATAATATCCTGCTCAACTAGTCGAGTAGTTGGATGAGAGAGGCGAGGATCCAATATATCTTTCAACATTATATCTTGAGCAGAAGATGACTTTAGAGGTGAGAGGAGCTCTGCTGGATGTTTTCCTATCATTATTTCAATAGCCACCACCCCAAAGCTGTAGACATCACACTTTTCACTCACAACCATGGTGTAAGCAAGTTCTGCATAGTCAAAAATCTTGTTGAGCAATTCTACAGTCTCATTTTAGTTGTTCTATTTTACAAAATATATGTGCCACGACTTTTTTAATGTATGGTAAATATATATATGAATACATATGTGTATACACACAAATATACATATGTACTATAATTAAATAGACAATTTGGTTCGTCTTCTTTTTTTTTTGTTCGACCTGTTACTTTTCCTACTTTAAATCAAAAATTACTTTTCTTACTTTAAATCAAAAATTATTTTTCGTACATTATTACTTTTCCTACTTTAAGTCAAAAAATTACTTTTCCTATTTTAAATTGAAATTACTCGTCCTACACTAGGTCAAAACCTAATCCATCTACATGCATATACATGTTATCGTTGAATCAGCTTTATTAGAGGAAAGGTTTAAATTGAGGAGAAAGGTTTGTGAATCCTGGTAGCAGGGCCTCTTATTAGCATAATTGGCCATCGGATAATTCTACAAAGGTGCATCTGGTAATAGATAATTTGATACAGTTTAGTCGTATGTTAATTGTATGTCCCCCTTTCCTTTTCTTTTACTATGAAAACCTTCTAAACTGGCTGCTACTTTTCCCATGGGAAAAAATATACTCCCTTTGTACTAGATCAAGTCTTACTTTTTAAAGTCAAGCTAGATAATCTCAAGTTCAAAATTGATCTAATTAATTTTATTTCTAAAATATAATTAATTTTTTAATTAGTAATAAATTTTAGATAGTTTATAATTTTCATAATTGTATCGTCTAAATTTAAATGAATACATATTAGCATGTACATCCATGCAAAGCACAGATTTTATGTTAGAATTATGATATTATTGAATTGTTATTGTTATTGTTATTGTATATTATATTATATTATTTCTACTAAGAATCAGTAATATAGTTTTAATATGTTGTTTAACTTGAATATGTTAATGTTACTATTATTAAAATATGAGTATCATTGTATTTCAAGTATAAGTATTATTACTTAGATAATATAATTTTAGAAGTAAACTATTTTCTTGCACGGGGTGTAGATGCTAGTATATATAGAATTAAAGTAATTTCATACACTAACATTGTATAAATAACAACTCATTAATTACAAACTTATGTTGGACAAAATTATCTTATTTTAATGACGTGTTAGGATTTTAACCGCTTGTGTGTATACACTGTTAGTGTTTCAAATTTTAACTCTCTCACACACACACACACACTCATATATATATATATATATATATATATATATAATATATATATATATGTGAGTCCTAATCCGTGGCAACCGGTTGCCACAGACACTATTCCAGCAACCAAACTATCATCCGTTGATTAAATGAATTAATGGCTGAGATAAAAAAAAAAAAAAGGCCAGCCGCTACAACATGTAACGGCACTGTCAAATTATTAAAATGCCACCAGATTTCTAATATAATAATACATTACCATCACATCATATTAATATAATAATAATAATTTTCCCTCCTTGCCGCTACAACATGTAGCGGTTGGAGGTTTTTTTTTTCATCCACTTTGTTGTCCCAATTTGATTGTCATCCCAATTTAACTAATATATATTAATATTATTAATAATAACTAATTTTATTAATATTAATATTACTAACTAATTTTATTATTATTATTTTATAATGATATTATTTTATTAAAATTAATATTATCAATTTTATTTTATTAATTTTAATATTACTAATTTTATTTTGACTAATATTTGTTATTTTTGTTTTGAAAAATATAAAATATTAAAATGTAGTTAATATTAATATTTTAAAATGTAGTTAAAATGTATAATATTAATATTAATAACTATATTTTAACTACATTTTAAAATATTAATATTAACTACATTTTAATATTTTATATTTTTCAAAACAAAAATAACAAATATTAGTCAAAATAAAATTAGTAATATTAAAATTAATAAAATAATATTGATAATATTAATTTTAATAAAATAATATCATTATAAAATAATAATAATAAAATTAGTTAGTAATATTAATAAAATTAGTTATTATTAATAATATTAATATATATTAGTTAAATTGGGATGACAATCAAATTGGGACAACAAAGTAGATGACAAAAAAAAAAACTCCAGCCGCTACATGTTGTAGCGACAAGGAGGGAAAAATATTATTATTATATTAATATGATGTGATGGTAATGTATTATTATATTAGAAATCTGGTGGCATTTTAGTAATTTGGCAGTGCCGCTACATTTTGTAGCGGCTGACTTTTTTTTTTTTTTTTTTTTTTTTTGATCTCAGCCATTAATTCATTTAATCAACGGATGATAGCTTGGTTGCTGGAATAACGGATTAGGACCCTATATATATATATATATATATATATATATATATATATATATATATATATACACACACACACACACACATTATATTTAGCTATAATAAAATATATAAAACTTGTACTGTATAAATATGAATTCAACATCTCTCTTGAAATCCGTCTCGGCTTTCCAAAAAAGGGTGTTTGAACTTCATAAATTAGAAATAACGGTTTTAGGCTATATTAAAAGAAAAAAAAGATAAATTAATAATATTATATGTATAAACTTGTTCACCTGGAGCAACATATCCGCAAGTGCCGGCAAGTACAGTTTGATTTGATGAATCTGGGTATAGCAATCTTGCAGTGCCAAAGTCAGCAACAAAGGCCTCTAGTTTGGAGTCCAATAAGATGTTGTTACTTGATATGTCACGATGAACAATAGGTGGGTTGCAGTCATAATGCATGTAAGATAAAGCATTTGCAATACCTTTCACAATGTTCACCCTCCTGGTCCAATCTAATTCGATGGCTTCAACATCATTTCTGAGGACACAAAACAAGCTTCCCCTTTCCAAGTATTCATAAACCAAAAACATGCATCTGTGGTGTAAACAGAATCCGAAAAGCTTCACAATGTTCTTATGCCTTATATTTGTTAATACTTGTACCTCATTCCTGAAACTCTTGTCAAAAGCTGGCTCTTCGGCTTCGAGCCGATGTAGTTTTTTTAGAGCCACTACATTGCCACTAGGTAATCTAGCTTCATACACACTACCATAGCCACCAGTTCCAATGCAGTATTTGATGTCAAAATCATTTGTTGCTCTAATAATGTCTTCATATGCAATACTTCCATCATAATTCCATATCGAACAAAAATCACCATTCTTGATTGCTTTAGCCTGGCTTTGACTTTGTTTTGCCTTATGTCGATTAAATAATATAAAGGCAATCGATAAGAAGGTTAGGAAAATAACGATGGGGAGAGTAATGTATACAATGCGCAACACTGATCTCTCTCTGTTGTTGATGGTGTTGGTGTTGCTGAAGTTGTCGTGGTGGTGGTCATCATCGTACATTGTTAGATCTTTCTCTGACTTTTCTTGACAAGTTTGCTTTCCCTCAAGGGCATTGCCTGATAAATCAATTGCCGAGCCTTGACACCACTTACAAAGACAACTCGGAATTGTGCCAGAAAGATGATTGTAAGAGAGGTTCAAGTAGTTTAAGCTTGACAAATGTTCAAGTTCAACTGGAATGGTTCCATCCAAATTGTTGCCACTTAATTTCAACTGATCCATTTGGATGCAGTTTACAAGATCTTTTGGGATGTGCCCGCTCAGCTGATTTTCTGAGAAGTCTAGGTACCGAAGATTATTGCACTCCTTAAAATCCGGTATGCTTCCAGTAAGTTGATTCGAGTGCAAATCAAGATCATGAAGTACTTTAGAGAACAGGGAAACTTCCATAGGTATTGAACCATGGATACGATTTGCCGACAAATTAACAGAGTACAAGTTAATCAAATTTCTAATTGGTGGGATTGAACCAGTAAAATTATTTGAATCAAGGTATAAATAGGTTAGATTAGTCAATGAACCAATAGATGAAGGGATTGAGCCGTTAAACTGATTTGAACCGAGGTTCAAATATCTCAAGTTGCTTAAAAGACCTACAGATGAAGGGATTGAACCATGAAGGTTGTTATCACCTAGATATAATGTCTTTAGCATCTTCAGGTTCCCTAATTCTAAAGGGATAGAGCCGTTTATTTGGTTTGAAGAAAGGATCAAATATGTCAAGCTGCTTAAAAGACAGAGAGATGAAGGGATTGAACCATGAAGGTTGTTATTTCTTAGGTTTAGTGTCCTTAGCATCTTCAGGTTCCCAAATTCTGAAGGGATAGAGCCGTTTATTTGGTTTGAAGAAAGGTACAAATATGTCAAGTTGCTTAAAAGACCTAGAGACGAAGGGATTGAGCCATGAAGGTTGTTATAGCCCAGCTCTAGGTATTGTAGCATCTTCAGGTTCCCTAATTCTGAAGGGATAGAGCCGTTTATTTGGTTTGAAGAAAGGTACAAATCTGTCAAGTTGCTTAAAAGACCTAGAGACGAAGGGATTGAACCGACGAGGTCATTTGTAGAGAGGTATAGACAACGTAAGTTGGTCAAATTCCCAAATCCTAAGGGAATGAAACCACTAATATTATTACGTGAGATGGAAAGTGATTGTAGTTGGGTGAGGTTAGCCAAGGAAGGAGGTAACTTACCTGTAAGAAAGTTGACATCCAGATAAAGGTATGTGAGTTGTGAAAGCATACCAATTTGGTATGGGATACTACCATGCAGTCCACATAAGGAAAGATCAAGATATTCAAGGTTGGGAAATGACGAAAAATTCAACTTCCCCACCTCACTTCCTAGTTTTATGTTTTTGTAGTAGCAATAAGGGTACATGTCTATAGAAGTGACACTACCTGCGTCATTGCAATCGATGCCTGTCCAGTTACAATGACTATGAGAAGTGTTGACCGTAATAATAGAATTACTATTATTATTATTAATTCCCCACCAGCGGCTGCTGAGTAGAGCTTCAGCCTCTGATAATTTTGCTGCTGCTGCTACTAATATTATATTTGCACAAGAAGCCAGAAGAAGAAGAAGAACAAGTAGTAGAACACAAGTGATGGACGAGGAGGATGCCATTATTTTGTTTGTTTATTTTTAATTAATTTCTCACCAAGTACTGCCTAAGCCTAATAAATGGTGGCTGGATTTGTAATGTAAAGGAGGTAACTGTACAGCAGACCAATAATTGAAGTCTTCTTAGTCTTTGTGGAAATTTTGGCAGGGGAGACTTACTTTTATTGGCGTGAATTAAAGATGTGGAAGTGAGAGGCATTATCTTTTTTTATTTTCCCAAATTAATTGCTTAGTTTTGACTTTTTAAAGTCATATTGACTATTTTTAAAATAATTTTTATACCATTTTTGTCAAAATATAGGTGAAGAGATTATAACCAAAAGAAAGTATATACAATTTACTACTAATACCAATTTTTATAATATTAAAAAATATTTTATATATGCTTAATTATTAATTTTAAAAATAGTCAATTTGACTAAAAAAAGTCAAAACTAAGCAGTTAATTGGGGACGGAGGGAGTATTACATAATTTTGGACTGCAAATCATTGTTTGCACTGCATAATTTCATGTTAGTGTCTTATTTACTACTCCAACCATTTCAAATATTAGATCATAATTGACTTTTTGAAGTTAACTTGTAATATTTTTTAAATTCAAATCTAACATTGATTAATGTTTTAAATCATTCAATACAAAGATGAATATTCTAAAAAATACTAATCATTGTAAAATTTGTTGTTTCATAATATATAATTAATCAATGTAAAATTTGTTATCAATAATAATCTTATAATGTGGAACAAAAGAAATATAATTCTAATAAGTTAGTTTTCAAATTGCAAAATATTCATAATCAAAATGAATTGTTAGTTTTGTGTTTTCTCTAGCTAACAAATGAAGGTTGGATTTTAATGAGAAGTAGCCCTTGACCACTAACTCAAATAGAACGTTTATATTGAGGCGGACTGACGACTGGAGTATTTGGCAGGGACTCACTTTCTATGTTTGGATTAGTAGAATAGGAGGGAGAATGAAATGACTCGTTCCTATGGAATGAAAAAAATTGTGTTTGATTGCGATTGGAATGAAAAAAATTGTGTTTGATTCCTTGAGCGAGAGCATATGAAATAACTCATTCCAACTAGAATAGAATGAATGATTCCACTCTTCATTCAATTCCTTCAATCCAAACGTAGCATTAGTCTTTGTAGTCCTGAAGAGAGAAAAAAATGGCGTAAAATATGTGGTTGGAAAATTGATTTGTTAATGTTAAAATAATAAGAGATAAAAATTACATGACAAACTCCTACTAATTTTCTATTTCTCAAAATGAGAAATGCAATATCTGTCTCAAGTTTTAGACTAAAACTTGAGGTTCAACAAAATAGAGAAAATACAAGAAAATCTCATTAAATTGGAACTACAAAACTTGTATTTTTATATCTTTTTATTTCTTCGGTATTAACTCTTTTTTTTAATATATATATATTAGAGGTCTGTAACTTGTTTTCATATGATTTTTTTTTGTTTGCTGAAATTATTGATCAAACTGGAACTTGTACAGCCCACCACTAATATAAGTCTTCTTAGACTTTGTGGAAATTTTGGCAGGGGAGACTCACTTTATTGAATCTTCTCTTAGTCTTTGGTGGGCTCAAAATGAGTGGCGTGAAAGATGTGGTAGGGGAGACTCACTTTATTGAGTCTCCTCTTAGTCTTTGTTTTAATGTTTAATATTTCGTTGTTAACGTTAAATTTTCTTTTAAAAATTAGTTTAATATTTTTATATGTCCTTTTAATTGAATTATATTTTTATTTGATATTAAAATAAATTACTTCATATATCAAAAAATAAGTAAAAATTTGATTTTAGGTTATTATAATCATAATTATTTTAAACTACTTATAAATACTACTAATTATTTTATTATTTTTCTCTATATATATATATATATGGATTCCATCAATTCTGAACGTTTTAAGTTCTAACAAACCGAAAACACTAACATTCATTGCAAACTCTTAGTACTTGTTATGGCGTGTGGTCTCATAAGAGAAATGGAATAACGAATGTGAACTTTTCAAAACGAGTGGTGCGAGTCTTTTTAATCGTTTTTTCGAGTCTTCATGAACACGTGTAGAATAAGTGTGATACTTTCTTAAGCAGTGGTCGCTCAAAGCGTGTCTGTTTGGCAGATATGTGCCATGTGTGGTTTGGTGTAGTCAGATTAAACACTTTTAGAAGTAGAATTTTTGACAAAAGTGTTTTAATATAAAAATTAAGATAATAATTGATTACCAAATTATAGAAGAACTTTGAAGGTATTAATACAGTTTTAAGTTTAGTGTGTGATATGATATTAATTTTATTTCTTTTTAACAATTTAAGGATAATTTTGTACTTTGTACTTATGTCAAAAGTGCTGCAATCAAAAATTTAAATTTTCTATTCGAGTTAAAAGTACTTTTAAACCCAAATCTCTAATATTTAATAGTATTTTTAAAAAGTTACCAACCCCCAAAACGCTTCCATATATTATTTAGAAACGATTTTAGTCCACACAAAAGTTTTCAAAACGACCCATCCCTTCAAACTCACAAAAGCAACATTAGATTTAAAACAGTCTCGAGGCTGCGGTGAATAATCTTCTCTAAAAACTGTGACTGATTATTTGATTTACCAAGTTGAAAAGTTATTTCAAATTAGATAATGACTTGCAACAAAAAATATTAATTTGAAAACCCAACTTGTAATTGGCAAAGAAAGATAGCAAGCTAATAATAATAATAATAATAATATAAATAATAATAATAATAATAATAATAATAATAATAATAATAATAATAATAATAATAATAATAATAATAATAATAATAATAATAATAATAATAATAATGCTAGAAAGAACACAAATCTATAATACACAGAGTAGGGAGGGGGGAGGACTATTCAATTCCGCCAAATAGATAAAAATAATAATTATGCTATATTTGGATTGAAGAAATGGAATAGAAGAAGGATTGAAACGATTTTTTAGCATTTCAAGTATATGTTCGGTCGTTGTTGGTGGTGAGTGGTATGCTAGGATGTCATAATTGTTGTAATAGCCTGGATAGTTATGAGACTTGTAAATAAGGTCTCAAATATTGAATAAAGGTTAAAGTCAAAACCTAGATTATTAACAGAGAAATGTGTAGAGAAATGACTCAATATTTTCTTTGGTTTTGAAAGAACTTATATGAATTGAGGACGTATTCAATAAGATTATGCGATGAAATAAATGCCATAAGAGTTTAGAAGTTAACCGAACTTGAGCGTTTCGGTAGTAGTGGTTCTGATGATGGAATCCTTATAAGGGTTGAGTTTAAAACCTAGTTTTGAAGAAGATGATTGTGTAGAGATGATTAAACACTTTAACCTAATCTCTGTGTTAGAAATTAAATGTGTGAAACGATATGTAAGGGATTGAAACCCTTGAATTGATAAGGTGGTATACAGAGATATATGGGTATACAAACATGTATAAGCTAGATGGGGTTAGAGAAGCTACCCTAGAAACTTTCCATAAGTAGAAAGTTTAAAGAAGCAATGACATAATTGTGTATTATGATTTTAAGTGATCAATGAAGATGGATTTCTGCGATCTAATCAATGTGTTATGTGATACGATATAAGCATTAATGAATCGTAGAGGAAAAATATTTTCTTAGAAAATAACGCGGAAAACACTATTCACACGAGAAACGCTTCTTCGTTCTTTTCGAATTTTCACATTCCCGAATAGCGTTTATATGGAGTATAAGAGCGTATTTACTATTCAAAAATACGAGAGGAGAAACTTTTCATAAATGGAAAGTTTGAGAATTCTCTATAAAAGGAAAGTTGTGGTGTATAGATGTCCACCAATAAGAAGAGGTTAGGGACCTTCCATAAATAGAAAGTGTAGGATGAAGGGTAGGATGGTAATGATCCAAGCCTAGATGAGTAATTAATTAGGTTAAGTAATGAGAAACAAGATAAAACTATGTTATGAATTAACATAGCTTGAATGTTGGCCTTGATTGGCAAACGAGAAGGGTGATCATCATTAGGTAATTAACTAGTGTGATTAATGTAGGGAATTTGAATAAGAGGATTAATTATGGTAGCCCAATATGGGATTGCCTATATGTGAAGTGGGTAATTTAAATATAAGCCCAAATGTATGATAATTGATAGTCCAAGAGGGATTTATTATAAGTCAAACTATGAGTAAGGATTTAATGTGTTAGGGTTTTATGAGTAACCCAACAAATTAGCCAAAGGATGAGTAAACTAGGTTGACCATATTTTAACCAACCTTGAGTTAAAGAAGCCCAAAGAAATGGAAGGGTAGAAACTTTCCATAAATGGAAAGTTTGGAAACTTTCCATAAATGAAAGGTTTAGATAACAAAGAGAGAGAAGAGTATGTATTGGTGTATTTATATATATATGCATTAGTATATTTATACATATATATAATTGTGCAAGTATTCTTATTAAAAGAAAAGGAAAAAAAAATTAAAACAAGTGGGTAGACTTTTGCTTTGTTTTATCCAAAGTTGCATTGGTAGGAGCAAAAAGGGAATGAAAGTGACAAGTTGGTGATGTGTGTAAGTAGTGTAAGAGAGCTATGATGGGCTAGGTTGGTAGCTTGTGTTGGAGAAATGAAAGGTTGTAGAGAATTAACCAATGTAAGGTTAATTGAATAATCCTAGTTGGTAAACAAGAGAGGGCATTGAAACAAAACATTGGTTAAATGCTAGATGAATGCATGTGATGATGAGAATTAACCATAGATGGTTTAATTGAGTATCCCTAGGTGGCAACTAAGTTAAAGCTTTAACCATGCATTGGTTAGTTGCTAGCAAAATGTGTATAAATATATAATTGTATGTATACATGATAGATGAGACTTAACTAAGGTGGAGTTAGTGAATTCACTCTAGGTTAATTCTTATAAGGGAATAATTGACCAACATGGAATTAGTAAGTAACCATGGGATTACATGTTTGTAGAGAATTAACCATACCTTGGTTAATTGTTGGGAGAAGGAGAATAAGTTGATAACTAACTAAGGTTGATTGAATTCTGACCTTGAGATACATGTTAGAAAGTTAACTACAACTAAGTTAAATGGTGGAGGGATTAGATAGATAGATACACATATGTGTATGTAATATTATTGCAAGTATACTTATATATAAATTAAATGAATAATAAAAACAAAAGTGTGGGGAAATGGAGCATGGGAAAACCGCCCATCTTGGGCCAAGAGAGGGCTATAGCTAGCCTCTCACCTCTTATAAAGTAGCCCCAAATGTCTTGTCTCATCTACTTTAATAAATGTCTTATCCCATCTACTTTAATTAATGTCTTGTCCCCTAGTTTATTTAACCACCTTTGGTTACCTAGCTTTGGTTAAGTGGTGGGAGAAAATAATAGATATACATTATGTATGTAATGTTATTGCAAGCATAATTGCAAGAGGAGAGAGAAGCTTGGTTGATTAACCAAGGCTTGGCAATTTCATTTCATTCATTTTCATTTCTTTTCCTTAAGCTAAATAGCTAGAAAAATAGAGAGAGAGGAAAAGGGAGAAGGCTACCAATAATGGAGAAAAAGGAGGAAGAAGAAAGCTTAGGAAGAAACCATGGAAGAAGATCCATGGAAGGAAAGAAAGAAAAAAATGAAGAACGCAAGGTATAACTCAAAACTTTACCCACTTTATTGTGATTTAACTTAGATCTAGTGTTGGGTTGTTGTGATTGAACTAGATAATGATAGATCTACATGATTTATAATGATTCATAGTTGGATCTAGAGGTATGATGGGTTATTAAACTTAGATTTGAGAAATAATTTCTTAAAACTCAAAAATCGTCATTTTCCTCTTTGATCCTTAGATCCGCATAGTGGGTATTGATGAAAAATTGTATAGATTTAATATGTTGTAATATTATGAGTTAGGAATTCATAGAACTTGAAATCATTTGATTTGGTTGTGTAAAACTCAAAATATGAAAATCGAAAGGAGAGAAGCGAAGGTTATTTTCCTCAAATTAAATGATCTAGTAAGCTGCTGTCCAAAAATGAAAATTTTGGGGCTAGCTATATTGCTCTAAAAATTCTGGGCTTTTGGTATGTTATTATACACTGAATAAGCTTTTCATAGACTCCGGAACGGACTAATTCCGACTTCGGAGCAAAGAGTTATGACCAATCGAGTTTGTCGTGCAAAATTGTCCAGCGAATTTTGGTCAGCCCCCTTACGTGCGATTCCTGTATTGACGGAGTTAGCTTCGCGTGGCCTCTGGAATCATCCAAAAATTGTAAATAACGAAGAAGTTATGACTATTTAAGCGAGCTAGGGTCTGTCAGCCAGTTTTCTCGCGAAACAGTTTTAATTTAGTCATTCCTTGAGATGTGCAGCCTCGTGTGTTTGGAATTTGAAGAAACTTAAAACTGTAAAGTTGTAGATATTGAAGTTTTCTAGCTGGAATCGTGAGACTAAGCCATTTTATGGAACGTATCATGTTCGAAATAAATTATTTATTAAAGCTGTCCAGAAAATAAAATTTTTCTAGACTAGTTGATGAAATTTCAGAATCTGTTTTAAATGGTTAAGGGCCTGACTTTAAGGCCTAGAGGAGGTTGTAGTACACTGAGTAAGGTTTAATTTGATATAAGAAGGAACAAAAAGAGTCATGTAAAGAAGGAGTTGCGTTAAAAACGAAAACAACGTTTTGTTAAAGAAATTGTGAAAATGGATTTTATAATTTTATTTGAAGTAAAATTTTGGAAAATGATATATGTTGTCATGTGATGACATACATTGACATGTTGGGGATCATAGTGAATCCGGTGTATAAGGATGGTTAAATATTGATGTTATGTGCTTATATGTAGTTCATAACATGTAAATTGTTAATGAATGCATACAACATGCTCGATAAAATACCTAGGAGAAATTGTATATCTAAACATTGAGACTTAAAAGTATCCAAGTAATGGTATTAAGTGCTTGGAGTAATATATAATTGAAGAATATTTTAAGTATATTAATATTATTTAATTATAATATTAATATATAAGTGAGGATTATTTTAAGTATATTAATATTATTTAATTATAATATTAATATATAAGTGAGGATCATTTTAAGTATATTAATATTATTTAATTATAATATTAATATATAAGTGAGGATTATTTTAAGTATATTAATATTATTTAATTATAATATTAATATATAAGTGAGGATTATTTTAAGTATATTAATATTATTTAATTATAATATTAATATGTTAGTGATGATTATTTTAACTGTATTAATATTATATAATTATAATATTAATATACAAATAAGGAGTATTATGGTTATATTAATAATATTTAAGCATAATATTTAACGTGCTTAATTGATGAATATTATTTCATTAAATTAAGTTGTCAATCGAAGGAAGAAAACAAAATATTCGATACGAATAATATACGCGATGATCTACGGACTGAGGCAAGTTTTTCAGAACTTGCTCTTATGTGTAAAATGTTATTATATGTTATTGCGATGTTATATTATAACATAATGTGCTATGAACCGTTCAATTTGAACTTTATACTTTGCAATGAAAAACACGATGATATGTGATTTACGTGTTAATATGCTTACATGTATAATTGTCATACATGAAAATATTGTGAAACATGCATGATACATGATTTATGTGTTATGTGTAACTGTTAAACTTGCGGGCAACATTGTTGCTCACACCACGCCACCAACAGATTTTTGCAGCTAGCGAAAAAGGACCTGGATGGTCAGAAGAAGATGACTGCAGGAAAGACATTTAAACAAGAAAGTGAAATCTATGTTGCGATATTATATTATTTTAATATCGTACTATTATTTACAAGCTGATGTATTGTATACTCTGATTTAGAATGATGTGTACGATTAAAGGTTAGAAAACCTGGGAGTAGATTAAGATGTATTGTAATATTATAGAGATTACATTTATGTTATAAGAATTGTATTGTTCATGTAGTATCGTGACGAACCGAACCCGGGGTCAAGGTGACCCGGATTTGGGGTCGTTACAGGTTGGTATCAGAGCTGATAGGTTATAAACCTTAGGTAGAAGTACCTTAGGCTATAACCGTAGAAATGATGATAAGGAATAAACTCAAATAGAGTTTAAATGCTAAGAGATTAATTTTGGAAATTCATTATTAATTAAAGAAAAAGATAATTGAGATTCAAAGAAGAATCTTGAAAAGTTATAAAGATAAGAATCTGGAGTTACCTGACTCTAGTAGTAAAGATGAAAAGCTTAAATAAAATCATAATATATGATTAAAGTGAAAGATATGAAGATCGCAAAACAAAACGATAATGAGATAGAAAGAGAATCGTAATATAATACGATTATAAGAAAGATCACAAACGTGATCTAATTAAGCCATGGAATGATAGATGATCAATCGAATGATTGAAAACTTTATAGCAGAATTATTGTACGAAAAAGGTACTAGAGGATAGTACGAAGATAAAACTCAGAAGGAGTTATAAATGATGATATACGAATTAAAAGTTTGTGTTTGAGCAGGAGCAAGATAAGATTAGGATTATGTGGGTTTTAAATTGAGGACTCATGTTAGTGGCTGAGTTGTACGATTCCTTGTATGGGCGGGAAATTTGTGCTTGGTTTGAGAACCACTTAGCTTCCTATATCGATATAGTGGTTGAGTTGAACAATTTCTTGTAATGGGCAAGAGATTTGTCCTTGGTCTAACAACCGCTTAGCTTCCTATATTAATTAGTGGCCGAGTTGACCAATTCCTTGTATAGGCAGGGGATTGTGTTTGGTTCGACAACCACTTAGCTTCCTATATTGATAATCATTGGAACCATGGTGTCGCGCTATTCGCTATATGTATGTTGAGAAGGTGATTCGTTTCTCATGTGTATAACGAATAGGTAGATGATGTAAGATTAGGTGCGAGTTTCTTAAAATTCACGGCTTATGGTAAGTTTGTGGACTCATAATCATATGGTACGTTTTTGAACCCCTAAGCGTATGGACAGTCCCTGATTAGTTCTTGGACTACGTATTACTAGGATAAGTTCCTAAACTCGTATTATTGTGGCAAGTTCCTAAACTCATAATGTGTGGTAAGTTCGATGAACATTGCTTGTGGTATATCATTACAGACCATAAGAGAGGGTTATAATTAAAGTGTGATTTAAGAGTTCTAAGTAATGGGCGCACATTAGTAGAATCAGAAGTGAATAGAGATGTTAAGTAAAGTTGAGATGATAAATTGAAGATGATTGAGGATTCTAGGTATTCCCAATCTTCTAGTTATGCTAGATCCAAATCGTGCTTATATTCACACTTATACGCCTTTGAAAAGTCTTGTCATTTGTATGTCTACGTTACTTGGCTCAGGTAGACAAAAAAATTATTTTAACATCAAAATATATTTTAAAATCGTCAACGCACCATTACGAAGCATGGTGTTGAGATGATAAATGACGGCATCCTAACACACTGTTACAACAGTGCAGTATTATGGCGTCCTATAAATGAATTTTAGTTATATGAACCGTTTTATGAAGTATGTCCATGCTAGTTGTGTTGGCTGGACAAAGCTTGTTTTGAAAACTTCAAAATGTATTTAATCATCACTTACCATTAAAGCTGTGGTGTGGAGATGATAAAATGACGAAATACTAACACACTGATTGCAACAGTGCAGCATTATTACGTCTTTAAAAATGATTTTTAGTTTACATGAACTGTTAAGAAATTCCTGTTGCACATAGAGTTACTATGGTGAGACCTCAGTAATCCATGTTTCAGTACAAGTTCTGTAAACATAACGATACTTTTGAAATTACAAGTTCCTTGACATTAAAGAATTATTTTATGAAATGAGTCGATGCTATTTGATTCGGCTAGACAAATGTCGAAATATGTTTATGCAAGCATTACTTGAGAATTTATGCCAAACCAAATTGTTTTGGTGAGGAATTTTGTAGTAAGCTGAGGTGAAACAACCCTATTATTAGGGTATTTGATGTCGGAAAAATCCCGACTGACCCTATGGTGGTCAAGCAAACGCATATAGTCGTTTAGCTAGAAAGTTGTGCACAACGTCAGAGTACAAAGGGCTGATCACCTGGCGTACGGAGGTAGATTACCTTTTTCTTAATAGAAATCGGTAGGGGTAGTCATACCCGTAAACCTCAATTTTCATGTTCTTTATGGCCTCCAGCAGGGGTAGATTACCTTTTTCATAATTGAAAATCGGTAGGGGTAGTAATACCCGTAAACCTCTGTGGTCATGGTCTTTATGACCCCTCAGCATAATATGAAAAGTTTTTTAAGGAATATTTTATTTCCTGTTTGTTCAAGCTGCTTCACAATTATTGAACAATTGTTGAAGACTCCTGAAAAATATTTCACTATTTTGGAAGTCGAAAGTTTTAGAAGGTGTGAACTTCTTAGAGAAGAATGACTATAGGAATGTGACGAATAAAGAGAAATCTTTAAAGAAGGAAAGAGTTTAGTAGTTATTAAAGTGAGAATGTAATGGTTGATTTGAAAACCTAGTTTGGTGAATAGAATGAGTAGAGATGAGTATGAATGTAATTTCGAGGACGAAATTCTTAGAAGAATGGGTGAAATGTAATATCCTGGATAGTTATGAGACTTGTAAATAAGGTCTCAATATTGAATAAAGGTTAAAGTCAAAACCTAGATTATTAACAGAGAAATGTGTAGAGAAATGACTCAATATTTTCTTTGGTTTTGAAAGAACTTATATGAATTGAGGACGTATTCAATAAGATTATGCGATGAAATAAATGCCATAAGAGTTTAGAAGTTAACCGAACTTTGAGCGTTTCGGTAGTAGTGGTTCTGATGATGGAATCCTTATAAGGGTTGAGTTTAAAACCTAGTTTTGAAGAAGATGATTGTGTAGAGATGATTAAACACTTTAACCTAATCTCTGTGTTAGAAATTAAATGTGTGAAACGATATGTAAGGGATTGAAACCCTAGAATTGATAAGGTGGTATACAGAGATATATGGGTATACAAACATGTATAAGCTAGATGGGGTTAGAGAAGCTACCCTAGAAACTTTCCATAAGTAGAAAGTTTAAAGAAGCAATGACATAATTGTGTATTATGATTTTAAGTGATCAATGAAGATGGATTTCTGCGATCTAATCAATGTGTTTATGTGATACGATATAAGCATTAATGAATCATAGAGGAAAAATATTTTCTTAGAAAATAACGCGGAAAACACTATTCACACGAGAAACGCTTCTTCGTTCTTTTCGAATTTTCACATTCCCGAATAGCGTTTATATGGAGTATAAGAGCATATTTACTATTCAAAAATACGAGAGGAGAAACTTTCCATAAATGGAAAGTTTGAGAATTCTCTATAAAAGGAAAGTTGTGGTGTATAGATGTCCACCAATAAGAAGAGGTTAGGGACCTTCCATAAATAGAAAGTGTAGGATGAAGGGTAGGATGGTAATGATCCAAGCCTAGATGAGTAATTAATTAGGTTAAGTAATGAGAAAACAAGATAAAAACTATGTTATGAATTAACATAGCTTGAATGTTGGCCTTGATTGGCAAACGAGAAGGGTGATCATCATTAGGGTAATTAAACTAGTGTGATTAATGTAGGGAATTTGAATAAGAGGATTAATTATGGTAGCCCAATATGGGATTGCCTATATGTGAAGTGGGTAATTTAAATATAAGCCCAAATGTATGATAATTGATAGTCCAAGAGGGATTTATTATAAGTCAAACTATGAGTAAGGATTTAATGTGTTAGGGTTTTATGAGTCACCCAACAAATTAGCCAAAGGATGAGTAAACTAGGTTGACCATATTTTAACCAACCTTGAGTTAAAGAAGCCCAAAGAAATGGAAGGGTAGAAACTTTCCATAAATGGAAAGTTTGGAAACTTTCCATAAATGAAAGGTTTAGATAACAACGAGAGAGAAGAGTATGTATTGGTGTATTTATATATATATGCATTAGTATATTTATACATATATATAATTGTGCAAGTATTCTTATTAAAAGAAAAGGAAAAAAAAATTAAAACAAGTGGGTAGACTTTTGCTTTGTTTTATCCAAAGTTGCATTGGTAGGAGCAAAAAGGGAATGAAAGTGACAAGTTGGTGATGTGTGTAAGTAGTGTAAGAGAGCTATGATGGGCTAGGTTGGTAGCTTGTGTTGGAGAAATGAAAGGTTGTAGAGAATTAACCAATGTAAGGTTAATTGAATAATCCTAGTTGGTAAACAAGAGAGGGCATTGAACAAACATTGGTTAAATGCTAGATGAATGCATGTGATGATGAGAATTAACCATAGATGGTTTAATTGAGTATCCCTAGGTGGCAACTAAGTTAAAGCTTTAAACCATGCATTGGTTAGTTGCTAGCAAAATGTGTATAAATATATAATTGTATGTATACATGATAGATGAGACTTAACTAAGGTGGAGTTAGTGAATTCACTCTAGGTTAATTCTTATAAGGGAATAATTGACCAACATGGAAATTAGTAAGTAACCATGGGATTACATGTTTGTAGAGAATTAACCATACCTTGGTTAATTGTTGGGAGAAGGAGAATAAGTTGATAACTAACTAAGGTTGATTGAATTCTGACCTTGAGATACATGTTAGAAAGTTAACTACAACTAAGTTAAATGGTGGAGGGATTAGATAGATACACATATGTGTATGTAATATTATTGCAAGTATACTTATATATAAATTAAATGAATAATAAAAACAAAAGTGTGTGGGAAATGGAGCATGGGGAAAACCGCCCATCTTGGGCCAAGAGAGGGCTATAGCTAGCCTCTCACCTCTTATAAAGTAGCCCCAAATGTCTTGTCCCATCTACTTTAATAAATGTCTTATCCCATCTACTTTAATTAATGTCTTGTCCCCTAGTTTATTTAACCACCTTTGGTTACCTAGCTTTGGTTAAGTGGTGGGAGAAAATAATAGATATACATTATGTATGTAAATGTTATTGCAAGCATAATTGCAAGAGGAGAGAGAAGCTTGGTTGATTAACCAAGGCTTGGCAATTTCATTTCATTCATTTTCATTTCTTTTCCTTAAGCTAAATAGCTAGAAAAATAGAGAGAGAGGAAAAGGGAGAAGGCTACCAATAATGGAGAAAAAGGAGGAAGAAGAAAGCTTAGGAAGAAACCATGGAAGAAGATCCATGGAAGGAAAGAAAGAAAAAAATGAAGAACGCAAGGTATAACTCAAAACTTTACCCACTTTATTGTGATTTAACTTAGATCTAGTGTTGGGTTGTTGTGATTGAACTAGATAATGATAGATCTACATGATTTATAATGATTCATAGTTGGATCTAGAGGTATGATGGGTTATTAAACTTAGATTTGAGAAATAATTTCTTAAAACTCAAAAATCGTCATTTTCCTCTTTGATCCTTAGATCCGCATAGTGGGTATTGATGAAAAATTATATAGATTTAATATATTGTAATATTATGAGTTAGGAATTCATAGAACTTGAAATCATTTGATTTGGTTGTGTAAAACTCAAAATATGAAAATCGAAAGGAGAGAAGCGAAGGTTATTTTCCTCAATTTAAATGATCTAGTAAGCTGCTGTCCAAAAATGAAAATTTTGGGGCTAGCTATATTGCTCTAAAAATTCTGGGCTTTTGGTATGTTATTATACACTGAATAAGCTTTTCATAGACTCCGGAACGGACTAATTCCGACTTCGGAGCAAAGAGTTATGACCAATCGAGTTTGTCGTGCAAAAATTGTCCAACGAAATTTTGGTCAGCCCCCTTACGTGCGATTCCTGTATTGACGGAGTTAGCTTCGCGTGGCCTCTGGAATCATCCAAAAATTGTAAATAACGAAGAAGTTATGACTATTTAAGCGAGCTAGGGTCTGTCAGCCAGTTTTCTCGCGAAACAGTTTTAATTTAGTCATTCCTTGAGATGTGCAGTCTCGTGTGTTTGGAATTTGAAGAAACTTAAAACTGTAAAGTTGTAGATATTGAAGTTTTCTAGCTGGAATCGTGAGACTGAGCCATTTTATGGAACGTATCATGTTCGAAATAAATTATTTATTAAAGCTGTCCAGAAAATAAAATTTTTCTAGACTAGTTGATGAAATTTCAGAATCTGTTTTAAATGGTTAAGGGCCTGACTTTAAGGCCTAGAGGAGGTTGTAGTACACTGAGTAAGGTTTAATTTGATATAAGAAGGAACAAAAAGAGTCATGTAAAGAAGGAGTTGCGTTAAAAACGAAAACAACGTTTTGTTAAAGAAATTGTGAAAATGGATTTTATTAATTTTATTTGAAGTAAAATTTTGGAAAATGATATATGTTGTCATGTGATGACATACATTGACATGTTGGGGATCATAGTGAATCCGGTGTATAAGGATGGTTAAATATTGATGTTATGTGCTTATATGTAGTTTCATAAACATGTAAATTGTTAATGAATGCATACAACATGCTCGATAAAATACCTAGGAGAAATTGTATATCTAAACATTGAGACTTAAAAGTATCCAAGTAATGGTATTAAGTGCTTGGAGTAATATATAATTGAAGAATATTTTAAGTATATTAATATTATTTAATTATAATATTAATATATAAGTGAGGATTATTTTAAGTATATTAATATTATTTAATTATAATATTAATATATAAGTGAGGATCATTTTAAGTATATTAATATTATTTAATTATAATATTAATATATAAGTGAGGATTATTTTAAGTATATTAATATTATTTAATTATAATATTAATATATAAGTGAGGATTATTTTAAGTATATTAATATTATTTAATTATAATATTAATATGTTAGTGATGATTATTTTAACTGTATTAATATTATATAATTATAATATTAATATACAAATAAGGAGTATTATGGTTATATTAATAATATTTAAGCATAATATTTAACGTGCTTAATTGATGAAATATTATTTCATTAAATTAAGTTGTCAATCTAAGGAAGAAAACAAAATATTCGATACGAAATAATATACGCGATGATCTACGGACTGAGGCAAAGTTTTTCAGAACTTGCTCTTATGTGTAAAATGTTATTATATGTTATTGCGATGTTATATTATAACATAATGTGCTATGAACCGTTCAATTTGAACTTTATACTTTGCAATGAAAAACACGATGATATGTGATTTACGTGTTAATATGCTTACATGTATAATTGTCATACATGAAAATATTGTGAAACATGCATGATACATGATTTATGTGTTATGTGTAACTGTTAAACTTGCGGGCAACATTGTTGCTCACCCACGCCACAAACAGATTTTTGCAGCTAGCGAAAAAGGGACCTGGATGGTCAGAAGAAGATGACTGCAGGAAAGACATTTAAACAAGAAAGTGAAATCTATGTTGCGATATTATATTATTTTAATATCGTACTATTATTTACAAGCTGATGTATTGTATACTCTGATTTAGAATGATGTGTACGATTAAAGGTTAGAAAACCTGGGAGTAGATTAAGATGTATTGTAATATTATAGAGATTACATTTATGTTATAAGAATTGTATTGTTCATGTAGTATCGTGACGAACCGAACCCGGGGTCAAGGTGACCCGGATTTGGGGTCGTTACAGGTTGGTATCAGAGCTGATAGGTTATAAACCTTAGGTAGAAGTACCTTAGGCTATAACCGTAGAAATGATGATAAGGAATAAACTCAAATAGAGTTTAAATGCTAAGAGATTAATTTTGGAAATTCATTATTAATTAAAGAAAAAGATAATTGAGATTCAAAGAAGAATCTTGAAAAGTTATAAAGATAAGAATCTGGAGTTACCTGACTCTAGTAGTAAAGATGAAAAGCTTAAATAAAATCATAATATATGATTAAAGTGAAAGATATGAAGATCGCAAAACAAAACGATAATGAGATAGAAAGAGAATCGTAATATAATACGATTATAAGAAAGATCACAACGTGATCTAATTAAGCCATGGAATGATAGATGATCAATCGAATGATTGAAAACTTTATAGCAGAATTATTGTACGAAAAAGGTACTAGAGGATAGTACGAAGATAAAACTCAGAAGGAGTTATAAATGATGATATACGAATTAAAAGTTTGTGTTGAGCAGGAGCAAGATAAGATTAGGATTATGTGGGTTTTAAATTGAGGACTCATGTTAGTGGCTGAGTTGTACGATTCCTTGTATGGGCGGGAAATTTGTGCTTGGTTTGAGAACCACTTAGCTTCCTATATCGATATAGTGGTTGAGTTGAACAATTTCTTGTATGGGCAAGAGATTTGTCCTTGGTCTAACAACCGCTTAGCTTCCTATATTAATTAGTGGCCGAGTTGACCAATTCCTTGTATAGGCAGGGGATTGTGTTTGGTTCGACAACCACTTAGCTTCCTATATTGATAATCATTGGAACCTGGTGTCGCGCTATTCGCTATATGTATGTTGAGAAGGTGATTCGTTTCTCATGTGTATAACGAATAGGTAGATGATGTAAGATTAGGTGCGAGTTCTTAAAATTCACGCTTATGGTAAGTTTGTGACTCATAATCATATGGTATGTTTTTGAACCCCTAAGCGTATGGACAGTCCCTGATTAGTTCTTGGACTACGTATTGCTAGGACAAGTTCCTAAACTCGTATTATTGTGGCAAGTTCCTAAACTCATAATGTGTGGTAAGTTCGATGAACAGTGTTTGTGGTATATCATTACAGACCATAAAAGAGGGTTATAAATTAAAATGTGATTTAAGAGTTCTAAGTGATGGGCGAACATTTGTAGAATCAGAAATGAATAGAGATTTTAAGTAAAGTTGAGATGATAAATTGAAGATGATTAAGGATTCTAGGTATTCCCAATCTTCTAGCTATGCTAGATCCTAAATCGTGCTTATATTCGCACTTATACGCCTTTGAAAAGTCTTGTCATTTGTATGTCTACGCTACTTGGCTCAGCTAGAAAAAAATTATTTTAACATCAAAATGTATTTTAAAATCGTCAACGCACCATTTCAAAGCGTGGTGTTGAGATGATAAATGACGGCATCCTAACACACTGTTACAACAGTGCAGTATTATGGCGTCCTATAAATGAATTTTAGTTATATGAACCGTTTTATGAAGTATGTCCATGCTAGTTGTGTTGGCTGGACAAAGCTTGTTTTGAAAACTTCAAAATGTATTTAATCATCACTTACCATTAAAGCTGTGGTGTGGAGATGATAAAATGACGAAATACTAACACACTGATTGCAACAGTGCAGCATTATTACGTCTTTAAAATGATTTTTAGTTTACATGAACTGTTAAGAAATTCCTGTTGCACATAGAGTTACTATGGTGAGACTCAGTAATCCATGTTTCAGTACAAGTTCTGTAAACATAACGATACTTTTGAAATTACAAGTTCTTGACATTAAAGAATTATTTTATGAAATGAGTCGATGCTATTTGATTCGGCTAGACAAATGTCGAAATATGTTTATGCAAGCATTACTTGAGAATTTATGCCAAACCAAATTGTTTTGGTGAGGAATTTTGTAGTAAGCTGAGGTGAACAACCCTATTATTAGGGTATTTGATGTCGGAAAAATCCCGACTGACCCTATGGTGGTCAAGCAAACGCATATAGTCGTTTAGCTAGAAAGTTGTGCACAACGTCAGAGTACAAAGGGCTGATCACCTGGCGTACGGAGGTAGATTACCTTTTTCTTAATAGAAATCGGTAGGGGTAGTCATACCCGTAAACCTCAATTTTCATGTTCTTTATGGCCTCCAGCAGGGGTAGATTACCTTTTTCATAATTGAAATCGGTAGGGGTAGTAATACCCGTAAACCTCTGTGGTCATGGTCTTTATGAACCCCTCAGCATTAATATGAAAAGTTTTTAAGGAATATTTTATTTCCTGTTTGTTCAAGCTGCTTCACAATTATTGAACAATTGTTGAAGACTCCTGAAAAATATTTCACTATTTTGGAAGTCGAAAGTTTAGAAGGTGTGAACTTCTTAGAGAAGAATGACTATAGAATGTGACGAATAAAGAGAAATCTTTAAAGAAGGAAAGAGTTTAGTAGTTATTAAAGTGAGAATGTAATGGTTGATTTGAAAACCTAGTTTGGTGAATAGAATGAGTAGAGATGAGTATGATGTAATTTCGAGGACGAAATTCTTAGAAGAATGGGTGAATGTAATATCCTGGATAGTTATGAGACTTGTAAATAAGGTCTCAATATTGAATAAAGGTTAAAGTCAAAACCTAGATTATTAACAGAGAAATGTGTAGAGAAATGACTCAATATTTTCTTTGGTTTTGAAAGAACTTATATGAATTGAGGACGTATTCAATAAGATTATGCGATGAAATAAATGCCATAAGAGTTTAGAAGTTAACCGAACTTGAGCGTTTCGGTAGTAGTGGTTCTGATGATGGAATCCTTATAAGGGTTGAGTTTAAAAACCTAGTTTTGAAGAAGATGATTGTGTAGAGATGATTAAACACTTTAACCTAATCTCTGTGTTAGAAATTAAATGTGTGAAAACGATATGTAAGGGATTGAAACCCTAGAATTGATAAGGTGGTATACAGAGATATATGGGTATACAAACATGTATAAGCTAGATGGGGTTAGAGAAGCTACCCTAGAAACTTTCCATAAGTAGAAAGTTTAAAGAAGCAATGACATAATTGTGTATTATGATTTTAAGTGATCAATGAAGATGGATTTCTGCGATCTAATCAATGTGTTATGTGATACGATATAAGCATTAATGAATCATAGAGGAAAAATATTTTCTTAGAAAATAACGCGGAAAACACTATTCACACGAGAAACGCTTCTTCGTTCTTTTCGAATTTTCACATTCCCGAATAGCGTTTATATGGAGTATAAGAGCATATTTACTATTCAAAAATACGAGAGGAGAAACTTTCCATAAATGGAAAGTTTGAGAATTCTCTATAAAAGGAAAGTTGTGGTGTATAGATGTCCACCAATAAGAAGAGGTTAGGGACCTTCCATAAATAGAAAGTGTAGGATGAAGGGTAGGATGGTAATGATCCAAGCCTAGATGAGTAATTAATTAGGTTAAGTAATGAGAAACAAGATAAAACTATGTTATGAATTAACATAGCTTGAATGTTGGCCTTGATTGGCAAACGAGAAGGGTGATCATCATTAGGTAATTAACTAGTGTGATTAATGTAGGGAATTTGAATAAGAGGATTAATTATGGTAGCCCAATATGGGATTGCCTATATGTGAAGTGGGTAATTTAAATATAAGCCCAAATGTATGATAATTGATAGTCCAAGAGGGATTTATTATAAGTCAAACTATGAGTAAGGATTTAATGTGTTAGGGTTTTATGAGTCACCCAACAAATTAGCCAAAGGATGAGTAAACTAGGTTGACCATATTTTAACCAACCTTGAGTTAAAGAAGCCCAAAGAAATGGAAGGGTAGAAACTTTCCATAAATGGAAAGTTTGGAAACTTTCCATAAATGAAAGGTTTAGATAACAACGAGAGAGAAGAGTATGTATTGGTGTATTTATATATATATGCATTAGTATATTTATACATATATATAATTGTGCAAGTATTCTTATTAAAAGAAAAGGAAAAAAAAAATTAAAACAAGTGGGTAGGACTTTTGCTTTGTTTTATCCAAAGTTGCATTGGTAGGAGCAAAAAGGGAATGAAAGTGACAAGTTGGTGATGTGTGTAAGTAGTGTAAAGAGAGCTATGATGGGCTAGGTTGGTAGCTTGTGTTGGAGAAATGAAAGGTTGTAGAGAATTAACCAATGTAAGGTTAATTGAATAATCCTAGTTGGTAAACAAGAGAGGGCATTGAACAAACATTGGTTAAATGCTAGATGAATGCATGTGATGATGAGAATTAACCATAGATGGTTTAATTGAGTATCCCTAGGTGGCAACTAAGTTAAAGCTTTAACCATGCATTGGTTAGTTGCTAGCAAAATGTGTATAAATATATAATTGTATGTATACATGATAGATGAGACTTAACTAAGGTGGAGTTAGTGAATTCACTCTAGGTTAATTCTTATAAGGGAATAATTGACCAACATGGAATTAGTAAGTAACCATGGGATTACATGTTTGTAGAGAATTAACCATACCTTGGTTAATTGTTGGGAGAAGGAGAATAAGTTGATAACTAACTAAGGTTGATTGAATTCTGACCTTGAGATACATGTTAGAAAGTTAACTACAACTAAGTTAAATGGTGGAGGGATTAGATAGATACACATATGTGTATGTAATATTATTGCAAGTATACTTATATATAAATTAAATGAATAATAAAAACAAAAGTGTGGGGAAATGGAGCATGGGAAAACCGCCCATCTTGGGCCAAGAGAGGGCTATAGCTAGCCTCTCACCTCTTATAAAGTAGCCCCAAATGTCTTGTCCCATCTACTTTAATAAATGTCTTATCCCATCTACTTTAATTAATGTCTTGTCCCCTAGTTTATTTAACCACCTTTGGTTACCTAGCTTTGGTTAAGTGGTGGGAGAAAATAATAGATATACATTATGTATGTAATGTTATTGCAAGCATAATTGCAAGAGGAGAGAGAAGCTTGGTTGATTAACCAAGGCTTGGCAATTTCATTTCATTCATTTTCATTTCTTTTCCTTAAGCTAAATAGCTAGAAAAATAGAGAGAGAGGAAAAGGGAGAAGGCTACCAATAATGGAGAAAAAGGAGGAAGAAGAAAGCTTAGGAAGAAACCATGGAAGAAGATCCATGGAAGGAAAGAAAGAAAAAAATGAAGAACGCAAGGTATAACTCAAAACTTTACCCACTTTATTGTGATTTAACTTAGATCTAGTGTTGGGTTGTTGTGATTGAACTAGATAATGATAGATCTACATGATTTATAATGATTCATAGTTGGATCTAGAGGTATGATGGGTTATTAAACTTAGATTTGAGAAATAATTTCTTAAAACTCAAAAATCGTCATTTTCCTCTTTGATCCTTAGATCCGCATAGTGGGTATTGATGAAAAATTATATAGATTTAATATATTGTAATATTATGAGTTAGGAATTCATAGAACTTGAAATCATTTGATTTGGTTGTGTAAAACTCAAAATATGAAAATCGAAAGGAGAGAAGCGAAGGTTATTTTCCTCAATTTAAATGATCTAGTAAGCTGCTGTCCAAAAATGAAAATTTTGGGGCTAGCTATATTGCTCTAAAAATTCTGGGCTTTTGGTATGTTATTATACACTGAATAAGCTTTTCATAGACTCCGGAACGGACTAATTCCGACTTCGGAGCAAAGAGTTATGACCAATCGAGTTTGTCGTGCAAAATTGTCCAACGAATTTTGGTCAGCCCCCTTACGTGCGATTCCTGTATTGACGGAGTTAGCTTCGCGTGGCCTCTGGAATCATCCAAAAATTGTAAATAACGAAGAAGTTATGACTATTTAAGCGAGCTAGGGTCTGTCAGCCAGTTTTCTCTCGCGAAACAGTTTTAATTTAGTCATTCCTTGAGATGTGCAGTCTCGTGTGTTTGGAATTTGAAGAAACTTAAAACTGTAAAGTTGTAGATATTGAAGTTTTCTAGCTGGAATCGTGAGACTGAGCCATTTTATGGAACGTATCATGTTCGAAATAAATTATTTATTAAAGCTGTCCAGAAAATAAAATTTTTCTAGACTAGTTGATGAAATTTCAGAATCTGTTTTAAATGGTTAAGGGCCTGACTTTAAGGCCTAGAGGAGGTTGTAGTACACTGAGTAAGGTTTAATTTGATATAAGAAGGAACAAAAAGAGTCATGTAAAGAAGGAGTTGCGTTAAAAACGAAAACAACGTTTTGTTAAAGAAATTGTGAAAATGGATTTTATAATTTTATTTGAAGTAAAATTTTGGAAAATGATATATGTTGTCATGTGATGACATACATTGACATGTTGGGGATCATAGTGAATCCGGTGTATAAGGATGGTTAAATATTGATGTTATGTGCTTATATGTAGTTCATAACATGTAAATTGTTAATGAATGCATACAACATGCTCGATAAAATACCTAGGAGAAATTGTATATCTAAACATTGAGACTTAAAAGTATCCAAGTAATGGTATTAAGTGCTTGGAGTAATATATAATTGAAGAATATTTTAAGTATATTAATATTATTTAATTATAATATTAATATATAAGTGAGGATTATTTTAAGTATATTAATATTATTTAATTATAATATTAATATATAAGTGAGGATCATTTTAAGTATATTAATATTATTTAATTATAATATTAATATATAAGTGAGGATTATTTTAAGTATATTAATATTATTTAATTATAATATTAATATATAAGTGAGGATTATTTTAAGTATATTAATATTATTTAATTATAATATTAATATGTTAGTGATGATTATTTTAACTGTATTAATATTATATAATTATAATATTAATATACAAATAAGGAGTATTATGGTTATATTAATAATATTTAAGCATAATATTTAACGTGCTTAATTGATGAATATTATTTCATTAAATTAAGTTGTCAATCGAAGGAAGAAAACAAAATATTCGATACGAATAATATACGCGATGATCTACGGACTGAGGCAAGTTTTTCAGAACTTGCTCTTATGTGTAAAATGTTATTATATGTTATTGCGATGTTATATTATAACATAATGTGCTATGAACCGTTCAATTTGAACTTTATACTTTGCAATGAAAAACACGATGATATGTGATTTACGTGTTAATATGCTTACATGTATAATTGTCATACATGAAAATATTGTGAAACATGCATGATACATGATTTATGTGTTATGTGTAACTGTTAAACTTGCGGGCAACATTGTTGCTCACCCACGCCACAAACAGATTTTTGCAGCTAGCGAAAAAGGACCTGGATGGTCAGAAGAAGATGACTGCAGGAAAGACATTTAAACAAGAAAGTGAAATCTATGTTGCGATATTATATTATTTTAATATCGTACTATTATTTACAAGCTGATGTATTGTATACTCTGATTTAGAATGATGTGTACGATTAAAGGTTAGAAAACCTGGGAGTAGATTAAGATGTATTGTAATATTATAGAGATTACATTTATGTTATAAGAATTGTATTGTTCATGTAGTATCGTGACGAACCGAACCCGGGGTCAAGGTGACCCGGATTTGGGGTCGTTACAGGTTGGTATCAGAGCTGATAGGTTATAAACCTTAGGTAGAAGTACCTTAGGCTATAACCGTAGAAATGATGATAAGGAATAAACTCAAATAGAGTTTAAATGCTAAGAGATTAATTTTGGAAATTCATTATTAATTAAAGAAAAAGATAATTGAGATTCAAAGAAGAATCTTGAAAAGTTATAAAGATAAGAATCTGGAGTTACCTGACTCTAGTAGTAAAGATGAAAAGCTTAAATAAAATCATAATATATGATTAAAGTGAAAGATATGAAGATCGCAAAACAAAACGATAATGAGATAGAAAGAGAATCGTAATATAATACGATTATAAGAAAGATCACAACGTGATCTAATTAAGCCATGGAATGATAGATGATCAATCGAATGATTGAAAACTTTATAGCAGAATTATTGTACGAAAAAGGTACTAGAGGATAGTACGAAGATAAAACTCAGAAGGAGTTATAAATGATGATATAACGAATTAAAAGTTTGTGTTGAGCAGGAGCAAGATAAGATTAGGATTATGTGGGTTTTTAAATTGAGGACTCATGTTAGTGGCTGAGTTGTACGATTCCTTGTATGGGCGGGAAATTTGTGCTTGGTTTGAGAACCACTTAGCTTCCTATATCGATATAGTGGTTGAGTTGAACAATTTCTTGTATGGGCAAGAGATTTGTCCTTGGTCTAACAACCGCTTAGCTTCCTATATTAATTAGTGGCCGAGTTGACCAATTCCTTGTATAGGCAGGGGATTGTGTTTGGTTCGACAACCACTTAGCTTCCTATATTGATAATCATTGGAACCTGGTGTCGCGCTATTCGCTATATGTATGTTGAGAAGGTGATTCGTTTCTCATGTGTATAACGAATAGGTAGATGATGTAAGATTAGGTGCGAGTTCTTAAAATTCACGCTTATGGTAAGTTTGTGACTCATAATCATATGGTATGTTTTTGAACCCCTAAGCGTATGGACAGTCCCTGATTAGTTCTTGGACTACGTATTGCTAGGACAAGTTCCTAAACTCGTATTATTGTGGCAAGTTCCTAAACTCATAATGTGTGGTAAGTTCGATGAACAGTGTTTGTGGTATATCATTACAGACCATAAAAGAGGGTTATAAATTAAAATGTGATTTAAGAGTTCTAAGTGATGGGCGAACATTTGTAGAATCAGAAATGAATAGAGATTTTAAGTAAAGTTGAGATGATAAATTGAAGATGATTAAGGATTCTAGGTATTCCCAATCTTCTAGCTATGCTAGATCCTAAATCGTGCTTATATTCGCACTTATACGCCTTTGAAAAGTCTTGTCATTTGTATGTCTACGCTACTTGGCTCAGCTAGAAAAAAATTATTTTAACATCAAAATGTATTTTAAAATCGTCAACGCACCATTTCAAAGCGTGGTGTTGAGATGATAAATGACGGCATCCTAACACACTGTTACAACAGTGCAGTATTATGGCGTCCTATAAATGAATTTTAGTTATATGAACCGTTTTATGAAGTATGTCCATGCTAGTTGTGTTGGCTGGACAAAGCTTGTTTTGAAAACTTCAAAATGTATTTAATCATCACTTACCATTAAAGCTGTGGTGTGGAGATGATAAAATGACGAAATACTAACACACTGATTGCAACAGTGCAGCATTATTACGTCTTTAAAATGATTTTTAGTTTACATGAACTGTTAAGAAATTCCTGTTGCACATAGAGTTACTATGGTGAGACTCAGTAATCCATGTTTCAGTACAAGTTCTGTAAACATAACGATACTTTTGAAATTACAAGTTCTTGACATTAAAGAATTATTTTATGAAATGAGTCGATGCTATTTGATTCGGCTAGACAAATGTCGAAATATGTTTATGCAAGCATTACTTGAGAATTTATGCCAAACCAAATTGTTTTGGTGAGGAATTTTGTAGTAAGCTGAGGTGAACAACCCTATTATTAGGGTATTTGATGTCGGAAAAATCCCGACTGACCCTATGGTGGTCAAGCAAACGCATATAGTCGTTTAGCTAGAAAGTTGTGCACAACGTCAGAGTACAAAGGGCTGATCACCTGGCGTACGGAGGTAGATTACCTTTTTCTTAATAGAAATCGGTAGGGGTAGTCATACCCGTAAACCTCAATTTTCATGTTCTTTATGGCCTCCAGCAGGGGTAGATTACCTTTTTCATAATTGAAATCGGTAGGGGTAGTAATACCCGTAAACCTCTGTGGTCATGGTCTTTATGACCCCTCAGCATAATATGAAAAGTTTTTAAGGAATATTTTATTTCCTGTTTGTTCAAGCTGCTTCACAATTATTGAACAATTGTTGAAGACTCCTGAAAAATATTTCACTATTTTGGAAGTCGAAAGTTTAGAAGGTGTGAACTTCTTAGAGAAGAATGACTATAGAATGTGACGAATAAAGAGAAATCTTTAAAGAAGGAAAGAGTTTAGTAGTTATTAAAGTGAGAATGTAATGGTTGATTTGAAAACCTAGTTTGGTGAATAGAATGAGTAGAGATGAGTATGATGTAATTTCGAGGACGAAATTCTTAGAAGAATGGGTGAATGTAATATCCTGGATAGTTATGAGACTTGTAAATAAGGTCTCAATATTGAATAAAGGTTAAAGTCAAAACCTAGATTATTAACAGAGAAATGTGTAGAGAAATGACTCAATATTTTCTTTGGTTTTGAAAGAACTTATATGAATTGAGGACGTATTCAATAAGATTATGCGATGAAATAAATGCCATAAGAGTTTAGAAGTTAACCGAACTTGAGCGTTTCGGTAGTAGTGGTTCTGATGATGGAATCCTTATAAGGGTTGAGTTTAAAACCTAGTTTTGAAGAAGATGATTGTGTAGAGATGATTAAACACTTTAACCTAATCTCTGTGTTAGAAATTAAATGTGTGAAACGATATGTAAGGGATTGAAACCCTAGAATTGATAAGGTGGTATACAGAGATATATGGGTATACAAACATGTATAAGCTAGATGGGGTTAGAGAAGCTACCCTAGAAACTTTCCATAAGTAGAAAGTTTAAAGAAGCAATGACATAATTGTGTATTATGATTTTAAGTGATCAATGAAGATGGATTTCTGCGATCTAATCAATGTGTTATGTGATACGATATAAGCATTAATGAATCATAGAGGAAAAATATTTTCTTAGAAAATAACGCGGAAAACACTATTCACACGAGAAACGCTTCTTCGTTCTTTTCGAATTTTCACATTCCCGAATAGCGTTTATATGGAGTATAAGAGCATATTTACTATTCAAAAATACGAGAGGGAGAAACTTTCCATAAATGGAAAGTTTGAGAATTCTCTATAAAAGGAAAGTTGTGGTGTATAGATGTCCACCAATAAGAAGAGGTTAGGGACCTTCCATAAATAGAAAGTGTAGGATGAAGGGTAGGATGGTAATGATCCAAGCCTAGATGAGTAATTAATTAGGTTAAGTAATGAGAAACAAGATAAAACTATGTTATGAATTAACATAGCTTGAATGTTGGCCTTGATTGGCAAACGAGAAGGGTGATCATCATTAGGTAATTAACTAGTGTGATTAATGTAGGGAATTTGAATAAGAGGATTAATTATGGTAGCCCAATATGGGATTGCCTATATGTGAAGTGGGTAATTTAAATATAAGCCCAAATGTATGATAATTGATAGTCCAAGAGGGATTTATTATAAGTCAAACTATGAGTAAGGATTTAATGTGTTAGGGTTTTATGAGTCACCCAACAAATTAGCCAAAGGATGAGTAAACTAGGTTGACCATATTTTAACCAACCTTGAGTTAAAGAAGCCCAAAGAAATGGAAGGGTAGAAACTTTCCATAAATGGAAAGTTTGGAAACTTTCCATAAATGAAAGGTTTAGATAACAACGAGAGAGAAGAGTATGTATTGGTGTATTTATATATATATATGCATTAGTATATTTATACATATATATAATTGTGCAAGTATTCTTATTAAAAGAAAAGGAAAAAAAAATTAAAACAAGTGGGTAGACTTTTGCTTTGTTTTATCCAAAGTTGCATTGGTAGGAGCAAAAAGGGAATGAAAGTGACAAGTTGGTGATGTGTGTAAGTAGTGTAAGAGAGCTATGATGGGCTAGGTTGGTAGCTTGTGTTGGAGAAATGAAAGGTTGTAGAGAATTAACCAATGTAAGGTTAATTGAATAATCCTAGTTGGTAAACAAGAGAGGGCATTGAACAAACATTGGTTAAATGCTAGATGAATGCATGTGATGATGAGAATTAACCATAGATGGTTTAATTGAGTATCCCTAGGTGGCAACTAAGTTAAAGCTTTAACCATGCATTGGTTAGTTGCTAGCAAAATGTGTATAAATATATAATTGTATGTATACATGATAGATGAGACTTAACTAAGGTGGAGTTAGTGAATTCACTCTAGGTTAATTCTTATAAGGGAATAATTGACCAACATGGAATTAGTAAGTAACCATGGGATTACATGTTTGTAGAGAATTAACCATACCTTGGTTAATTGTTGGGAGAAGGAGAATAAGTTGATAACTAACTAAGGTTGATTGAATTCTGACCTTGAGATACATGTTAGAAAGTTAACTACAACTAAGTTAAATGGTGGAGGGATTAGATAGATACACATATGTGTATGTAATATTATTGCAAGTATACTTATATATAAATTAAATGAATAATAAAAACAAAAGTGTGGGGAAATGGAGCATGGGAAAAACCGACCCATCTTGGGCCAAGAGAGGGCTATAGCTAGCCTCTCACCTCTTATAAAGTAGCCCCAAATGTCTTGTCCCATCTACTTTAATAAATGTCTTATCCCATCTACTTTAATTAATGTCTTGTCCCCTAGTTTATTTAACCACCTTTGGTTACCTAGCTTTGGTTAAGTGGTGGGAGAAAATAATAGATATACATTATGTATGTAATGTTATTGCAAAGCATAATTGCAAGAGGAGAGAGAAGCTTGGTTGATTAACCAAGGCTTGGCAATTTCATTTCATTTCATTTTCATTTCTTTTCCTTAAGCTAAATAGCTAGAAAAATAGAGAGAGAGGAAAAGGGAGAAGGCTACCAATAATGGAGAAAAAGGAGGAAGAAGAAAGCTTAGGAAGAAACCATGGAAGAAGATCCATGGAAGGAAAGAAAGAAAAAAATGAAGAACGCAAGGTATAACTCAAAACTTTACCCACTTTATTGTGATTTAACTTAGATCTAGTGTTGGGTTGTTGTGATTGAACTAGATAATGATAGATCTACATGATTTATAATGATTCATAGTTGGATCTAGAGGTATGATGGGTTATTAAACTTAGATTTGAGAAATAATTTCTTAAAACTCAAAAATCGTCATTTTCCTCTTTGATCCTTAGATCCGCATAGTGGGTATTGATGAAAAATTGTATAGATTTAATATATTGTAATATTATGAGTTAGGAATTCATAGAACTTGAAATCATTTGATTTGGTTGTGTAAAACTCAAAATATGAAAATCGAAAGGAGAGAAGCGAAGGTTATTTTCCTCAATTTAAATGATCTAGTAAGCTGCTGTCCAAAAATGAAAATTTTGGGGCTAGCTATATTGCTCTAAAAATTCTGGGCTTTTGGTATGTTATTATACACTGAATAAGCTTTTCATAGACTCCGGAACGGACTAATTCCGACTTCGGAGCAAAGAGTTATGACCAATCGAGTTTGTCGTGCAAAATTGTCCAACGAATTTTGGTCAGCCCCCTTACGTGCGATTCCTGTATTGACGGAGTTAGCTTCGCGTGGCCTCTGGAATCATCCAAAAATTGTAAATAACGAAGAAGTTATGACTATTTAAGCGAGCTAGGGTCTGTCAGCCAGTTTTCTCGCGAAACAGTTTTAATTTAGTCATTCCTTGAGATGTGCAGTCTCGTGTGTTTGGAATTTGAAGAAACTTAAAACTGTAAAGTTGTAGATATTGAAGTTTTCTAGCTGGAATCGTGAGACTGAGCCATTTTATGGAACGTATCATGTTCGAAATAAATTATTTTTATTAAAGCTGTCCAGAAAATAAAATTTTTTCTAGACTAGTTGATGAAATTTCAGAATCTGTTTTAAATGGTTAAGGGCCTGACTTTAAGGCCTAGAGGAGGTTGTAGTACACTGAGTAAGGTTTAATTTGATATAAGAAGGAACAAAAAGAGTCATGTAAAGAAGGAGTTGCGTTAAAAACGAAAACAACGTTTTGTTAAAGAAATTGTGAAAATGGATTTTATAATTTTATTTGAAGTAAAATTTTGGAAAATGATATATGTTGTCATGTGATGACATACATTGACATGTTGGGGATCATAGTGAATCCGGTGTATAAGGATGGTTAAATATTGATGTTATGTGCTTATATGTAGTTCATAACATGTAAATTGTTAATGAATGCATACAACATGCTCGATAAAATACCTAGGAGAAATTGTATATCTAAACATTGAGACTTAAAAGTATCCAAGTAATGGTATTAAGTGCTTGGAGTAATATATAATTGAAGAATATTTTAAGTATATTAATATTATTTAATTATAATATTAATATATAAGTGAGGATTATTTTAAGTATATTAATATTATTTAATTATAATATTAATATATAAGTGAGGATCATTTTAAGTATATTAATATTATTTAATTATAATATTAATATATAAGTGAGGATTATTTTAAGTATATTAATATTATTTAATTATAATATTAATATATAAGTGAGGATTATTTTAAGTATATTAATATTATTTAATTATAATATTAATATGTTAGTGATGATTATTTTAACTGTATTAATATTATATAATTATAATATTAATATACAAATAAGGAGTATTATGGTTATATTAATAATATTTAAGCATAATATTTAACGTGCTTAATTGATGAATATTATTTCATTAAATTAAGTTGTCAATCGAAGGAAGAAAACAACAAAATATTCGATACGAATAATATACGCGATGATCTACGGACTGAGGCAAGTTTTTCAGAACTTGCTCTTATGTGTAAAATGTTATTATATGTTATTGCGATGTTATATTATAACATAATGTGCTATGAACCGTTCAATTTGAACTTTATACTTTGCAATGAAAAACACGATGATATGTGATTTACGTGTTAATATGCTTACATGTATAATTGTCATACATGAAAATATTGTGAAACATGCATGATACATGATTTATGTGTTATGTGTAACTGTTAAACTTGCGGGCAACATTGTTGCTCACCCACGCCACAAACAGATTTTTGCAGCTAGCGAAAAAGGACCTGGATGGTCAGAAGAAGATGACTGCAGGAAAGACATTTAAACAAGAAAGTGAAATCTATGTTGCGATATTATATTATTTTAATATCGTACTATTATTTACAAGCTGATGTATTGTATACTCTGATTTAGAATGATGTGTACGATTAAAGGTTAGAAAACCTGGGAGTAGATTAAGATGTATTGTAATATTATAGAGATTACATTTATGTTGTAAGAATTGTATTGTTCATGTAGTATCGTGACGAACCGAACCCGGGGTCAAGGTGACCCGGATTTGGGGTCGTTACAATTGTCATATACATCCATTCCATTGGAATGAATTTCATTCCACTACCTCCCACATGAAATGAAAATCAAAGGGATGGAATGAATTTTTATTTCATCGGAATAGTTTATCCACTAAAATGATCATCAAATACATTATTTTTTGTTTTCATTTCTTCCTTCAATCCAAGCGTAGCAGTGTAACTTCTTTACTTTTACTTTTTGATCTCTTCTGATCTCTTTGTTATTAATTGAAAGCTGAAATGAAAAGACACCTTTTTACTAATTAATGTTTATAGATCCAACTAAATGAATGTTTAGGGCCGAAATAGAGATCATGGAGCTTTTTTTTGGCAAAACGACGAAGTTGTGACGCACAGTCAAAATCAAATATCTCTCAAAAAACTCTCACATCGTCGTCGGTGGACACTCTGCTGGCCAAAAAGAGATCCAATCGGAAGAAGAAATAGCGACAACCAATCAATTGTTTATGCAGGAAGACGAGATGGCCTCTAGGATTCAATATCCTCTCAATGACTCCTCTTTTAACCTCTTTTGTCCTACTGCCCCTTTCGCGCCAGTCTCTGCCCCTGTTTTACTCTTGTTTTTTTACATAATTGTGTCACTGAAAATGTCTCTGAATGTGTCGTTGAAATTAATATTTGTGTCACTAAATGTGTATTGGGAAGAATTGAAGGATAAGTGTAATGAAAGAGATCCTAATCCATTAATTTTCAATTGCAATCATGATTTGGGCCACCAGACATTGATGCAAGTTGAATGAAGTTGAGAAAGTTGAAACAAAAAAGGGACTAAAGTACACACTAGTGAAACTTGGGACGTAAAAATTGGAATATACTATGTGACTGAAATTTAGTTATAATTTGGAGCTCAATTCCAATTTCAAGACTTAGAATTAAACATAACTTAAAGTTGATCCTTGAAACTACAAATCCTCATCATCTATGGTTTTCTCTACTATGTTGATGCAAAAGCCCACGGATCTTCCATTCGACATGGCTTCAGCAAGCTTTGTTCTTGCTTCTTGATGACGACGTAAAAGTAGGACTGTATTTAGAACAGCCCATCTAACTTGAGAATTTGCTTTCTTCTGTGTGAAACCCAAGCTATTAAGTAATAAATCCAGCTGTTACATGAACAAAAGTGGTTCTATTAGCAATGTGACTAGTTGGAACATATAGTAAAACTGTACAACCACATTGGGAGATCATCAAGTGTGAGAACGCCAATAGTTATCTTGAGGAAGGAAAAATGTTGTTTCAGTTGATGTAACATAAAATCTATTTAAAGACACATTTTATGAACATTAAAGCATATATCTGAAGACTCTCTTGGAATAATACTTTTGGGAAAATATTAATTGTATATATTAGAACTAGACTAATTGATTGGTCTTAGTAAGTGTGACAAATGAACTTTAAGCAAGTATATAATATGACCGGCTAGTGTGAGTTGTATAATTATCTTTTGGGCTTGTAAAGACAATGCTAGGATACTTATTAGGAATAATATAAGTAAGAAACTATATCATCTCTCTTGTTCTACAAGTAAAAGAATTTCAATATGGTTAAGGGTTTATCGTCCAGCAAAAAGTGCTACGTTTGGATTAATAAATTGTATTTACGTTTGGATCTTCATATTTGCAGGAATGAAGATGGGAATAGAATGACTTATTACTATATAATGGAAATAATTGCATTTGGTTGTTCCATTGGAATGGAATGAACCATTCTCATTCATGCCAAATTTATGAATTTTACTTCTTGGGGGAGGATATGAAATGACTCATTCCACTTGGAATAGAATGAATCATCCTTCTCTCCATTCCATTCTCTATTCTATTCCTTCACCAATTTCATTCTTTTAATCCAAACGTAGCCCTAGGGAATTAGGGAGTAGTATCTTGTTCATCCGAAGAAATAAATTCTGCAGCGTTAATCAAAGTTATAGATTCCAAACAAGGTACATACAATTTATTATTTTCGATATGCTCCTGGTATTCTTCTCTGATATATAACGAATAATTAATAAGCACTGATAATTAATTCGTGCATCTTTGACATCTTTGAAATATTGTTACAATCTCTTATTAAGGTAGTCTGTCAATACTAGGAGCTGTAATACGAAGATCATGATTTCTGGCCTTGAGGAAAATCAGGCTACTTTTTTTGGAAGCACAAGGAGGTCTAATATGCTCAAGTTTCAGTGTTTAAGTGATTTAAAAAAAAAGCAATATAAGACTTTATGAAGCCTGGCATGACGAAATGTATCTTGATTCCAGACAATTTAAAATAGGCAGTACATTTCAGCAGTCTATAAAAATATGTTGCATTGTATAACAAAGAGTTGCAATTGTATATTACTTATATAACAAAGGCCATTTGAGACGCAACTCTCTTACTATATCACTAAAACTTGTTTCTATAGAGTCAAATAGACTGCCCAATTTAGACCGTCTGGTTTCCACAATAATGTATACCTGGTTAATATCAGTAAGGCCTCCTTCAGCGTAACCATATAAAACATACTCAGTTGCCACACCTGCTAGTGCTATACAAGAGAACCTGTTCAACATCTATTTAAAAAAAAACTCAATGTCGTCGATAGATTTCTAATTTGTAGCCAAGCTCCTCGGAAAAACAAATTACTACTATAGCAGAACTTATACGACAAAAAGTGGAAGTATAACAAGGAGACATACCGTAGCTGATACTTTTCCTTTATTAACCTGTATGTAATGAGAAGAGTCCATGTTAAATAAGAGAAGCCAAAAATAACTATTCTTTTTTGTTTACTATATATAAAGCAGTTAAAAGATGAAAGCTTCTATTGCTATTAGCTTGAAGAAGGGCAATGCTGCAGTCATCAATTGGTTTGTGCCATATTATTTGTATATGATAGCGTTACAACTATGTATATCGTACATACTTTTTGTTTACATATTAGGTATCGTTTGTTCTACCGTTACCACTCTGTATATACCATACAACAAATGACTCGACTGAAAACTTTTGTAACATCTATCTATACTAGCTGATGTAGAGTTGAACTTAATGCCTACGGGCAGAGCCATACAGGAAGTCACTAGAAGGGGAAAAAAAGGATCGAAAAAAATTATAGAAAACAAAAACAAAGAGTCAGGAAACGACTTGAGTTACAAAAATTTCAATTATTTACTAGAAGAGAACATACTTCTTCAAGAAACTCAAAATCGACAAAAGCAGTCCCTGCTTGAACATTGAGCGACCCTTCCTTTTGGAAAGCTTCCAAACTTGACAGTGTATATCCCTTGGGAAGAATTCCCATCAGGTAGGCAATCAAGAAATGGCCAGCTTCATGCTAGATCATATTGACAATCAAATGAGACCATTAAATTTTCTTCAAGATGTAATGAGACATACATGTTTATTACTTATTAGAACAAGTACACAGTACCAATGTGCGTGTTGTGTATGCAGATTCAGAAATGGGTAATTTAGAGGTCTCAAATTTTTTGTCTAAAATGATATGACATCGAAGAAGACAAAATATATTTTTATTAAATGCTCAATCACAAGAGATGTACTAAACTAATGTAAAAATACCACATAATTTGAGACACTATTTGAGACAACAAAATTGACACCTCTAGCATTACCTATTCAAAAATAGAGTTCCACCTTAAAAATGTGCTGAAATTGGGAATTTACATGGATTCCATGAATTGGAAAAACTCAAGTAAGGAGAAATAAATCTTACTTGGATTACCCTATTATGGTACTTTTGGCTTAAATTGTGGCCTATGGTATCAAGAACCAAGCCGCTGATTCCTCCATTAAAAGAAACCTAAGAAATACCGCTTTGATCAGACCAATAATAAATAACAGAAATTTTGGTTACTTGGAAGTTATTAAAATCCGTCAAAGTCGGCTATTCAAAAAAAAAGTAAAGAGGTACACTTAATAATGAAAAAAACTCGTTGAGCCCTTAAAAAACTAATAAATGGTAAATACACATGACCAGCACATAACTCGAAATTGAAAAAAATCAGTCAAACGAACGTAATTAAGCATAAGTGCCAATTATGAGGATCAAATTCACAATTCAGCTATTCAATCAAAAGTAGAACATGTTTTCAGATAAAAATCATTAAGAAGCATTAGTTTTAGAGAGAATTTACCGTATCCATTGTCCATAAAGACAACAATCCCAAAGAGAAATATAAGACTTGTGTGGGGCTAAATTCAAACACATTCCATGCCGAAATGCCTCCTACAAGAGCAGCAAGCTGCAAGTTTCTTTCTATAGCTCCAAGTGTCTTATCCACTGGTGAGAGAAGAGAAGAAGTCTCTATTCCATTCAGTTTTAGTTCATCCAAGGTGTAAAGTCTCTGGGGCACCTGCAATCAATCTTACGTTAAAAATATTACTTACCCATATTTATCTTCCAATTTTTTTTTGCGTGATGCTAAAAGCCTAAAATATATCTGGAAACCTGTTGAAATTTGACTGGAAAATCTAAGTGTCTGTTATCAAGTTAGTTGATTAAGGTTTTTGTTTTACTGGTTGGGATTAAAGCTTTTAAGGAATCAATTTGAGATGGACTTTGACTCGTCGAATTCGAATTCGTTTAAAAGTTAAACAAACCAAGTCGAACAAGGCATTAAACGCATCTGAGATTTGGTGTACGAACTCGACTCATTGAGTAAATGAGTAGAGCTCGAGTTGGGCTTAACCGAGCCGAGCCGAGCCGAGCTGCCTAAGTTCGAGTCGAACTCGGCTCATTTAACTAAATGGACAAAGGAACTTGTTAAAATTTGACTAATATAATGAGCTTGAGCCAAGTTCGAGTCAAGCCGGGCTCGCGGGCAAACCAGTTAATTTACAACTCTATTTGGGATAGCAAGGGAAAATAGTGGGAACACAATTTGATACATGTTCAGCTTCTTTCTATCCTCTTGGTCATTTCTCTTTTCCTTTGTTATGTCAACAATTTGAGTCACTGGCCTTTTAATTACATGTCCAAGAAAAGGACTTTAGTATATTATACACCTGGTTTGACATATGGTCAAATATGATTTCATCTTTGAAGTTTATCTTTTTCTCTTTCCTCATCAAGTTTCATGATCCATGTTGTCAGAAAACTAATAGTAATATAAGGAATTAGGAACTCATTAATAAACCAATCATATATTCCATTGTGAAAGAATCACCAATCTAGACAATGCCCTTTGTGATTTTATTATTTGGGTTCACTCAAAAATCAAACACTGAACGAGTCATCAATATTGACCCAATCTCCTACGCAGAACATTGGGACTCATGGAGGCAACTGGATTCATAATTAACAACAAAAAAAAGCATGGAATTTTAGCTTTTTTTTTTTTCTTTTATTCCCCCCCCCCCCCCGGGTATTTTAGTTTCAAACATCACAAATAAAGAAGAATTGGTTCCAAATTTACTCCCTCTTTCGAAATTAGAGATATATTTTGACTTTTTAAAGTCAATTTGAAAATTTTAAAATTCAAAATTCAAAATTAGAATGATTTCATTTAAATTTTGAAAACAACAAATATGATAAATTTGTAGTACCAAATAGTTAATTTACAATTTTTATAATAGTTACTATTAAAATTAAATAATTTCCTATTGATATGAAATTTCAGGATTTCACCAATTCACTCCAAAAATTTTGAAATGTATCTCTAAATTTAATCCGAACAGATGGAGTACATATTCGCAACACATCCAATAAGCAAGAAATGGATTGAAGACCAAGAATTTAAGGAAAAACCTGGCGGGCACCCCCAAAACATCGTAGACCATCAGGCTTCCCCTGCAAATTCTTGACCAGTAACAATGCAGCCCTCTCATTGCCCTTGCTTAGCTCATTATCCACTTGTTCCAACACTTGCCATCTTAATCCACCAGAATTCAAAATCCGAAAACTCCGGGAATTTAACCTTGAACTCGACGACGATAAACATGCATTATACAGCACACTGCCCATTCAAAGAATTCACAGCACTTCAAAACTGAAATGTAGTAATAGATAAAGAAACACATATTAGCTATGAGAGCTGCTTTTTGAAATAAACAAGCAGAGCCTTATACTTGCTCAAATTATCAGCCACAAAGACCAGAGGATAAGATGGTCATATCATTTTTTGAACTTTTTACATGATTCTAAAATTTATTTATTTTTATCGCAGAGAGCCAAACACGGCCTTGTTAATCTATAGACAGATGAATTTGAGCATCACTTCACCGCGGGTGTAGAAGCTGGAGGCCGGACGACGTCGTTCAGCACTGCTCTATCTCTAGTTAAAGTGATACAGGGTAATTCCGGTGGGATTTGGGGCTCTGTTGCTGCCAAACACATTTTTATGTATCCTTCCCTCACCTCATACACAAATTGCGTTCTCATCTCGAAAGTGACAAATTCAAATTTGGTGGAGAATTGGATTTGAGAGACGATATGGGAAAAGGATTAACAATTTCTTGAGGAAATTTTAGCCAGAGAAAAGAAATTTTAACAGTATATGTAGATAAACCCATTTGGCCATCTCTAGGGCACAGGGGAACTTCTTTTATGTAGCCCTCGGTTAATTCTAAAATCTTCTAAATTCCACTCGACTCAAACACTTTTAAATAAAAAATGAATGTGATTTTGATAGGACCAAAAACGACAAAAAAGAGACATACAATTTACATCACTGTCGGAGTTTTGCTTATCTGAATAAGAGTAATTTAGTCAGTAGTATAGCTAAGACAGTAATTTTAAGATAATTGATCCGGTGGATCATTGAAATTTATTTTCAAAGGGCCCGTATTTCTTTTGTTGAATTTCGTTATTCCACCGGTACTTTAAGTGTAATTTAATTGTTAATTATATATTTTTAGTATTCCGTTAATTTTAAATTATAAGATTAATATTGATTTTTTAAACATTAATTTAACACATTTTTAAGTTTAAAATTGACATGATTCATTTAAATTTGAAAAATAATAAATCTTATAACTATTAGTATTTTTTAGGTAGATTATGATATTTATAATTGTATTGACATAAACTAAAAATCATATTAGTTTTAAGTTTGAAATTAACTTTTAAAAATTCAATATTAATCTTATAATATAAAACGGAGATAGTATTATAATAATTCAGTTATTTGGTTATAATAGAATATTTAGGTTTGATTCTTTCCGCTATTATTCTTTGTTGTGTTTGGTTATAGTATTTAAGTTCGGTTCTTTCCATTTAAGTTTGGTTATAATATAATAATAATCTTTTTACTCTAGGTTCATTCTATTTATTGAAAATATATGATCTCAGACTTTCACTTGAATAGCTACAATTTGGACCGTCTGATTGCATGCATGTCATAATAAATATAGTTATTTAAACAAGTATAATTTAGATCGTTCAAGTTAAACTACCATGACCTAATGCTTTTTATTAAATCCTAATGTTAATAAACAGAATGTGAAATTCCTATACTCATGAATCGGTGCAAAATCATCCATACTACATTTTTTTTTGTCTTCTCTCTTTTCTCAGATACGACTTCTGTTTCACTAATTCAAAACTCAGATCATTCAAGTTAAACTACCTTGATCTAACACTCCTTATTAAGACCTAATGTTAATAAATCGAATGTAAAATTCTTATACACACGAATATGTACAGAATCACTCGTATTACATTTTTTTTGTCTTCTATCTTTTCTCAAATACGACTTCTGTTTCACTAATTCAAATAAGAGTTAATTGATATCATCAACTTTCCTCGTTGCTGTTATCATCTTAATAAACTTGATTAATATAATCGAGAAAGTATAATTAATAGACTAAAGTCTTATTTGATTTATTATTCGTATAAATTTCATTTATTTCTTTCACAATTTTCTTCTCACACGTACACGCGCGAGCGCACACAAACACAAACAGACACAGACATAGACATAGACACACACACACACACACACACATATATATATAATATATATAAAAGTTTGTATTTGGCCTTATTAGTTAATGTACAAATAAGAATTTGGTATCTCTTAAAATACTTCTCAACTATTTATGAAAGTGAGTATGAACTTAACAAATTAGGCAATAAGAGTCCGACAAGAAGTTTGTTGCCAAATATGTCACGATAAACAATAGGTAAATTCTAATTATATTGCCTATAAGATAAAGCGTTTGCAATATCCTTCACAATGTTTACTGTTAATGCCAAGATTTCGCCACGCGTCCAATCACCAAAATACGCGCCAAATCTTGCACAAGAACGAAATCACACTCAAGAGCCCGGCGGTTTGGGCCGCCGGGAGATAGCTCCGGTGTGAGAATAAGTACAAGTTGTTCAAGGGATTAACAATATAGGTTTAACATTTTAGTGAGCAAAAAGTCATTACCTGTAAATTAAGGTTTAGCCTCATATTTATAGATGATCACACCGCCTTCATCACCCTGTCCCCCAACTGTAATAGGATCCCTAGTCATGGTAATTATCTATGATTGGATAAAACACAATCTCCTTAAAGAAAGCAAGTCGGATATAATCTTGATTCTTTCCATAGGAACTAGAATTCAAATATAGTTAGGAATCTTAGATTCCTTAAAGTCCTCATACTACCCAAAATAAATTCCTACGTGGGGTCATTGCCTCCACGTGGACATAACCCACTGGAACTATCGGGCCTAATTATTTAGGCCCCAACATTACCCCCCACTCTCTAGCTATTCCTGAGTTATAGCAAGAGAGTACACACAAAATAAAGCAATTCCGGCCGTTTTGCTTGAACCCAAACAGTCCTTTCTTGTTGCCCACACCATCAAATGGACCCTACCACCATTACTAGTTGCATCTCGCGAAACGTGCATACTGAAGAGTCACATCAAAACCCCTTTCTCCCAAAACGAACTGCTTTACTGTTCAAAAGTCTTTCTCTCTCTTTCTGCAGTTACTCTCTCAGATATCCACAACCACCTTTTCTAGCGAAACACCCCACTCACCCTACAAACTCCGATCAACAATGGCCGACACCACCAATCCAGCTAGCAACCCCCCTACTTCAACCGCGGCTGATCTTAACCCCTCTTCTACACAAACCCCCAATGCAACCCCTTTTGAAATCGCTCCCACCCCCATAACTACCAATCCTTCATTCTCCCCAACCGCCGCTGACACTCCTCATAGCCCCTCCTCATCTGCCACCCCGTCACCAATTAGAACTGAGGTTGAGATGAGCATACTAAAAATGCAACAAGAATATTCATCGAAAAAGGCATACACCTATATTAACACTAAATCTTCCATTACCAAACAAAATCTCACTGACATCCGCCAACAATCCTCATTCCCCTCACACATGAACTCCGGGCACCGAATCTGGATGAAAAGATGTAACAACGACCTGACGGCTGGATTGTCGTTTCCTTGTACACCCTGAAGTACGGGATCTGATTCCCCCTTCACACATTCATCCTTACTTTCCTTAGCTTTGTCGGCGTCGGATTCGCCCAATTGGTCCCAAACTCCTTCATTCATCTGATTTGCTTCATCGCCTTCTGCCAAGAATGCGGCGTAGACCCTTCCATCAACTTCTTCTTTACCATGTTCATGCTAGGCCAATCCAGAGAAACAGGGTTCCGCCAAATCAACAAACAGCCGAATAAAGCAGCTAAAAAACGCTCCTTAATGAAGACTCCTACTAGCAATAAAGGATGGCACTCCCACTGGTTCTACATCAAAGGACCTGAAATCCCCAAAAGGTCGAAGCTTCTAGAATCAATGTCGTCCTAGACAAGCTCTCCCGAAGCCGAGCCGAAGAATTAATCCTGCTCATAGCCAAAATGCTCGAAGAAGAGTGGAGCATGGACCTCTTGATCGATCAAACCTGGTTATACAACCATAAACGTAAGTCAAATCCAATTCATTAACTCAATATTTCAAACTGTTAGAATCCCTTCCTAACCCTCTATTGTTTGCAATTTCTCGTATCAAGCCGAAAAGAACCAAGGATATCGGCCAAACATCATCCTCAACAACCAATCCTGAAGACATTCCTGAGCTAACCCAAGAAGCGGCCCCTCAGCCTAATCAACCATCCGAAGCTCCTCTTCTAATAAACCTGATCACCATCATCCCACCATCTCAACCTCTGACAACCGATGCTAACACTTCTTCCATCATCCCCACCCCTGGTTTTACCGAATAAAGGCCACTCGAAATGACGACTGCTGAAAAAGACGCCCTCTTCAAAAAGAAACGTAGGCTAGTCAAGGCGTACACCAAAAAACCACCCCAACACCTGATCACCAATCCGACCCAATCCACCGAACTTAACATCATCCAACGCGATTCAGCCAAACCTCCAGAATCCGTCGACCCAGAAGCCCCTTTACAAAAATGGAAGGAACGAGCTGCATCATCTTCCGCTCCCCCTTTGCCACACACCGAATCACTTTTCGATCCCCGGCAACAACAACAACAACCAACAAACACCCCCTTAATCGAATCGCCATCACTCTCAACCGAGGTACGAGAGATTCGGGAACTTCGAGCCACAATGTCTCTATGGCCGGCAGACCCCAAAGACTACCCTATGGAACTCTTTTAGTACTTCAACCCTCCCAAGGACGACGACAAATTTGAAGACATCACAACCGAAGAATTGATCTACGCCAATTCCATGCATATAGGTCGCGTAAGTAGAACTGCCCCCCACACTCTTCCCATTTCTCATATATACTGGACACCAAGTTAATCCATTTTTAAATTACAGTCTAAAAACCCAAACCCATCGCCATCTCGAAAAAATGAAGAACAAGGAAGAAGAACTAAAAACTGAAATCACCCGCCTTCAACTTCGAGAGAAAGAATCCAAAACCGAAATCACCAGACTACAACTTCAAGAAGAAGAATCCAAAGACAAACTCAACCGATTACAATTACAAATCGAAGCTTTGAAGTCTGGCCTTGAAAAAGAACGGAGCCTTCACGCCAACACCAGTTATCACTGCGAAAAACTAGAGAACGAACTAAAGAAAACAAAATGGCAACTTTCTGATGTAGCTGAAAAAAAGAGAATAACTTTTGGCAGAACGAACCGAAGATAAAAATAGAATGGACGTGATGGAGAAATCTATCACGAGCCTTCAAGATCGGCTTTAGGCGGTTCACTTCCAATTGGCTGAACTGATGAAGGAACACAAATTGCTGGAGATAAGTTATAGCGAACTAAAAGCTAAAGGACCGCCATTAACCGAAGAGACTAAACAAAGCTGATCACCGAGTACCGTCGATCCGCAGAACTAACCGAAGAGGTCTTGAAGCAGTACGGCGATGGATATTCGAATGCCCGGCAAAAGGACAAAGCCAAAATGCTTGCAGTCGGGTTAGACCCCTTCATCCTAGACTCTTCGGACGACGAACCTGACACCGAAGATGACCCTCCACCTCAGCAGTAAACATTGTACTTTACCCCTTTTTTATTTTTGTAACAACTTTTCATATGTACAAATCCCCAAGTGAAATGAAAAATCTCTTTCGCAAAAACAAATTACTTTACTTTATTGATAAATAATTACAATTACATAAGGATGAACTGAAAAACTATATAGCTTATTGGTAGTATCGTCTAAGTCTCCCAGCATGCCATGTATTCTTTATTTCTGAACCATCCATTACGCGAAGCTAGTAGGTCCCTGGCTTCGGCACTTCCACAACTTCATAAGGACCCTCCCAGTTCGGCATAAGCTTACCTGAATTCAGGGGAGTAGATACCTTGGCCTCCCGAAGTACAAGATCACCAACTTCGAACCTTCGTACTTTCACCTCTCTATTGTAATGTCTGGCCGTTCTCTGCTGCAAGACTGCTAGCCTTAACAAAGTCAACTCCTGAACCTCCTCTACCAAATCCAGATTAAGCCGAAGGCCTTCATCATTAAAAAACTTTTTATATTGACTGACCCTTAGCGAAGGAGACCCGATCTCAATTAGAACAAGAGCATCTGTCCTATAAGCTAATTTAAACGGCGAGTCGCCTGTAGTGGTCCGAGGAGTAGTCCGATATGCCCACAAAATGCTGAGTAACTCTTCGGGGTACCTCCCCTTGGCTTCGTCTAGCCTTCTTTTAATACCATTGAGCAACGTGCGATTAGTGACTTCAACCTGGCCATTAGACTGAGGATGAGCAACCGAAGTCTTTCTATGCTGGATCCCCAAATCCTTAAGGAATTCTTTAAACTTCGAACCTACAAACTGTCGTCCGTTGTCTGACATCACAACCATAGGAATCCTGAAGCGAAACACCACAAACTCTTTGAGAAATTTGAAACACTCTTGCTCCGTGATTGTCCGAAGAGGTTTAGCCTCCACCCACTTAGTCATGTAATCAATAGCCACTATTACAAAACTGACTTGACCCTTCGCCTCCGGTAACGGACCCAAAATATCAATCCCCCATACTGCAAAGGGAATTGGGGATAGAACAGAGAAGAGTTCTTCGGGCAGCTGATGAGGGATTGGACTATTTAACTGACACTTAGAATACTTTCGAACATACTCCTTAGTTTCTTTGAAGATAGTAGGCCAGTAATAACCCGGTCGAAGTACCTTGTATGCCAGTGACTTGGCTCGCATATGATCGCCATAGATCCGTTCGTGAACTTCCCGAAGTACGTACTCCGCTTCGGAGGGGACCAAACATTTCAGTAAAGGTGAAGAGTACGCACGCCTATATAAGTCACCATCGATTAAGACAAAATTCGAGCTCCTGTACTTTATTTTTTTCGCCAATAATCGATCCGAAGGTAACTCGCCATCAGCCAATAATCCAAACGCTCCACAACCAGTACCTCTGAAACTTGAATGTTTGGAAACTCTAGAACTTTCAAGTAGACCGATCCACTAAAAGTACCCGTATCTGAGGCAGCTAACTTGGACAACGCATTAGCAATCGCATTATTGGACCGATCTACCCCTTGGAAAGTACATGAACTAAAGTAATACAACCGATCCTTGACTTCTGCCAAATACCTGGACATCCTTGCCTCCCGAGCTTCATATTCCCCTGATATTTGCTTAACAACCAATTGAGAATCGCTAAAGATAATCAGCCTCTGAACCTCTAAACTTTTTACCAACCGTAGCCCTGCTAGAATCGCTTCATACTCTGCCTCATTGTTAGTCACCCTGAATCCGAACCAAATGGCCTGTTGAACTCTGAATCCCTTAGGACTTGTCAAGATCACCCTTACTCCACTCGTATCCGAAGTTGAAGACCCATCCACATATAGCGTCCAAGAAGTTTGAAACGGCCGAACATCCAAAATCGAACCCACTACCTCCGCCTGATCAACTGGATCCTCTTCGAAAAATGAACACTCCACCACAAAGTCAGTTAAAGCCTGACCTTTTATCGCCATTCGAGGATGATATTCCAAATGAAACTGGGTCAATTCCATAGCCCACGCAGAAAGTCGACCCGAGACATTTGATTTGTGCAACACCTTCTTCAGAGGCTAATCTATATACACCACTAGCAGCCGACCCTGAAAATAATGTCGAAGCTTTCTGCTAGCAATGATCAACGCATAGGAAAATTTCTCCAGGTTTGGATATCTTGTTTCTGCGTCCCTAAGTGCATGACTAACATAGTAAATGGGGAACTGTTTTTCACTTGATTCCCGAATCAAAACCGCCCCGACCGCCAACGAGCTAACAACCAAATATAGGTACAAAGGCTTCGAAGGGATCGACTTCATCAGTAATGACACAGAGGATAAGTACTTTTTGATCCCTTGGAACACATCCTCACACTCGATGTTTCACTGAAAGGTCTTCCCGTTCTTTTGTCCTTTCAGAGTGTCGAAAAAAGGAAGGCACCTTTCCCAGATTTAGACATGAACCTCCGGAGCGCTGCGATCTAACCCGTTAATCTCTGTACATCTTTGAACGATTTCGGAGACTTCATATCCATGATAGCATTGATCTTTTCAGGTTTCACTTCAATCCCTCTCTTGCTTACCATATATCCCAAAAACTTCCCTGACCCAAGACCGAAGGTACATTTGGTAGGGTTCAGGAGGATATTATGCTCTCTAATGGTTTGAAAACAATCTTCCAGATCATCCAAGTGACCTCGAACAAAAGAACTTTTGACGATCATATCATTTACGTAGACTTCCATACTCCTTCCTAATTGCTTTTTGAAAACATAGTTCATCATTCGTTGATACGTGGCCCCAGCATTAAGCAATCAGAATGTTATCTTCTTATATGCGTAAATCGCTCGATGGGTGATGAAAGCCATTTTCGGGATATCCTTCTTACTTATCGAGATCTGATGATATCCTGAAAAGGCGTCCATAAAGCTCAGCATCGCAAACCCCGAAGTCGCATCTATTAACTGATCAATATGTGGCAGTGGGTAAAAATCCTTCGGACACGCCTTGTTCATATCTGTGTAGTTGATGCATACCCTCCACTTGTCGTTTTGCTTTTGGACAAACACCATATTCGCCAGCCATTCTGGATAATCAATTTCAAAGATGAAATCCACTTCAAGCAACTTTGTTATCTCTTCATCAATAATTTTTTGCCTTTTCGGGGCAAAAATCCTCCTCTTTTTGACGAACAGGTTTCTTTATCGGATCTACACACAATTTGTGAACTGCAACAGACTCGTCAATCCCCAGCATATCACTGGCTCCCAAACAAAAATATCGGCGTAGACCCGAAGCAAGTCAATCAACCCCATCATGAAGGGCTCCTACATGCCTGAACCCAATCTTTATTATCTTTTCCTTTTTTCCCGGAACCAACTCAATATCTTCCGTCTCTTCGGCTGGCAAGACGAGTGGTTTTGTGCTTCCTTCAGTGAAGGGTTCAACCTCAATTGTCGTAGTCTGCTTCTGTTTACACCTTCCCACGGCCGAAGATATCAACGAAGTCCTGTAACACCTCCAAGCCATATCCAGATCTCTCTTCACTTCACCAACCCCATTCGCTGTATGGAACTTTATTTTGAAGTATGGGATGGAAGTCACCGCCTGCAGTGCCATTAATGTCGGTCTTCCCAAAATAGTGTTATAAGCCGAATCCACATGCACCACAAAGAACCTGACATTGACCTCCACCTATCGAGGAGCCATCCCGAAGATGACTGGTAACTCGATAGTCCCTGCCACCCGAACTGGATCATTGTCGAACCCGTACAACAGAGGCTCCTGCCCGACTTTCATTTTCCTTCCTCCCAAGTCTAGCCTTTGATAAGCGTGAGCATATAGTATGTCGACCGAAAAGCCATTATCGATCATGATTTGCCTCATATCTATGGACCCGACTTGGGCAGTAATAGCTAGAGCTCCCTCACGCGACTCAATCGACTCCGATGGGTAATCCTCATCGGTGAATGAAATAACAGTTCCCGGGTAAGGTCGCTCCCTCTAATCAGGTTGTTCAGATACTGTCATGATTGAATCCAGCATACCCCGCCTTTTCTTTCTGAGCACCTTCCCAATCGATCCGCCCGTTATCAATCTATGACTCCTCAAAACATCGGGACTGAATCGGTTTGAAACTTCGGGTTCTGCTGAGTATTGCTATTAGTTGTTGTTATTTCCAAAGCCCCTCGCCCTGCCACGTATTTAACCAACTCCCCGCTCTGCACCTTCTTCTCAATTAGGTCTTTCAAATTATAACAGTCCTCTGTAGAATGTCCCGAAGTCTGGTGATAATTGCAATAACGGTTGTGATTTCCCCTATAGGACTTTGTACTCGTCTGGCAAGGCTCGAAGCCAGGCTTATTTCGTATTTCCTCCAATATCTTTTCTCGATCGGTGTTTAGGGGAGTGTAGATTTTATTAACATTTTTGTTTGGAAAGGGTGGTCTTCCTCCGCCCGAACCCCCTCTACTAAAATCTCGCGTCGACTGATTATCCGATCTGGGTGTATTGTTCTGATCTCGGTCCCTTGACCTTTCTTCCGAGCATGCCTGTGGCTTCAGGCTCCTAATAGCCTCCTCAAGGGTGATAAACCCATCGGCCCGAATATAAGCCTCTGACAAGTCTCCGGGGGGATTAAGAATGAGATCTTTAACCAGCTTCTTGGACTTTGCGATGTCTAATCTAGTGGTAAAGAACTCCATAGCCTACTGCATATTCAGGTCGGTCACAGTGCCAACTACTTCTCTGAACCTCTTCACATATTGGTCGAGGCTTTCATCAGAACGCTGTTTGACTTGCATCAAAGACGTTGTCAACCTTTCCCTCCGTCTGTTGCTTCCAAAGTGTGTATGAAACTTGTCACATAGTTATTCCCATGAGCCAATAGAATTCGGGGTAAGAAACGCCATCCATTCCCGAGCCTCATGCTTCAACGTGGTGACAAACATGTGACATTTGGCAGCATCGGGATGGTTGTAATAATCCATAATTTGATTGTAAGCATGCGTGTGGTCGTAGGGATCCCCGGTGCCATCATAAGTCTCCAACGGGGGCGTCTTCTTAGATTTATCAGCCTTTACCCATTTTATCTCTAGGGTAAAGGGCGACTTCGCATTGTTCGGGAGTTCCCTCGATTGATCGGATGCAGCCAACCTCTACTCCACTTCCTTCAACCTTCTCGCTAGGGCATCGGTCTCATTCTCTCGGAAAGTCAGTTCGGGCCTGACTCTTGAATTATCACTAAAGCGGCTCCGACGCCTGCCCCGGTCTGGTGTTCGACTCATCAGCCTACTATTATCTTGCGAGCGACTATTATGCCTCCTGCGGATTGGAGAGCGGCTTCTTGGCCTGCTCAAGTCCTGCGAGGGACTTTGGTGCCTATTGTGGATCGGGGAGAGGCTCTTCGGCCTGCTCCGATCCTGCGAACGACTTTGGTGCCTGCTGCGGACTGGTGTGCGGCTCTTCGACCTACGGTTTCCCTGCGAGTGGCTTCGGTGCCTGCTGCGCTGCGAGCGGCTTCGGTACTTGCTGCAGACTGGTGTGCGGTTCTTCGGCCTGCTCCTTTCCCGTCGAGTATCGTCCGGATGATATATCCTGGATCGGTCTCCCGACGAATTCTCTTGACGCCGATAATGACTGGAGGAAACTTCCTCTCCGTATAGCAACGACGCCAACTGCTTATCCAATTCTATTTGCTGAAGGCGCAGGACTTCTATAGCGTCTTTGTTCTATTGTACCTTTTTGGCCAGGATCAACTCCCTCTTATCCCGACCTTGAACTGGCCTAGAGTTCTGGTCATCGGCACCATCGTCATGGCCCCCCGTCCTCCGTGTAGTAGATAACAATTTCCTTTTGACCACCATCGTCCGGGGGTCGAATTGGCCCACCGAACGACTTTGAGGGCCCAGCCTATCCGAGATGTTCTTCGATGGCCTCGACCTGTCCTTGACCGACCATCGGGGTTGGAGTGTATTAGATGTTGATGTATTTCATGCCGATACCATCTTTGTATTGTTTGACACCATGATTTCTCGTCGAAAACTATTGAGTGATTGTATGTTATGCTACACTAGGCCCTCCTTCTAGCACCAATGTTAACGCCAAGATTTTATCGCGCGTCCAATCTCCAAAATACTTGCCAAATCCTGCACAAGAACGAAACCACACTCAAGAGCCTGGCGGTTTGGGCCGTCGGGAGATAGCTCCGGAGTGAGAATAAATACAGGCTGTTCAAGGGATTAACAATGGAGGTTTAGCACTTTCGTGAGCAAAAAGTCATTACTTGTAAATTTAGGGTTTAGCCTCGTATTTATAGATGATCACACTGCCTTCATTGCCCTGTCCTCCAACTGTAATAGGATACCTAATCATGGTAATTACTTATGATTGGATAAAACATAATCTCCTTAAAGAAAAGAAGTCGGATATAATCTTGATTCTTTCCTTAGGAACTAGAATTCAAATATAGTTAGAAATCTTATATTCCTTAAAGTCCTTGTCGACGCCGGTCGGAATCGCTTAACGCGGGGTTTGTAACCCTTTCCAATTTTAGCCTTTTTATTAGATGATTTTTGGAAAAAGGTCGGCATTAATGTCGACGGGGTTTTTAAAGATTGTTTTTATGATGAGCCAATTTAACCAGAGTCGCCAGTTGGTATATTTGAAATGGATGTACCAACTCATCCGAGTTTTCGTTTTTATAAATCGCTGGCTCATATGTGACTCCGAATTAATTGGTCTGCGAATCGAGATTCATAGAGTTCGGGGGCTTGCTTAAGTGAGGGGAAGGTGTTAGGCACCCCTCGACTTCCGTGAAGCACGGTTACCGCAATCTTGATGCTCTCCTATCCTTTAATTCATGAAATGTGTGTGTGCGCGTGTGCGTGTGTGTGTGCCTATGTAAATGTTGTGATGAGTTTGCATAAAAGAATCATTTGGATTATTAGGGAAAATTGTGTTTTTTTCTTTTGAAAATGCCTTAGGATATCTATCGGTTTAAACGAGAAAGCTTTGCGAGAAAGGGTTGATTTTAGTTGGCAAAACTATGAGATTTTCCTTAGGTGTCGTTTTGGCAAAACAAGAGTTTTAAACCTTCGTAAAAATAGGAATCGAAATCTATACATTGCCTTCATAAAATGATGGGCAACTTCTAGGATATCTTTCACCCTACGCACCAAGATTTAATAAAACGGTGTTTTATTTTATAAAACCATTTTTTGTGACATTTGAAAACGACTTTCTTTAGCCTTCCCGTTCAATAGAAATCGACATTCATTAACACCTCCAAATTTTTAGCTACGTGATGCTAACCTCCTAGTTTGCTTGATTTTAAGGAAAAAACCTTCATCGTTTAATCTTTGAAATCCTTTTTCGTGTCACAAAGTCCAATCAAGCATAAACACGCGTTGGGGATATTCATGGGCATGTAAGCCATCAAAATAACCCCAAACGCCCACAATCACAAGTTTCACTATTTCGGGGCCTTAAACGCGATTATCGCCTTGGCGTCGTTTTAAGGCCCAACGATTACATATTTACAATAACGGATACATCCACCCGATTACATACATTCAAAAATGTCCATCATCGGATTTGGACCACGGGGTCGCATTCCTAGGCTCACATCCGAACTTATTGCACAACCACCAAATGGATATAACGAAAATAATCAACAACGGGATGCCTAACACTCTAGGACATCTTACAATGACGATTGAAAAAAATTACGAATGATACATTACCATAATAGTTAAAATTTGCACCAAACGGATATCATCGGGCTATTAGGGGGAATTTCATTCCGATGAGACCCTCACTAATAGTCCCTAACCCATGGCATCACAATAATATGTAAGAAAAAAAACTACATTTAAGGTAATTTGGATGACCAAAAGCTCAACAAAATAGCATAACAAAATGCTAAGAACAAAGGGTTTTTTACCTTGCAATTAATCCCCACAATATGTATGAATTTGTGTATTGAGTAGAGTAGAAAATATGAGATATAATCTCACAAAATAGGTACAATTTCTTACTATTTCTCACTCTTTTCTCTCTTAATTTTTGCTGTTTTCTTCCTATTTTTCTTCCTCTCCCCGAACTGCTGCTGCTGCTGAATTCTTCTCCTTCTTTTTTTTTCTTCCTGTATGCGAACTGGCCTAATATAGCACTGCCAAGGGCAGCCGCAGATCTATCTGCGGCTGGCCGCAGATAGATCTGCGGCTGGCCCTTGGTTCTCCCCCCAGCCGCGCTCGAGTCCCGTGCGCTTCGAGTCCCGTGCTGCCTCGAGTTCCGTCCTTGGCCGCGAATTGATCTGCGGCTGACTGTGCTGATTTTCTCGTTTTCCGTGCCTCATCTCGATTTTCGTGTCGTACCGTTGGTTTTCGCTGACGGGTTTGCGTTCGGCAGTCCGGGAACCGTCGGGGAACGCGCCACGTCATCCGGGCAAGCACAGTGATCAGTAACTGACCCTCGACATTCGCTTGTTGTCGTGTCGGCTTCAATATCATCCCGTCGTGGTGGTTTTGTGGGTTCGTCTTTATGTCCACCCTTTATTCTCGTGTGCCGGGTCAATTGACGATTTTGCCCTCCTGTCAGGGTTAGTATAGGAAATGCAAAAATCGGGTGTCTACAGCTGCCCCTCTTTATCTTGTTTATGCAATGATGAATGAAATGAACAGGATAAAGAATAGACACTCGATGCATGAATGACAGTGCACAAGAATGACAATACATACGTGATTTGTTTGGATCTCAGCCCTTCCCAGGGTGTTAGTTTGGATCTCAGCCCTTCCCAGGGTGTTAGTTTGGATCTCAGCCCTTCCCAGGGTTTTTGTTTTGGTTGGATGCCTTCCCAGGTTTGCTCACCACTCTGTCGCGGTTTGCTTGGATCTCAGCCCTTCCCAGGGTTTGTTGTTTTTTGTCTTTTTTCTTTTTGTGGATATCAGCCCTTCCCAGGGTTGCTCACCATCTTGTTGTGGTTCGCGTGGATCTCAGCCCTTCACAGGGTTTGCTCACCACTCTGTCGCGGTTTGCTTGGATGCCTTCCCAGGTTTGCTCACCACTCTGTCGCGGTTTGCTTGGATCTCAGCCCTTCCCAGGGTTTGTTGTTTTTGTCTTTTTTCTTTTTGTGGATATCAGCCCTTCCCAGGGTTGCTCACCATCTTGTTGTGGTTCGCGTGGATCTCAGCCCTTCCCAGGGTTTGCTCACCACTCTGTCGTGGTTTGCTTGGATGCCTTCCCAGGTTTGCTCACCACTCTGTCGCGGTTTGCTTGGATCTCAGCCCTTCCCAAGGTTTGTTGTTTTTTGTTTTTTTTTTTTTTTCTTTTTGTGGATATCAGCCCTTCCCAGGGTTGCTCACCATCTTGTTGTGGTTCGCGTGGATCTCAGCCCTTCCCAGGGTTTGCTCACTACTGTGTCGCGGTTTGCTTGGATGCCTTCCCAGGTTTGCTCACCACTCTGTCGCGGTTTGCTTGGATCTCAGCCCTTCCCAGGGTTTGTTGTTTTTTGTCTTTTTTCTTTTTGTGGATATCAGCCCTTCCCAGGGTTGCTCACCATCTTGTTGTGGTTCGCGTGGATCTCAGCCCTTCCCAGGGTTTGCTCACCACTCTGTCGCGGTTTGCTTGGATGCCTTCCCAGGTTTGCTCACCACTCTGTCGCGATTTGCTTGGATCTCAGCCCTTCCCAGGGTTTGTTGTTTTTTGTCTTTTTTCTTTTTGTGGATATCAGCCCTTCCCAGGGTTGCTCACCATCTTGTTGTGGTTCGCGTGGATCTCAGCCCTTCCCAGGGTTTGCTCACCACTCTGTCGCGGTTTGCTTGGATGCCTTCCCAGGTTTGCTCACCACTCTGTCGCGGTTTGCTTGGATCTCAGCCCTTCCCAGGGTTTGTTGTTTTTTTGTATTTTATTTTCACATAGCGAGTCATGTATGATGCATGCTTTTTATTCATGGATAGAGAATGACCCCTGTACAGTCTTTTTGATACTATTTTCTACAGGTGTCGTCGCCAGATGCCGTGGTATGCTTGGATCTCGATCCTCCCACAGGATCGGTCGGCGGCTTCTCCGCTGATTGGACGGTTTGTCGCCGGTGACAGAGATATGGCAGATGATCTTCCGGAACGTTCCTGATCCTTATTATTCTTTCCGGTGTCGGCGGGCTTTGCGGAGGGTATTCCGAGCCATTAGGTCCCTGTCCGTCCGGTGCTCACGCATCTAGATTACTACCGAGGCTGAGAGGTATGCTGCTCTTGTTGAGAGAGATGCTGCTATTCTGGCCAGGGATGTTGCTCATGCTGATAGAGACGCCATTGTATTGCAGACTAAGGCAATTATAGATGCTCACTCTGAGACCGTTAGCCGAGCGACTGCTTATTGGATCGCGTCGACATGATGGGGCAGCAGATTGCAGGGAATGTCGATGCCTCAGATCCATCCACCATTTTATCCATCATGCTTCGATTAGTTTCAGATTTGTAGATCATTTTATTTCCTGCATGGACTATGTCAGTTTCATCGGTTATCAAAAGAGAAACCTTGTAACAAAATGACTTATTTATATAGACAGGTATTTAAATTTAGTCGTTTTCCCCTTTTGTCGTATCGTTGCCTTTCATTGGACCCTCATTTTATCCAGCTAACCATGATTTTGATATTTCGCCTTCTTTCTCTTCTCAAGTCTTGACGGGGACTTGTCAGATATTGCCGCATATCCTGTCGATTTCATCGGCTGAGCCTTAGATTCGGGATAACTGCTTGGTTGGGTTAGGGTTAGGTCATTTGAGATGAAACTGATCAGGTGGCTGGTTTCGGGAGAGTTTCGAGGGTATAGGAAGGTTTTTCTGGCTGTTGGGAATCAGTTTTGATAGAAGAAAGTGTTATTTGGTAAGGAATGGGACCGTGCCATGATGGCTGCCTACGTACCCCCACAAGTCGGGAGATCAGGTCCTACGTAGTTCGTTCCTTCAAAGAACGAGGAGAAAATGATGAGGGATATATATATATATATATATATATATATATATATATATATATATATATATATATATATATATATTTTTTTTTTTTATGCATAGAACCGCTTCACCGAGTCGGAATTGAGGGGTTGTGGAAACACCTCCCCATCCATCTCCTGCAGTATGAGGGCTCCTCCGGACAGCACTTTCTTAATCACAAAAGGCCCCTCCCAGTTCGGGGCAAACTTCCCTTTGGCTTCGTCTTGACAAGGCATTACTCTCTTTAACACTAGGTCATTTTCTTTGAATTTTCGAGGTCTTATCTTCTTGTCGTATGATCGGGAGATCCTTTGCTGATATAACTGACCGTGCAACACAGCGGCCACCCTCCTTTCATCAATTAGGGCCAATTGGTCATATCGACTTTGCATCCAATCCTCCTCGTTTATCTGAGCATCAATCAAGATTCTGAGGGACGCCATCTCAACCTCAACTGGCAGAACCGCTTCCATTCCGTATACCAGAGCGTACGGGGTTGCCCCTGTAGAAGTACGTACCGACGTTCTGTACGCCAGCAAGGTGAGAGGTAGCAGATCCGGCCATCCCCGATGATTAGCGGACATTTTCGCCATGATCTTCTTGATATTCTTATTTGCAGCCTCCACTGCCCCATTCATCTTAGGACGGTAAATGACAGAATTGAGGTGTTTGATCTTAAACTGGTCGCATAATCCTTTCATGAGGGCATTATTCAAATTCTTGGCATTGTCGGAGACTAAAACCTCAGGTTGCCCGTATCGGCAAATGACATTATTCCTGATGAAACCGACGATGACCTCCTGAGTTACTTTGGGGAAAGAAGCTGCTTCTACCCATTTAGTGAAGTAATCGATCATGACGAAGATAAATCGGTGCCCGTTGCTTGCTTTGGGCTCTATTGGTCCGATCACATCCATACCCCACATTGAGAATGGCCAAGGGGAGGTCATACAGTGCAGTTCATTGGGGGGCGCATGGATAACATTACCGTGCGCCTGGCATTGGTAACACCGTTTGACGTGATCATCACAGTCGGCTTTCAGCGTCAACCAGTAATGCCCCGTTCTCAAAATCTTCTTGGCCAGCATCGGCCCACTCATGTGTGTCCCACACACTCCACCATGTACTTCGTCCATAATCTTTTGGGCCTGCATTTCATTTACACATCGTAGCAATCCCAAATTGGCATCCCTCTTGTACAGTGAATCTCCGCTCAGATAAAATTTCATTGCCATCTTTTGAATTCTCAACCTCTCCGCTCGGCTGGCTTGGTCGGGAATGGATCTATCCCTCAGATATTCCCTTATGTCGTGATACCAAGGCTGCTTTGGCAGAACCCCCTCGTCCGATAGTACCGCCACGTGCTCCTCGTATGCCGGGGCGTTCTGCACTGCTATCTCAATCTGTGGAACGTCCCTGCTCTTGATTGTGTGGATTAGGGAAGCTAAAGTCGCCAATGCATCGGCGAAATCATTTCGTCCCCGGGGGATATGTCGGAAAGCGATATCTTCGAACTCTTGCATCAGTTGGATAACGCAACGGTGGTATGGAAGCAACCGGAGTTCTTTAGTGTTGTACATTCCGATCGCTTGTCTGATTACCAGCTCCGAATCCCCGAACACCGCTAACCTTTTCACTCCCATGTCACGGGCCAAACGGAGTCCCAAGATACACCCCTCGTATTCAGCGGTGTTGTTCGAGTTACTGAACTGCAATTTAGTGGCTACGGGGTATTGCTCTCCTGTGATAGAGACCAGGACTGCTCCGGCTCCTGCCCCCTCCGCATTCATGGCACCATCAAAATACAATTTCCAGAACTGCCCCTCGTCATCCTCTCTCGCGCGCAAGATCCAGAATACGTCTTCGCCCGACAAAGGAGTGTCTAAAGGCTCCATTCCCCCTGATGGCGCTTCTGCCAATTGATCTGCAATTCCCTGCCCCTTCATGGCTTTCTGAGTTACGTATACAATGTCGAACTGCTGTAAGATTAACTGCCATCTTGAAAGTCGACAGTTCAGCATGGGCCGTTCAAAGATGTATTTCAGGGGATCCATCCTTGATATCAGATACGTGGTGTGCCCATGGAGATAATGCTGTAATCTCATTGCAGCCCAAGCCAAAGCACAACAGGTCCTTTCGATAGGGGTGTAATTCTGTTCACATCGGCTAAATCTCTTGTTGAGGTAGTAAATGGCCTGCTCTTTGCCTGATTCATTCTTCTGCCCCAGCATACAGCCCATCGCAATGTCATTGACTGATATATACATGAATAGAGGGATCTCATCCTTCGGGGGTACCAGCATGGGTGCTTCCGTCAGCTGCTTCTTAATGATCTGAAAGGCTTCCTGGCATTGCTCATTCCATTCTTGGGAGACATCTTTTCTTAACAGCTTGAAAATTGGCTCGCACGTGGTTGTCAAATGGGATATGAAGCGGCTGATAAAATTTATTCTTCCCAGAAATCCTCTTATCTCCTTTTCAGTGCGGGGTGTCGGCATATCCACAATGGCCTTAATCTTAGCTGGATCCAACTCGATGCCACGATCACTAACCAGGAATCCCAAGAGTTTGCCCGATTGCACTCCGAAAGCACACTTTGCCGGATTGAGCCTTAAATTGTATTTTCTGAGCCGGTCAAATAGCTTTTGGAGATGGGTCACATGATCAGATTCTATCTTTGACTTCACGATAATGTCATCCACGTAGACCTCTATCTCCTTGTGCATCATATCGTGGAACAGGGCCATCATAGCTCTTTGATAAGTAGCCCCTGCATTTGTGAGACCGAAAGCCAACCGTCTATAGCAGAAAGTGCCCCAAGGGGTGATGAAGGCTGTTTTCTCCCGGTCCTCCTCTGCCACCATTATCTGATGATACCCCGCAAAGCAATCAACGAAAGAGTACATCTCGTATTGGGCTGTGTTATCCACCAATATGTGTATAAAAGGTACTGGGAAATTATCCTTGAGACTGGCCTTGTTCAGATCTCTATAGTCAACACATACCCTCACCTTTCCTCCAGGCTTAGCCATTGGGACCACATTGGACAACCATTCTGGGTAGGTGGACACCATGATGATTCCAGCCTTGAACTGTTTGATGATCTCCTCCTTTACCTTCAAGCTCCATTCCGGTTTTAGCTTTCTTAGTTTTTGCTTGACGGGCTTGAAACCTTCCTTGATGGGCAGCTGGTGTACCACAATGTCGGTGGATAATCCGATCATGTCCTCATGAGACCAGGCGAACACATCCTCATACTGGCGTAGCAATTTGGTCATTTCTACTTTCTGGTTAGGGGTCAGGTCTGTCCCGATCTTGAGCTCTTTGGGTTGGTCAGGGGTTCCGATATTTATGGTGATGGTTTGGTCTAAGTTGGGTTTAGGTTTATCCTCGACCCACCCTTTGATCTCGTCAGGCGCGTCATCGTAATCTGTCTCGTCCTGCTCAATACCCATTAAATCGAAATCCAGCTCGATATCAAAATCATAGTCATCATTCAAATTTGAGGGATCGCTTGTTAAGCAAGGAATACTCAAATTGGTACACCTGACATTGAAACAAAATACTGTCATATATATAATTCATCTTTCCACAATGGTCGCTCTTAAAATAACATGACAAACTAACATAGTTATGCAAAATATAAAATAAAGAACCAAAACTGGTAGACATTCATCCCCCACTCTCCGGGGTCTACCACCCCGACACCGTGCTTTACCCTTGTCTGGATATTATTGGCTCCACCGTCCAGTTATCGGTGGTCAGATCAGTCGGGATGCGACATATGACAGGCGGCTGTGCACCAGAGACTTCCTTGACGACTACCGCCACATCGTATCGGTCCTCCCTCATAGCATTGTTAGGGATAACTAACCCTGCCCAATCGATGACAGGCACACTCTGTTGGGCCCCCGACGTTGTGGCCGTATCCTTCCCCTCTCCAATGTTCATTGATGGTCCAGAGATATAGCATTTGGTTTCGAACTGCTGCATGACCTCCCGCAGGAAACTCTTCCTTTTGACTGCCTCATCATCCGCAGGAGTCAAATCTTTACCTTCTAATTCGGACACGGGCTTGTCTGTTCCTTGTTCATTATGGTCCCTCGGCATTAGGATTCCAGTCGATCGAAATGGGGCTTCCCTTTGAGAGTGGTTCCGCTCTATGCCTCCATGATATCCCAACCCTGCCCTGCCTGTCTGGTTGGGCAGTTGAATAGGCGTGGAAATTCCTTGGTTGTCTTTTCCCAAACCCTGCCCAGGTTGAAACTTCATCTTCATCATTTCTCTAGCAACGAAGGTGAGCTCAGGGGAGGCTTTCGATTTTATGGCCGGAGCTCCCAGACCTCTATAGTGGGGAGAGCTGATTTCCAGTGCTTGAAAACTGGCAGGCGCCGCGGATTCGTCCACATTGATTACTGGCAGACCATTCTTGGACGGGAAAGGGTCATTACGCTCTGCGGAGATTGTTACCAGATTCCCGCTGACGATGAACTTGATTTGTTGGTGTAGTGTAGAGGGAACTGCCCCGGCCATATGTATCCATGGTCTTCCCAATAACATGTTATAACTGGCCGAGATATCCAATACCTGAAAGGAAATATCGAAAGTACACGGCCCTATCTCCACGGGCAACTCTATTTCTCCCAATGTATCCTTCCGGGATCCATCGAAGGCTCGCACCACCACGTGACTGGCCCGCAAGCGCTTGGGATTAATGTTCATTTTTCTCAGTGTACTGAGGGGACAAATATTCAGTGCTGATCCCCCATCAATCAATACCCCATTCATGACATACCCTGATGAGATCACTGCGATGTGCAGCGGTCTCCGATGCCCCCTTCCCTCTTTCGGGATATCATCATCTGTGAATGATAGCACATTGTTTTCTAGCAGATGATCCACTAGGCGGCCGAAACTTTCTTGGCTAATTGTCTTGGGGATGTGAGCCTCCCCTAGGACTTTGGCCAAGATTCTGCAGTGGTCGCTGGATGATAACACCAAATCCATGATCGACGTTAGAGTCGATTCCTCGCTCACTGCCTTGATCCCCCTTACTTCAGGATGATCCATCTTTTCCAAGAACTCCACGGCTTTCTCCTCGGATATCCTCTCGTTCTCCTTTCTCTGACTCTTGAGGACTCTTCCAGGAAGATACAAGGGATTCCCCTTTGATGTTACGGAAGCACAACTGGCCGCCTCCTCTGATACACCCCCGTAGTTCCACGGTACTGTTTTTAGATTGCAAACAGGGATCTGTGGTCTTGCTGCGATGATGAGAGGTTTTGGAGCCGCTAACTTGATAGGCCCCCCTGTGATACTCCGGCTTGCACCCGTCAACCTAATCGGTGCCCCTTGCATATTCTCCTGACTACCCGTCATGCCAACCATCTCATAAATCCCTGTCATATAATTTCGCCTTGGCGGTCCTTCGGTTTCGATGGCTTCCACCATATTGACCCCTCCCCCATCATGCTTCGGCAGGGGATTGATTTTAACATTTGGCGGCTCGGGCTGTTCCACCACGATCTCCCCGCTATCAATCATGTTTTGAATTATGTGTTTCAGCGTCCAACATTCCTGAGTGTCATGACCCGGGGAACCCGAATGATATGCACACTTTTTACTGGGGTCAAATTTTCTTCCCTTCGGGTCACATGGAGGTGCCAAATCGACAATCTTCCCCTGTGATATCAGTATTGCCAAAATTTGCTCAAGAGGATCCCCAAGCGGGGTAAATACCCGCCTCTGTGTGGTCTCAAACCTCCTTCGTCCGTCCGTTCTGGGATTATCAAAATTAGGTTGCCGGGGCGGCACAAATCTCTGTATTTGTACAGGAGGGCTATTCTCCACTTTCTTGGATGATCCCTGCAGCACGAGAGAGACATCTTCCTCTTTTCGCTTTTGGGGCCTGCGGGAAGTACTGCCATAATTCCCACTTTGGATTTGTTCCGCAGCCGTTTCAAGAGCTGTGAAGTCCTGGATTTTACCCGATTTCAACCCCATATCCACCATTTCTCCGTGTTTTATCATCTCGGCGAAAGGTCTTCCAATCCCTGATATGACCCGCTCATAATAAGGTGCTTCCTGTATATCCACAAAGGTCATCACCATCTCTGACTCACTCATTGGAGGATTCACTTGTGCGGCCATACCCCTCCATCGTTGGGCATAGTCCCTGAAGGTTTCCCTTGGTTGCTTCTTGATTTTTGTCATTTGATATCTATCAGGGGCCATCTGTGCCTGAAAGCTATACTGTGTCAGAAAGGTATGGGCCAGCTCCTCCCAATTATGAATCCGGGCATTATCGAGACGGGCATACCAGATCCTCGCCTCCCCCGTCAAGCTTTTCTGGAATAATTGCATCCTTAATCCTTCGTCTTCCGCATAGGACCCCAGTTCTCCAATATATATTTTCAGGTGAGTGTAAGGATCCCCTTTCCCATTGTATTTCTCGAATTCGGGGATCTTAAATTTCTCTGGATATTTGGTTCCGGGGAAGACACACAAATCTGCATAATTAACCCTACCCAAGGAGCCTATGCCTTTTAGAGATTGGATGGTCTCCTCCATCTGCTTCATTTTTCTGCGAAGGTCATCAGTATCTCCCTCCTCTGGAATCGTGATTACTGTTTTGTTGAGGGCAGGAATGACCTTTGGGAGGACCGGCTCGTCCTTAAGCTGATGTTGGTTATTTTTAAATGGGATTGCATCATCCTTAGGAGGATTCTGGTCACCCCCTGGCGGTGGTACATTATGCGGTCCCTGGTTTGACGGATCCTGTCTGATTAAGAACTGCTCTTTTAGCATTGTGGCCATTTCCATCATCTGCTTCCTAAAGTCATCAAACTCTTCTCGAGATACAGAACTATGATTGGGAAGATCAGCCATTTCAGAGTTAGAGACCTGGGCTTTCTTATACTGCGAACGGGTTTGAGGAGCAATCCTGCAGGCAAACGGTTCGAAGTTTCAGTCTTGGGCAATGAAAGGATGCGGATGCATGCTAAAGCTGTAAAATTTTTTGTGTTTTGGGTTTTTTTTAATCTTTCCCTGCAAAAGAGAAAGTTAGTAGTCTTTTAGTGCAATAACAAATGCTAAACATGACTTTATTATGCTTCCCCAGCTGTTTCCTGCAAAACATGGAGGTCAGTATTCTCTTTTGACAACAGGGGAGGTATATATGAAATGGGATCATGACATTTTATACGCTTGAACGTCAAAAGGGCATGAAGAGACTTTTCCTGCGTTGGGTTTATCAGAGGCTGACCTACCCTAGGGTTACTCTCACGGGCTTTTCGGCATGAAGGTTCCCAAATCTTCGCAATCTACTCGTTTGAGCCCTTTCGATTGGAGCGGATTTGAGTGGTGCGTTTCCTGAGCCATCTCCGGGGAGCAGCCCCATCGAGTCCAGTAATAAGCAACCGACGGGTTCGCCTCAGGAGGAGGTACTCTCTCAACATACATTCACATTCATCGTCCTCACCGCATGCAAATGATTACTTTGAAGTAAAGAAAAACCCATTCAATCATTCATTCATTGGACAACAACACACATTTACACAACAATAAATAAAAGACGTCAAAATGTCATACGCACATACACAATTATAAATTTTAAAGGATAGGATAGCATCAAGATTCGAATGCGGCTTAAGCCCTCTAATGTCCCCAGCAGAGTCGCCAGCTGTCGACGCCGGTCGGAATCGCTTAACGCGGGGTTTGTAACCCTTTCCAATTTTAGCCTTTTTATTAGATGATTTTTGGAAAAAGGTCGGCATTAATGTCGACGGGGTTTTTAAAGATTGTTTTTATGATGAGCCAATTTAACCAGAGTCGCCAGTTGGTATATTTGAAATGGATGTACCAACTCATCCGAGTTTTCGTTTTTTATAAATCGCTGGCTCATATGTGACTCCGAATTAATTGGTCTGCGAATCGAGATTCATAGAGTTCGGGGGCTTGCTTAAGTGAGGGGAAGGTGTTAGGCACCCCTCGACTTCCGTGAAGCACGGTTACCGCAATCTTGATGCTCTCCTATCCTTTAATTCATGAAATGTGTGTGTGCGCGTGTGCGTGTGTGTGTGCCTATGTAAATGTTGTGATGAGTTTGCATAAAAGAATCATTTGGATTATTAGGGAAAATTGTGTTTTTTTCTTTTGAAAATGCCTTAGGATATCTATCGGTTTAAACGAGAAAGCTTTGCGAGAAAGGGTTGATTTTAGTTGGCAAAACTATGAGATTTTCCTTAGGTGTCGTTTTGGCAAAACAAGAGTTTTAAACCTTCGTAAAAATAGGAATCGAAATCTATATATTGCCTTCATAAAATGATGGGCAACTTCTAGGATATCTTTCACCCTACGCACCAAGATTTAATAAAACGGTGTTTTATTTTATAAAACCATTTTTTGTGACATTTGAAAACGACTTTCTTTAGCCTTCCCGTTCAATAGAAATCGACATTCATTAACACCTCCAAATTTTTAGCTACGTGATGCTAACCTCCTAGTTTGCTTGATTTTAAGGAAAAAACCTTCATCGTTTAATCTTTGAAATCCTTTTTCGTGTCACAAAGTCCAATCAAGCATAAACACGCGTTGGGGATATTCATGGGCATGTAAGCCATCAAAATAACCCCAAACGCCCACAATCACAAGTTTCACTATTTCGGGGCCTTAAACGCGATTATCGCCTTGGCGTCGTTTTAAGGCCCAACGATTACATATTTACAATAACGGATACATCCACCCGATTACATACATTCAAAAATGTCCATCATCGGATTTGGACCACGGGGTCGCATTCCTAGGCTCACATCCGAACTTATTGCACAACCACCAAATGGATATAACGAAAATAATCAACAACGGGATGCCTAACACTCTAGGACATCTTACAATGACGATTGAAAAAAATTACGAATGATACATTACCATAATAGTTAAAATTTGCACCAAACGGATATCATCGGGCTATTAGGGGGAATTTCATTCCGATGAGACCCTCACTAATAGTCCCTAACCCATGGCATCACAATAATATGTAAGAAAAAAACTACATTTAAGGTAATTTGGATGACCAAAAGCTCAACAAAATAGCATAACAAAATGCTAAGAACAAAGGGTTTTTTACCTTGCAATTAATCCCCACAATATGTATGAATTTGTGTATTGAGTAGAGTAGAAAATATGAGATATAATCTCACAAAATAGGTACAATTTCTTACTATTTCTCACTCTTTTCTCTCTTAATTTTTGCTGTTTTCTTCCTATTTTTCTTCCTCTCCCCGAACTGCTGCTGCTGCTGAATTCTTCTCTTTCTTTTTTTTTCTTCCTGTATGCGAACTGGCCTAATATAGCACTGCCAAGGGCAGCCGCAGATCTATCTGCGGCTGGCCGCAGATAGATCTGCGGCTGGCCCTTGGTTCTCCCCCCAGCCGCGCTCGAGTCCCGTGCGCTTCGAGTCCCGTGCTGCCTCGAGTTCCGTCCTTGGCCGCGAATTGATCTGCGGCTGACTGTGCTGATTTTCTCGTTTTTCGTGCCTCATCTCGATTTTCGTGTCGTACCGTTGGTTTTCGCTGACGGGTTTGCGTTCGGCAGTCCGGGAACCGTCGGGGAACGCGCCACGTCATCCGGGCAAGCACAGTGATCAGTAACTGACCCTCGACATTCGCTTGTTGTCGTGTCGGCTTCAATATCATCCCGTCGTGGTGGTTTTGTGGGTTCGTCTTTATGTCCACCCTTTATTCTCGTGTGCCGGGTCAATTGACGATTTTGCCCTCCTATCAGGGTTAGTATAGGAAATGCAAAAATCGGGTGTCTACAGTCCTCATACTGCCCAAAATAAATTTCTACGTGGGGTCATTGCCTCAACGTGGACATAACCCACCGGAACCATCGGACCCAATTATTTAGGCCCCAACATTTACCCTCTTGGTCCAATCTAATTTGATGATTTCAACATCATTTCTCAAGACACGAAATAAGCTTCTCCTTAAACAAAATCCATTATGCCGTAATTCTTATATTTGATTAGATTTCTATCTCATTTTTAAAATTATTGTCAAAAGTTGGCTCTTAAGACTTTTGAGTCAATGAATTTTTTTTAGAGCCAGTACTTTGCCACTTTGTAGTCATAATTCATACATACTGCCATAGTCATTATGAAAGTAGAGATGGAAAGAAAATGTTTAGTGTGCAATCAATCCTTTCGCTTATTTTCTTTTTAATTTTTTGTTCTTCTTATTGTTCAAGTCGTCGTTAATTATTGTTCAAGTCGTCGTTAATTAAGTGCTTATTGTTTGATTTATCTTGTAAATATAGTTAACTATTGATTTTTATGCGCACACTTACATATGAAAATCTCTCTCCTTGGGATGAAGAGTGAGAAAAGAGAGGACAAACTAGCATGCTTAAAAAGGTCTTTATCTCTCCCTTCCCTTTCCCATGTCTATCAAGAAAATATCTTCTAAATTTGAGGAATGTTTTAATTGGAGGAATTAACTCTTACATAAATTTTGAGGAGGTCAAACTGTTTTATTTTTATTAGCAAATTCCCAACAATAATATGATTAAACCAAGGAGGCAGTAGAATAACACTAACAAATTTCTAACAAGAAGTAGGATTCAAAATAACACCATATAACTTTTCACATAATTCTTTTATAATGTCATATACTTTCGTAAATTGAGTAAATTCCAAATGAAAGTCTGAAAAGGACGGAGCTAACAATATTGTAAGATATTAAATTTTTGAACAGACCATTATTTTTCCCAATTTTTGATTCATTGAAAAAGCTTGCGCCGAAGAGTGAGCTTCTTTGCGGTTTTTCTCTAAATTTTCATAAGCGGATCTGTGTCAAAAAAAATGTTGTTAAGAATAGTCTAATAGATGTTTCATAAAGGAATATTCAGAATATATTGAAATATTTGTGCTTTTTCTTATTTCAAAAATTAAAAGTTTTGAGTTCACTTCTTATTAAGGAATAAAGACAATTATTTTCAATTTCATAAATTGGCCACTTAGTTTAAAATATGAATACTTTCTCTCCATACCTCAATTGCCTTAACTAAAATTGCATGAAGAGATTTAGCTACAGGTTTGCAAGCTATTAAAGATCATGTGACACGAAAAGCATGGTTGGTCGCACTTTAGGATCTAAGCGTATACATGCAAAACTTAATGAAAGAACCGTACCCGAATTATATCCTGTTCAACTAGTTGAGAGGATCTAACACAACATTCACAAGGGCGGAGCTAGGATTATGATTTGGGATGGGCTAGAAAAAAAGTTCGTGAACGTTCACTATATACATTTTTTTTTAAATTAAACCATATATTAAGATAACTGTATATGTGTAAAATCACGTAGCTAATTGAATAATAAACAAAATCATAACTAATTCACTATAACATTAATAAAATTTTGATAACGAACGTACGTCCAAGACATAATAACATACCTAGTCAAATTGCACTCTTCGCTCTTGAATAGAAGCAAATTTTGTAATTATTGAGTCTGCATCATAGTTCTCAGTCAACTCCTTTTTGATGTGGACAATCATGTTATCAGCTAAGAAGTCATTCTCCATCTTGTTGCGCAACATTGTTTTGATACGTTTCATAGCTGAAAATGATCTCTCTGTAGTTGCTGTGGAAACCGGCAAAGTCAAAAGAAGACGAATTAACCGATCAATCATTTGATATATCGTTGATTTTTTTGTTTCAAATAATCCTTGGCATAACTCAGCAAGAGTAGTAACATTCTTGAGCACATCATCATGAGGTACATCAAACTCATAAATTGTCAGCTCACTTCTCAAGCGATGCAACTCTTGTTTAGAGAAATCTCGAGGATAAAACTTCTCTGCAACTTTGCAAATATTATCAATGTTAAATGCCTTAAAACCATCTGCAGGGTCCAAAGATGAGCTAAGAATAAGAAGTTCATTTGTTCTTTCACTGAACCTGCTATTCAATTCCAGCAACTCGAAATCTATTGCAGCATAAAATAGGTCAACACGATAATGATGCTCAGTTGTTATGTTTCTTTGTTGACAATTACGGCGACATGAACTCATACTGAATTGACCGTCCATGTCAAGAATATCTATATCATGCTTTCTGTAAAAATACATCACCTTTTCAAGAAAATCTTCTCAACCGTCTTCTCTTAATTTCTGAAGAGAATTCACTGTAATTTCCACCAGATTCATAACATTCAAAATATCTTGAGATTTTTGCTACAACTTTCGACATAAGACATCAGTAAGTCCCATCATGTCTTTCAACAAATGCAAGATGAATATGAATTGAAATGATCTAATTGCATTGTAAACACCATCAGCTTCCGCACATAAAGACTCTGTGGTTTTATCATCCATAATAAATTCAAGAACGGTACAAGTTGCATCATATTTATCTATCAAGTCACAAACTGAAGTAAAATGAGAACCTCAACGAGTAGCTCCAGGTCTATGTAAGGTACCAATCTGATTTAGTCTTCTACCTGTTCTACGCTCACCTGCTATAACCAATTCTATAATATGCATAACTTGAGCAACATGAAATTCAGTATGACGTTTTGGAGAAGCGAAAATGACATTGACAATAGAACTCAAGGAAGAAATGAATTTCCAAATAGGATCAACTTTTTTTGAAGCTGCAACCAAGACCAATTGTAACTGATGGGCGAAACAGTGTACATAATATGCATATGAGAAATCCCTCATAAATAATGCTTGTAACCCATTCCATTCACCTCTTATATTACTAGCACCATCATACCCCTGACCTCCTAATCTTTTAACTTGCAAATTATGATGGAGAAGAACTTTAGATATCTCTTGATGAAGTGTCTCGGCAGTAGTGTCTTCAACCATCACAATATCAAAAAACCGTTCTCTTAGAAAACCCTCTTTGTCGACAAATCTCAAAATAATATATAGCCATTTGCACTTTATGAGTTGAGTCTTGTGCTTCATCAACAAGAATACAAAAGCCAGAATCCCCAACTTCTCCTCGAATGTGCATTCTCACTTTTTTTGCTAGAATATTCAAAATCTCCTTCTGGATTGTGTGTATGTAGCATTTTTTGGGGCATTTTCTAAAACAACTTTAGCAATTTTCGGACTAAACTTTGTTGTATGCTTTATAAGTTCAACACAATTGCCACTGTTTTTGGAATCTAAAGACTCGTCATGATCCCGAAAAGCACACCCTTGATATGCTAGATAAAGAAAGATTCAATGGTTGTCTTGAGTCTTAGCCGGTTCTTCAAAATCTCATCTCTGCTTTGTCGGTTCAGAATTATGTCTACATGTTGAGGTGCTTTCATCAAATCCGCAACGCATTTCTCACAACTATTATGTAATGAGCATGGACCTCCAATGTGATTTAAAAATACACAATTCTTTCCATCTCGAACTCTTTTCCAATCATTAAATCCATCAGTAATCAGTACAAGATTAACTTTTGGACCCTTTGCAAAAAGAAAGCAGGGGAAGCAAAATACTTTATTCTTAAGAGGTGAATACTCTAACCATGGCCAATATTTGAACCAAGAATAATTGAACCGACGATACTGGTTTTCTGACCGAACTCTTGGATACTCAAAAAGTTTATAATGATATGGCCTTAAGTTTATATAAGTACGTCGAATTTGATCACGCTGATTAATAGGATATTCATATATTTGCTTTCGTTTCCCCAGATCTCATTCTAAATCACCAACATCAAAATCTGTATCTTCAAGAGTCTCAAATATAACATCAGGTTGCTCATTGACCATTGTATTATTAACATTGCATACTGGCGGAGTAGGAATAAATTCTCTAGATGTTGAATCAAAAGTAGGGACATTCTCTCTAATCTCTGGTATTGTTGATTGACTTGATTCAACTATAGGAACAGACTCTCTGTCAGTATCTGATGCAAGTCCAGACTGTCCAGTAGGAACAAACTCTCTAGGCTGGAGTATAGGAGAAGGTCAAGAAGGAATATGTTGATGCTTATCAGATGCAAGAGGTGCACTGCTATTTGGCCTATTCTGTTCAATTGACTGAGCTGAATCTTTTTTCTTGTACCATTTACTAAAAAATTTTGCTTTCTTGGCTTGTCGATCATGATCAGACATGTTTTGAGTACGACAGTACGTAATCATTGTTAATTTTCAATCAACCATGTATTATAACATACAAGTAAATCATATAGTATAATAACAATTAACGTACAATTCACAAATCACAAACGTACAGACCCTGAGATCCATATGGCCATACATTGATATATAATCCCAATTAAACTAGCAATGGGAATCAATGAATCATGATATCTTATTGAATTCAAATCAAATTAATCAATTTCACTTAAGGCCATCAATCAATTTGTACCTGGTCACTGAAGAGAGAAGAGCAACCGCTTTAGAAAGGCAACAAGTAAAGAAAAAAGAAGAGGAAACGTTGACCTAATTCTCTATAAAAAGCAAGTTCAATTATTGACTGAATTACTTAATAAAAAGAAATAGTTTATATTTGATAAAAATATAAATGAACTAGAACAACATATGGGCTAACTGCTAAGTATTTAAATTTAGGATGGGCTCACTGGGCTAATTTTTAATTTGGGATGGGTTGTAGCCCACCGTAGCCCGTGTGTAGCTACTCCCTTGATCATTCAACATTATATCTTGAGCATAAGATGACTTTGGATATGAGAGGAGCTCTCCTGGATACTTTCCCATCATTATTTCAATCGTCAGTATTCAAAACTGTAGACGTCACACTTTACACTCACAACCATGGTGTACGTAAGTTCTGCATAGTCAAAAAACCTATTGAGCAATTCTAAAGTCTCATTTTAGTTGTTCTATTTTTCAAAATACAGGTGGCATAACTTTTTTTAAGGTGATGCTAAACATATATTAATACAAATGTATACACACACGTGTATATAAAGCTACAATAAAATATATAAAACTTGTAATGGTAGTGTATAAATATGAATTCAGCATCTCTTGAAATCCATCTCAGCTTTTCAGAAAAGGGTGTTTGAACTTCATAAATTAGGCTATGAACTCTAAAGTATCTTAATTCTTAAACTTTCAACTATATTCAATACTAGTATATACTTAATTAAAAGGCTATGCCAGTCAATGCAAATTAAATTCTCTAAATTGATATAACGTTTCCAGGCTATATTAGAGGAAAAAAGATAACCCAATAAAATTACATGTATAGACTAGTTCACCTGGAGCAACATATCCGCTAGAGATAGCAATCTTGCAGTGCCAAAGTCAGCAACAAAGACCTCTAGCTTGGAGTCCAATAAGATGTTGTTATTTGATATGTGGCGATGAACAATAGGTGGGTTGCAATCATAATGCACGTAGGATAAAACATTTGCAATACCTTTTACAATGTTCACCCTCCTGGTCCAATCTAATTCGAAGGCTTCAACATCATTTTAAGGACACAAAACAAGCTTCCCCTTTCTATGCATTCATAAACCAAAAACATGCATCCGTAGTGTAAGCAGAATCCGAAAAGCTTCACAATGTTCTTATGCCTTATATTTGTTAATACTTGTACCTCATTGTTAAAACTCTTGTCAGAAGCTGGCTCTTCGGTTTTGAGCCCATGAAGTTTTTTCATAGCCACTACATTGCCACTAGGCAGTCTAGCTTCATACACACTACCATAGCCACCGATTCCATGCAGTATCTGATATCAACGTCATTGGTTGCTATAATAATATCTTCATATGCAATACTTCCATTATAATTCCATATCGAACAAAAATCACCGTTCTTGATTGCTTGAGCCTGACGTTGACTTCTCTTTGCCTTGAGACGATTCAATAATACGAGGACAATCGTTAAGACGGTTAGGAAAACAACAATGGGAAGAACAACTTTTATAGTGTCCAAACCTCTTTTTCTCTTGTTCTTGTTGACGATGATGTCATTATGTCATTGTTATTTATTGTGGTATCGCTACTAGTTAATTATAGGGAATTTATTTCCACAGCCTCCGTTTCGGGGTGATTTACTATTAATGTGAGAGAGATCTTGTAAAATTGTTACTTTCAGTTAAACTAATTTTCTATTTATAATTCAATCATTGGTTAACAAAAGTTAAAAAGTTGTATCTGTGTTTTTTTTCCCTAGTGTGCAATTTGAGTTGCTTATGTATAAGTCAAACTTACATATTTTTGCTTGTGTAAGTCAAACTTGTTGATGGAGCTATTTCCCAAAAATTCATCTGTTCTTCTTATGACCATCCCATGGCATTACCGGGGATACTGATCAATTCTCCTCACGTCAAAGCTAAGCGCGACGTCGTCATCAACCTCTCCCTCCCCGGAGATGGCTTCATTTTTAATGTTAGACAGATTAGTCTCGAGAAACCTTCCAAAACCCACCATGTCAGTGACTAAAATCACTGAGTTGTTCGAGTCCAGGTGGTTTCCACCTCTTAGACGGATCATTTCCACGTAAATACCTTAGTCGAATAAAATAAGCATAAATTTTAATGTTTATTAACAAAATAACTCAAACACAAACATAAAAATTGAATTTAACTATATTAAAAATAGATGAATGACCTAACTTGAAAAGGTGGAGTAGTTCAAGGACTAAATCATTAATTTACCCTATCAAATGCTTCATCCTATCTTAAACGCTCACTTCTTAAATGACACGCGGATTAAAGTAATAAATTCTTTCCTAGTATATCTGTATGAAATTAATATCTCCAACTCATTCTCTTTCATTCAATATATCTATTAACTATATTAAAACGCAGTTAACACGACCACATCATGACATTTGTCAATCTCACAATTCAACACTTGTCATGCCTCATTAATGCCCCCCAATCTATTATTTATTATTTATTATCTTCTATTATTATTATACATACTAAAATGCACTATCTCTCCTGCAACATTAATTACCCCTCACACAACATTATGTAATAGATTTTTAACCAAAATTTTAACAATTACTAAAATAAAAAATTCCTTAAACAAATACTACCAAAAACGAATCCAAATTACAGAAATATTTATACTATTATTTATATTATACATGCTCACACAACAATCTGTAATATAAATTTATATCCAACTTTTAAAAACTACCAGTATAAAAAAAATCTAAAATTTAAACTATTCAAATATTACCAACTAATTTAATTTCTCAATATTACAACATAAAAATCATAAATTGAACTATTGAATTTAATTTACATATAATTTTCACGTCTAAAATTTTCCAATTTTTTTTTTAATTTTATTCTCACTCTAAAAATCTAAACTGATATTTAACTTCATTCTCACCCTAAAAATCTAAACTGATATTCGTATTTTATGATCTTCTTTAGGATAATTTTTATTTAGTTATATTGATTGAGTACATTAATTTTTCTCATGTGCGAAAGACTTATAATAATTACGTTGTAATTAAACAATTACAAAATTAATATTTAATTATTTATAGGTACTATAATCAATTAATTATTATAGTCTCAGATTATCAAACAAGAAACAAGCATACTAAGGGTTATTTCATAAAATACAAATTTATAATCAACAAACTAAATAACACCCCGTCACAACGCTTGAGTTTGGACTTTGGACTTTTGAATTTTTTTTACCGTCCCATTTTTGCAGGTAACTCGAACATAAAAATATCTGATATTATCCAATAATTTGATTTTTGAACTGATATCAAATAATACCTACAATTACGTTTATCTAGTAATTATCAAATCACTAGATATCTAATAATTCTAATATTATCAAATCACTATAACAACTTAATATTTTTAAAATAAAACATATACTAATCCAAACACATTAATATGTTGATTTTATAAATCCCAAATACACTATACCTCTATCTTTAACCCAATTACTATCAAATACTTATCCCACTAACATATTTCTTTAACCTCATAATTAAACTAATCTACATATTTAAAAATTATTTTTAATTACTTTAATCTTACACAATAAATTAAACATATAGTATAATACATCCATATAGGTAGTTATAGGTGGAGTTGTACATGTTTATAGTATAATACATGAATTTCAGGATAACATAACAAATTTGGTACTTTAACAATGTGAAATGCGTAATATATCTATTAATTATACTAAAACGCAGTTAACATGACCACATCATGACATTTGTCAATCCCACAATTCAACACTTGTCATGCCTCATTAATGCTCCCCAATCTATTATTTATTATCTATTATCTTCTATTATTATTATACATACTAAAATGTACTACCTCTCCTGCAACATTAATTACCCCTCACACAACATTATGTAATAGATTTCTAACCAAAATTTTAACAATTACTAAAATAAAAAATTCCTTAAACAAATACTACCAAAAACGAATCCAAATTACAGATAGATTTATACTATTATTTATATTATACATGCTCACACAACAATCTGTAATATAAATTTATATCCAACTTTTAAAAACTACCAGTATAAAAAAAATCTAAAATTTAAACTATTCAAATATTATCAACTAATTTAATTTCTCAATATTATAACATAAAAATCATAAATTGAACTATTGAATTTAATTTACATATAATTTTCACGTCTAAAATTTTTCAATTTTTTTTTAAATTTTATTCTCACTCTAAAAATCTAAATTGATATTTAACTTCATTCTCACCCTAAAAATCTAAACTGATATTTTTATTTTATGATCGTATTATTTTAATTCTTTGGGATAATTTTTATTTAGTTATATTGATTGAGAACTATCTTATTTTTATAATTTTTTATGTACATTAATTTTTCTCATGTGCGAAAAACTTATAATAATTACGTTGTAATTAAACAATTATATAATTAATATTTAATTATTTATATGTACTATAATCAATCAATTTTAATTTAAAAATACCATCTTAAAAAAAATACTCCCTCGGTTCCATATTAAGTGTCGTTTTAGCTTCATGCACATGAATTAAGAAAGTCATTTAATACTATCATTTAATAATTAAAATTTGTATGAAATTTCATCACTACCCTTTATGGGAAGTTGAAAACTATTAATACAAGGGAGAAAATTTCTTGTGACAATGAGAGAAGTTAGGGGTGATATGGGAAAGTAAATAATGCATTCGCCTAGAAAGTTGTAAACGACAAATAAATTGGAATAAATTTTTTTTCTTCTAAAAAGTCACTTAATATGGAATCGAGGGAGTAGTACAGTCTCAGATTATCAAAGAAGAAACAAGCATACTGAGGGTTATTTCATAAAATACAAATTTATAATTAACAAACTAAATAACACCCCGTCACAACGCTTGAGTTTGGACTTTGGACTTTTGAATTTTTTTTATTATCCCATTTTTGCAGATAACTCGAACATAAAAACATTTGATATTATCCAATAATTTGATTTTTGAACTGATATCAAATAATATCTCATAAAATCACCCAAGAAATATTTATATTATAATTATTACTCTCTATTTTTTTATTATATCTATTAGCTAAGGTATATTACATGCGCTTGGGATATTGAATTGGAGTATGGTATAGTGAATTGGGTTTGGAGTATGGGATAGTGAATTGGGATGTTGAATTAGATTATGTGATATTGTTTGTTGTAATGTTTTTGTACAGTTGCTGACGTTAGTTTAGATTATATGAATTACTAATATTTTTTTAATTATGTATTTAATTGGGATATAATTTGAAATCCCTTAAATCAATACTTTATTATCCTTTTTAATTTAAAATCCCTTAAATCACTACAAATCCCTTAAATCACTACTTTTTTCTCCTACAATCATTACTTTATTATCTTTTTTAATTTGAAATCCCTTAAATCGATACTTTATTATCCTTTTTAATTTAAAATCCTTTAAGTCACTACAAATCTAAATTGTTCTGGTAATGTCTACTATTTCGTTATTATCTCCTAAAATCACTACTTTATATTTTTTGGATTTATAAACCCCTAAATCACTACAAATATCAACTGTTTAGATAATGTCAATTGTTCTACTATTATCATTTGTAAATACTTTATTATCCCTTAAATCACTACAAATCATTATTGTTCTGTTAATGTCTGTTATTCTGTTATTGTCCTTCACTAATTATAAAAAGATTATAATCATGATTAAGGAAATAACACAATAATATGTTTTAGTAACTATGTATCAGTGGCACAAGGCATACAATGCGTAAATTATGCAGAATAAAATAATTTTTATATAAAATTTTAAAAATTAAATAAAAAATATAAATATTATTTTTGAAAAAAGTAAACTTTCACAAGAATTAAAGAAGCCCAATCACTATGAATATAAAGATATACTTGTGAAAATATAAAATTCAATATAAATTAGAGAGTAACCACTAAATAACTTTGAAATAATTAAATTTTTATCCATTTTCAGAACACATTTATATTTGTTCTAATGGGATGTCAATCCTATGTTTTACAAATTATTTGATGGGTAACCAATTTTATATTGTACAAGGCAGTATAAAGGCCATTGATATTATTAAAATAATAAATAGCATTTAAAATATTATTAAAATAATTATAAAAGAGTCGTGATATATATTTATTATGTTAATAAAAGTTTGTGAATTACTTCTTACCGACAAAGTGTTCAAAGCTCATTATCCTTCACTAATTATAAAAAGATTATAATCATGATTAAGGAAATAACACAATAATATGTTTTAGTAACTATGAATCAGTAGCAGAAGGCACATTGTATGCATAAATTATGCAGAATAAAATAATTTTAAAAAATAAATTTTAAGGCAAGGTGATGTCTTTATGGCCAGGTGATGAAGTAACATTCTAAACTCGGATAGTGTATGTAAGGTTGATGAAAACTCAAACAACTATGAAGGCGTTTACATCCCAGAATTTTTGAATAGCATTACATCTTCTGGAATGTCAAACCACAAGCTAACGTTGAAGATTGAGGTTCCTGTAATGTCCAGTGTTCTGGTTTGTGCAATGGCACAAGATTAATAGTAACCCAATTGGAAAAACATGTGATAGAAGCAAAAGTAATTTCAGTCGACAATTTTGGACATAGAGTTTTCATACCTCAATTGGTCTTAACACCGTCAGACATTAGATTACCTTTTAAATTCCAACGAAGACAATTTCCTTTGGTTGTTTGCTTTTCCATGACAATTAATAAGAGCCAGAGGCAATCTCTCTCACATGTTGGACTGTATTTGTCACATCCAGTTTTTAGCCATGGTCAATTGATGTAGCAGTATCAAGAGGTACAAGTAAGAGTGGATTAAAAATACTAATTTATGACAAGGATGGAAAAACATACAATACTACAAAGAATGTAGTTTTCAATGAAGTTTTTCACAATTTAATGTAGAAAGGTTTGACTGTTTTTGACTATTATCTTTTTGCTGCTTATTATTAGCGTAAACCCTGACTATTTTATTCTTCTATGTAATAATTTTTTTACTATAATCTATTTGAATTTTTTTTAGGTAAATCTATGATATGAATTTTCAAAGCCATCTAGATCGAGCCAAATTCCACTTGCAAAGACAAAAAAAGGGGTAAACTCTCAACCCTACCCCCTACATAATTGTTAAGTTTTTATTACTCCTTCAAATTTTGAACCATCAACTAGAAATATTTTTAATACATGTTCTGAGTAGAGTTTTATGTATATTCATTTGTTTTCTGTTTATATATATTAATGTCTAAAATAAATTAAGTTATGGCATCAAGCAAGCATTAGCACACCTTTCAGTTTTTAGTACATAGTTGCGTCTTTAATTTGGGATTTTATTTTTATTTTTACGGATGATTCCCAAAAAGTTTGTAAGGAAATAAGGGAAGAAATCTAGTGAACTGTGTTTTCCTCAACACTCCAAATTGAGCATTTTTATTTTATAATATATATATATATATATATATATATATATATTGTACTAGATGTTCAATTAAATCATCATTATTACTAGACCTGGAGTGCCTCAGTTTGTAGAATATGAGAATGATTTTATCAACATAATGTTTATCAGATGTTGAACTATAAATCTCCTAAACCTCGATTCAACAATTCAAATATGGCATTCTCCTATCTCCTTCAATTCCACCTTCGATTTTTAGTGGTTGAATATTTAAGCCTTACTTTTAATTTTAGTTTTAATGTTTTAGTTTAATGCTTTTGGATTTAGCTTTTCTAAGTTTGGGTATTTTTTTTGTTTGACACCAAACCCTTATTCATTCCCCTAAATCTCGATTCAACAATTCAAATATGACATTCTCCTATCTCCTTCACTTCCACCTTCGGTTTTCAGTTGTTGAATTTGTAAGCCTTACTTTTAGTTTTAATTTTAATGTTTTAGTTTAATGCTTCTGGATTTAGCTTTTCTAAGTTTGGGTATTTTTTTTGTTTATGCCATATTCATCGTTTATTTAAGTTTTTTACATTAGTTTTGTCTTCGATATATAAATGTATACCTACATAGACTACGTATTTCTGTCATCAACTCATACAGTTTGATGTTTAATTTGGTTTTATCAAATGGTATGTTAATAATCCCGCCGCAACGCGCGGGTTTGTATCTAGTAATACAAGTATATTTTAGTTTTCAGTGTATTAATTACTTTTGTTCACATAATTAACATTAACATTTAATCAACTTTTTATTTTGTTCAAGATGACCAAGTTGCTAATGGTTTCACTTTCCTATAAACAAATTAATTAGATGTATCTAAAAATTGTGGAGAGTATACTTGAAAAAAAAGTTAGGAAAGTTGATACAAATTTAAAAATTGGACAATTTATTTGAGATACATAAAAAAAGAAAAATAAGTGTTTAATATGGGACGGAGGGAGTATAACAAGTGATTGGTTTACTTTTTAATATATTAATTGAATAATATTTCAATTTGTAAAAGGAAAACAAGATCTTAAAGTATTATTACTTTTATAATACAATTTTTTGAGAGAGAGACTTCTGACTAAAGAAACATATTAGGAAAATGCAGAATCGACATAATTTTTATATTTTGTTTAACACAAACAACTACTAATTATTATATTTATGCATTTCAAAATTTAAATGAATTTATCAATTGTGAATTTTAAAATTTTGTAAATTGATTCAATACTAAAATATATCTCAAATTTTAAATAGGAGGGAGCAGATGATAGATTTGCACGGAGCGATATTTGGATAATAAGTTGGTCAATTGTGAGGCATAAAATTACTTGTTGGTCAATGTGACATATCCATTAAGGAGATTAAGGAGTAGTCAACACATTTTCCTTAACCAGTTATGTTACTGAATTACTAGTAAATTGCTTCAAGTCTATGTGTTTGGCCCAAACTTATGGTGGACGAATAAAAATCAACCAATGAAAATGATGATGTCAACAAAAATGATGGTAGTATTACATAATCCAATTTTATATGGATTATGGATGGTATGAGTTTGTCTCCTTTAAAGTCTATGGAGACTTGGAGTATTCTAAAGGATAAACCAAAAAGTGTTTGTTAGAGCCATTATATATTCACGGAATTTATAATTTTATGAACATATAATAAATTAAACATTTTTCTTCTTATGACATTAATAAGGACCCACAATTATGTAACATTAATCATTATATAGGAAAAGTCAACCATTGTAATATATTAGTGGCAGTCGTACACGCGTTGTGTGTATAAATTATGTCTGGTAAACTATAAAATTTATACAATTTAGAGAAATAAATTGAAAGATATAAAATATTAATATTAAAAAGGACAAAAGAGTAATATATCTAAAGTTGTAGAGGCAAAATAGTAAAAAAAAAATATGATACAAAATCACTAAACTTGTGGAGGAAGCCTCATGTAAACATTATAAAATAGATATAGATTAAATCTATAGATGTTATCAAGCTTCTTGATTTTTTTTCCACATATATAATAAGTTGGGATGTTGCTATAAGCTGATGTAAATTGATATGGAAACATAACCGCCTTGTATAATTTAGGATCATCCTACAAGGCCTTGAATTACTTAGGATCCTACAAGGCCATGTATAAGGAAAGCCCAAGACCATTTAGGATTCTTACAAGGCTTGTATAATTTAGGATCCTACAAGAATTATCGAAGAATAATTTAGGATCCTACAAGAATTATCGAAGAACTGTAGCTAAAGCCTTCAACTATAGGTTTTTCTGCTATACTTAAAAGGTGATAAGCAGTGACGAAGAACTGTAGCTAAAGCCTTCAACTATAGGTTTTTCTGCTATACTTAAAAGGTGATAAGCAGTGACGAAGCCAGAAAATATTAACAGTGGACTCAATTATTAGAGTATCAAATAATAAATCAAAATTAATAACAATAGTAACAAAAAACAACTCAAATATATAACTAAAAAAAATATAATACATGTCATTGTTGTAACCATCAAGCTACTCTTGGTAGTCATTTTATAAAGAAATCTTCCTTAGATTTTTATCATTTAACCAAGGTGGGACTTAAGGCAAGTAGATAGCCAAGTCCTTCACTTGGTAGTCTTTTTATAAGGAAAATTTCTTTAAACTTTTATCATCTAACTAATGTGGGACATTGTATTAAGTATTTGACAATCACCTCAAAATGATAATAGCTCAAGCTTATTTTCTCTTTTAAAGATAATTATCTGCAATGATTCAAGTGTCTAAATTTTGCTAGTGCTATAGGCACAACTATGGCATCTTCTCTGATGGATAAGAAGGGAAGGAAAGTCTCCTAATGACAAGCTTTGCGGGGATGATATTATAATGTCCCTCTCTCTTATATAAATGTAGTAGCAGGAGTTGGATAAATTTATTAAGACTAAGTTTCATGTAGTTGGATAAGTTTTTGTTTTGGACTGTATTTGAGTATATATACCATGGCGATATAGGTGCGAATTGCTAGTATTGCTGTTAGTTGCAAAGTTGAGGAATTGTATATTAGTTTCTCATGTTTATTTAGTACTCCACTTGATTAGTGTATTGTATGAATATTTTACTATTTTTGTTGTTCTTTTTTCTCAAATATGTCTATGTTGTGAGGTGTGCTACTGTGGCTGTGTGTGTTATGAATGTCATTTGAAGTGGTGTCCATCCCACATCGAATATGAAGTGTTATAACTCCAAGTTCACTAAATATTTATATGATAGTCATTTGTTTATTTATTTATTACTTGAACTTTTGAAGTCCCACATTGTTTAACAATGTAATCTTGTCCTATGTTTGTTTTATAAATGGAAGAGAGTTCAAGTATAAATTAAAATTTTTAATTGTTAAGAGAGGAAATTTCTTTGGTATTCATTTTAGTAAGGTTAAATTACTAAATTATATCCACAAAAAATTTATTATATCATATATATATATATACATATATATATATATACATATATATATATATAAATTCAGTGGGGTCAATTGACCCCACAATCTAACATGTAGCTTTGCCCTTGGTCATAAGACTTATAACTATGGTCAACAACGATTTTTTTCTTCTAGGAGTGAAGATCAACATTATCTTTACAAGTATTTTTGATATTTTCACGTATTCTTACTCACATGAATATTAAGTGGGTCTCATTTTCATGTAAGAGGAGAACACTAAAATATCAAATACACTTATAAAAGTGTCAATTCTCTATAATATAATCTCATTGTTGATTAAACTATCTAATTTTAAATATATAAGAAAAATGTATTTTTCTCTTAATTCAAAGATAAGAGGGAGTTCAAACCTGCCAGATGACTCGATAATTAAAAGAAGGGCTGAATGACACTTATCCCTTCCAAGTTGCCACCCACTTTCAATGTCGTCTCTAAAATACATTTTTCGTCAATTGGGCCCATAAAGTGACATTTTTTGGCGTTTCCGTTCCTTTTACCCTATTATACCCAAGCCCGACCCATTTTAACCCGACCTAATTTCACTAATTATTTTTTTTTTAAAAAGCTAAAATAATATTTTATTTTAAAATATTAAAAATAATTATAAAAATAATATTTTATTTTAAAATCTTAAAAATTATTAGTATTTTAAATATTTTTAAAAATAATTCTTATTTTCAGGAAAAAATAAAACTTTATTTTAAAAAAAAGTAGATTTCTTTTCATTTTATATGTAAAATACAAAAAACAGTAAAAGATAAATAAAAAAATTGATTCAATTTTTTTTAAAAAAAAGAAATTAAAAAGTTTTAAAAATTATTTTTTTTTCAGAAAAAAAAATTAGAAAATTTATCATTTCTTAAAAAACTTAGTAAAGTTTTATAAAATATAGATTCAAAAAAATTAAACAAAAAATTAAAATTTATTTTCTGAAAAAATAGAAAATTTTAATTTTTTTTACAAATCATAAAATATAGATTCAAAAAAATTAAATAATTTTTTTTATTTTCATAAAACAAAACTAGAAATATTTATTTTTTAAAAGATGTGTAAATTTTCATAAAAATAATTAAGAATTAAAAAAGTTTAAAATTTAATTTTTTTGAATCTATATTTTATGAAATTTTACTCATTTTTGAAAAAAATAAAAGTTTTTATTTTTTTCTTCTGAAAATAATATTTATTTTTAAAACTTTTTAAAAATAATATTTCATTTTTAAATATAAAAATAATTATTATTTTAAAATTATTCTAAAAATAATATTTTATTTTAAAATATGAAAAATAATTATTTTTAAATAAATATTTTGAATCTATATTTTATGAAACTTTACTCATTTTATGAAAAAATAAAAGTTTTTAATATTTTTTCTTGAAAATAATAATTATTTTTAAAAATATTTTAAATAATAAGTATTTTTAATATTTTAGAATAAAATATTATTTTTAAAATAATAATTAATTTTAAAATAATAATAATTTTTAAAAATTTAAAAAAAAAATAATTTTTATTATTTTAAAATAAAATATTATTTTTAAAAGAATTTTTAACTAATAATTATTTTTAAAATAATTTTAAAACTTTTTAGTTTTTTTTTTAAAAAAATAATTGATGAAATTGGGTTGGGTCAAACTGGGTCGGTTTCGGTCAAAATGGGTCGGGTGGGGTAAAATAGGGTAAAAGGAACAGAAACACCAAAAAATACCACTTTAAGGTTCCAATTGACGAAAAATGTACTTTAAGGACGACATTGAAAGTGGGTGGTAACTTGGAGGGTTATAAGTGTCATTCAGCCTTAAAAGAAGTATATATATATACGCACAAAGTCCATTCGAAAAAATCAAATGGCCATTTGGAATTGATGTCTATCTTTCATTGTTATCATCTTTGGTACTTTCAAATCAATCACAACAAATTACAAGACACGTTCCTTTCAAATTGTAATTTTTCGTTAATATCAACAAACTTCAACGCATTTTCCATATAATATATTGGTTTAGGATCCAAGTTTCCTTCTTTGGTGCCTTCTAGAAATTAGATGTATCTAGAAATTGTGGAGGGTTTATTTGAAAGGCTTAAATATAATTTAATACCCTAAACTATAGACCATATTCCACTTCGGTGATCCACCTTTAAAACTTTTCAATTAGATGATTGAACTATTAATTTTTTTTCAATTGCGTTCAATTGAGTGTGTCACGTCATAAATTGCTGACGTGGTTGCTGGGTAGGTCATAGTGTAGCTGATGTGTAACTAAAAAAGAGTTTTTAAATTTTTGATTACACATTTAAAGGGCAAATTCATCAAATCACTTTATATTAAACATTAATACTAATCAAAAACAATGGAGATGAGATCCTCCGTCGGATCAATTAGTTAACGTAGCCATTAACAAAGAACAACCACAAAGATCAGAGCCACCGGGATCTAAACCGCCACCACAATCTAAATCAATTACCGACAAATAGCTACCATCAACACCAAGCTCCCACCATATCCATATCATCATCCAACGGTGGAGGCAGATTTAGATCGAACGAAAAAGGTTTGTGGAATGACGCCGTGTCACAATCGTCCACCACAGAAGACGACGAATCGCAATCCCAAAGAAAATCATCTACCTGAATCGACGGTTTGAACATGTGCTGGGGTTTGATCCGTTGTGGCATCGGTGGATTCGACGCCCTGGACCCATAGGAGGACTCGACGGTGCTGCTCAGGCTGCTCGACGCCGGTCGGGAAATGTAAAATAGTTGGATAAAATTGTCTTGGCTCGTTTGTTGGCGATCCTGTGCCGATCGGTTCCGCCAGCGGCAACGGCGGCTTTGATCGGTTGTGGTGTATGACCTATTTACAAATCGGCGGTGATCTGATTGAGAGATTTATATTTGGTAAAGTGGTAAAATTGATGAGATATTTGGCAAACTATAGGCCACCCACCTCCTGTATTGAATCTGTTAATCTTCTTAATTTTATCTCTCACCCAATCCTCTCCGCAAAGATTTAGCAGTGATGAGGAGGGAAATGATGATGGAAATGGACGATTGCTGCAAAGATGTTTGTTGATTTGGTGGATGAATCTGAAGGTGATGATGCAGTTGTTTAATTGTCTTATTTGTTTAATTGAATTTATTGTACAAGTTTTTAATCTTGTTTTGTTTAATTTATGTAATTGTGTAATTTGTTTATTTACGTAAATTGTGAAACTTGTTTAGTTTTTGTTAGTTACTTGATTTGTTTTATTGATGTTAATTGTATAAACTTTTTAATTGTGTAAAATTTGTAATTTATTATAATTGTATAAGTTTTTTAATTGTGTAAATTTTCTAATCGAGTAATTTTTAGTTGTATTAGTTTAATTTATTATTTTACTTTTTTCCCTTTTATCTCATTAAAAATATATTTTAGTTTTACACACAAGCATTTATTTGCCATGTCAGAATGCCACATCAGCAATTTATGACGTTGCAGACTCAATTGAACGCAATTGAAAAAAATTAATAATTCAATCATCTAATTGAAAAGTTTTAAAAGTGGATCACCGAGATGGAATATGGCCATAGTTTAGGGTAGTACATTATATTTAAGCCTATTTGAAAATAATGAGAAAAGATAATATTCCCTCAATTTCTTTTTAATTTGTCTTTTTAGATAATAATATTTATTTCTTTTTATTTGTCGTTTGTAAATTTCAAGAAAACATTAATGACTTAGTTTATTATATTATCCATATATTAAATATTAATTTATTTATCTTTCATCTTTCTTCAATGAATTTTGAAAGGTAATGTTTAGATTATATACTCATTTTAATCAATTAGACAAAATATTAATTGTATTTTTTAATCTGTGTTTTTTTCGAAAATGTCAATTAAAAAAGAACAGAAAGGGTACAAATTTAGAAATGAGACAATTAATTTCGGATAGATAAAATAAGAAAAGTGAATTTTTAATACGGGACGAAGGGAGTATAACAAGTGATTGGTTTAATTTTAATATTTTAATTGAACCATTTCTCAATTTGTAAAAAGAAAACAACAAGATCTCAAAGAAATATTATATACTCCATCTGTTCCTAAAAGATTGTCGTTTTAGGGAGTAATTTTTGTTCCAAAAAGATTGACGTTTTGTGTTTATTAATGGAGATGAAGTAATTTTTTCCAACTTTACCCTTATTTAAAGTTCTCTTACTTACTGATTTTTCTCAAAAAAAACAAAACTCTTCTTGGTTATTGAAATGTCTTTACAAATGTCTTCCCTTCCCAATACTTCTTCTTCATAATCTCATGGTTGGTAGTATACTCCTTTTTGGAATCTACAAAGTTAATAATTAGTTGAGATAATTGAAACAAGGGTAATATAGTATTTTTCATAAGGAGTAATTGCATTCCTTAATCTGCGTGAATTAACCTTAAACGATAATCTTTTAGGAACAGAGAGAGTACCATTTTTGGAGAGAGAGAGAGAGACTTTTTTACTAAAGAAACGTGTAAGAAAATGCAAAATCATTTCCCTCCTAAATTCTTTGCATTTGAATATTCCAACGTCTAGTAAATTTCCATTCTCGCCTTAAATCTCTTTCCATTTTCCTATCTGGTTTCTATTTTTGGAAAATGGGAGGCTTATAAATTTATTCCAATTGTGAATTGTAGTTTTACAATTACAGCAAAACATAAGAGCTTAATTAGAACTTTTAGAGAGAGAAAATTGTAGTGGGATTTTCTAGAGAGAGAGAAATTGTGAAATTGGAGAGATGGGTGGATGTTTTTCTGATGTAAGGGGAGGACAACAAGCCGTAGGAGGAGGAGGAGGAGGTGCGACCCCAGCTGCAGCAGGGGAGTGGCGGCGCTCTTAATGCTCTTGTTACTCAAATTGAGGTACACTGTGTAACTTTGGGAAGCTAAAGTTCTATGCTTGTATTGTATCAAAGCTTGTACATATATTTAGACACATGTAGGCCCGACAATAAATGATCGATATATATATATATATATATATATATATATATATATATATATAGGAGAATTTTCAAAAGCGAACTCTTAAAAAGCGAACCAAAGACGAACCGTCGTCTTTGGTGTCTATGACGACGATTCGACCCGTCGCCAAAGATTACATGGCTACAGCGACGGGACGAATCGTCGCCATAGACACCAAAGACGACAGTTTGTCTTTGATTCGCTTTTTAAAGTTCGCTTTAGAAGCTCCCCCCTATATATATATATATATATATATATATATATATATATATACATATATATATATATACTCCCTCCATTTCATATTACTAAGTACAATAAGTCTAGGGCGACATTTTTAGGCGACATTGCTAGTGACATTTTTTTTTTGGTTTTTTTTTTTGTTTTGACTCCTAAATAATTTATATGATTTATTGGTCAATGTTTTTTTTTTAAATTTTAATTCCAATAAATCATATAAATTATTTGGGAGTCAAAACAAAAAAAAAACCAAAAAAAAAAAATATCGTTAGAAATATCGCCATGCCAATGTTGACGTAGATGGACTCTATTAAGTATACCAATCAATAGCTTTATTTTAATAAAAAAAATTGACACTAATATTTTTTATTAAAAAAAACAAGAGAGAATGTTATTTGATTGAATTTAATATTCCTGAAAAGAGAATATAAATATGAGTATTATAGTCCGAATGATATTATTTAACTCATGTTAACCATGAGGTTGAGAGTTCGAGTCTTAGCATGCTAAGATAGAGTGTGTGAGTTTGTTTAAATTAGCAAAAAACAAAAAAAAAAAAAAATTAAAATTCTTCCAGATATATACAAACGACAATTATTTTGAAATAAACTAAAATGACAGTTATAATAAAATGTGGGGAGTATATAGTTAATTACGTGGTTAATTTTTATTGGCTCCCTTTATTAGATTTTTTAAACAAAAGTAAATGAAGTGGTTTCCATTATTAACAACTACCTATCCCGTGTAAACTTGTGAATTGCTTAGTCGGAATAGCAAATAAGTATAAATATTTTGTTATATTCTTTGTCAATTTTCAGAATTTCTTTTTTTATTTATTATTAATAATAATAGTATAAAATCACAAAGTTTTAAATATATACAAAGTGGCAAAAAGACAAAAAGGAAGTGGAGAAAAAGGGGGAAAAGAGGAATAGTAAACAAAGTTAATGAAGAATTCCAAGATGCACACACTATTATCCCGAGTTTATCACTTTGTAAAAATATGATATATGTTTTTACAATATAGTAAATAGTTATCTCGTGGTATTATTAGTAGTGATAAATGGAGTATTTTTTTGGGTCAATTTTTGCGCTGCTGATTATATCTTAAAAAATATAGTATGATTTTGCACTAATAATTCAACTTTAAGAAAAAAATTTGTTAATTAATCAAACTCAACAACGAAAACATCACATGTACACAAACACGTGGGAGAGTTTCACATTTCAATTTATTCTTAATGTTGATTGATGTTCAGACGGATTTTGCCGGGATCTCTTGATATTTTTGGCTATGTAAAAAGAGTAAATAAAATTGAAAAATTTTTCAATGAAGTTGACATAACTGAGAAACAGAGTTTCAATTTATCCATTAATTTCAGTTAAAAGATTATTATGGGAACTGCTCCTTCAAATGAAACAAAGCAAGATTTCCACGGATAATGCTCACATTAGACTTTTAGGTAAAAGACAAAGCTATTGATTTTGGAGTTTGTTGTCTAATTAATCTCTACATAGTTGAAACAAATTGTTGTAGAAATAAATTTGAAATTTCACAGAAGTTTGGATCTGGTGGCATAGAAATCTACAAATTCTGCACACGTTTGACTCACTAGATTCTTTTCTCTTATCTTCAAGCTTTTGTCTTAAGGTCACCTTGGACTAATCTTAGGGCAAAATATCATGAGATGACAATTCTTTCTTGACTTAACGACCCAAAAAATCATTAATCTTTCAACAAAAATGTGCCAACTACTTTTTTTTTTTCCTCAAAACTATTGAACTTTCAAATAATTGTTAATAATTAATGTCCAAAATTTGACCAGATTATATTGTACACATCAGGAGACACGTTAGCTCATACTGTCAAATTTTGGGCATTTTTCAAAACAGTTTGAAAGTTCAATGATTTTCATGCAAAAGAAAATATTTGTATATTTTTTTTATAGTTTAAATTAGTTCAGTGGTTTTTTAGACATTAAGTCTTCTTTCTTTTAGTATTTCGTAGTATTAGTTTTCGTTTCAAGTTTTCTTTTTAATACCAGTTTCACACAGTTGGATGAACACTGTGAACCACTTATACAATAATAATCCACACTAATCATCCAAAAAATCTTAAAACATCCAAAAAGGTTCAAAGGATTTGCATATACAATGGAGTACGTAATTCTTTTTTATTTCTTTTAATATTATCTACTCTGTTTTATTCTTCTACAAAGCTGTTTGTGTCTTCCATCAGAATATTAATATAACAGTAGTTTTTAAATGTGAACTGCAGCTATCTTTATCAGCTTCAAAATTACGTGATCGTGTACATTCATATATACATAAAAGATTATATAGTGTTATGTTGTTTCTGTTATGATCCATCATGTATAATCAAAAGGCAAATATTTTTTCCTAATGAACTTGATTTGACCCAGCTGGAGCTTCTCGCATTCTTCATAGTCGAAATTTTTATATTGCTAAATATTATCGTGAAGTCTTAGTGCTCCATTGGTTTTGTTTTTGTGTATGTTCAAGGATTGTTGGCCCAAAAGAACACCATACAAAGTTATTTGAAGCTGGTGCTGCTGCAGAAAATGTTCCTGCTGGTCTGCCTTTTACTACCCTTTCACTTCATTTTCCTTCATGTAACTAATAATGAATCCCACACGCGGAAGCGCGTGGGATCTTCCTAGTACAAAGAAAAGAGATGGAAAACTAGAGGAACTTGGTCGAATGGAAGTCATAATGAACAATTTGAATCCTATTTGGATAGAAAATGTTCCTGTTACATATCAGTTTGAGATTGTTCAGCCATTGATGTTGGACCTTTTGAAATCTTTTGCTTATCATTTTATATATTGATCAGTAAATCTTGTGGAAAAATATTTACCCTCCTGAGTTTCTCTCTCTCTCTCTCTTTTAATTTTTTTTACAGCTTCCAAGTGTACGATGTAGATACAAAATATCACAATTTACCTACAAAGGTATTATAATTTTCTGCTTCTAAGATTCAACTAAGTTTTCTTAAATTTTCAAATTTAGTACGTACCTTCATTGTTGAATTTGTTCAGTACTTGCAAAGTCCGTCACGGGTACTACTCAATTTTGAAAATACAACTTGGGACTAGGGACTATGTTACAGGGACTAGGACGGAGTGTCCGGTTGGACAAGGTATTTTAAAAAGTCCGACACGGGTACTACTCAATTTTGTAAATTTTTTAATACTAAAATAAAGTGTTTAGTACCCATATCCTTGTTTGTCTATGTCGAGTGTCGAACACGGGTACTTTAAGACAAAGTGAAGATTCTGTATAACATAAGTTAGGGGAATGAATTTTAGTGTCAAATGTGTTAAGCAATGTGGAGTTGTTAAATTTGGAAGCATATAGTTGTCACTCTTTCGTTAATTCTTCCCCTCATCCGTTAACCTACTTGTAGTGTTTGAGCAACAAATATCTGCAGATTGCAGAAATAAGTTTAATCTCTTATTGTTGCAGCTAGCAGATGCTGAAGTTGAAAGATCAAGAATTTCTTGGAATTTCTTGGTGATCGAGGCGGCCACTTGTGTTCTGTCCGAGGTGAGTATTTTTTTTTAATTTTTTTTTAGGTCGTGTTTTGGTTTTACAAGCATGTACTTTTGAATGTTTTATAAATTTTTGAGTTAAGGTTGGCCAAAGTGTATCTGTGTAACACCCCCTTTCCGAAAATAGAAAAGGGAGGTCACGTGCAAAACACAACAGAAATATAACTAACACCAAAATTATAAACCAGAAAGATTAGTCTTAAGAGTTATTAACAACCGCCCAACCGGCTCAAAATACATACTGTTTAGTACATCCTAATCTTAATAAAGGTTCAATACAACTTTAAACAGAGATCCAACATCAAAACATAACCAAAATATCTAAACCATCTAGGTGAGGAGCTCTCATCACACTTGCCCATGATCCCCTTGAGTACCTGCCGGAAGAAAGACACAGCATGAGCCAAATGCCCAGTACGGATATAGAGCACAGAATTATGAACTGAATTTAACTAAATCAATTAAGGAACTGAACTGAACTGAAACAAATTAACACAACGAAGTAATAGGCTGAATCAAATGGCTGGGTGTTATTTCATACCGAGCTCAGAAATATAGTTTGCCACATAGACAAGTCAATAATGCTACATAAGCAATCACACATTGGACCGCGAATCCAAATGCATGCAAAATCAGAAGGCGTGTTTGGCACAACATCACCAATCTGCAGAACAGAACAGAAAACTAGGGCCGACCCATACGCCTCTCACAACAAATCACCAAACGGCCAACTCCCATCGGAGCACAAAACAGAGACGCCGTGGACTAATCACACTGCCACGGAAGTGTCATGTCTCTCGTGCCAAGACAACATGCCTGTGGTACCCCCACAGGTGGTTATAGCTCAGGTATACCCTACGGTATATTCTAACAAAATACCATATCACAACACATGTGACACAATACCAACAAAAAGGGTTCTATACGTACATGTTGAACCAAATCAAATCATAATTATAATATCTCAAAAGAAGGTAACAACCTGTACCGTTCTACAGATATCAAAATAAATATTAGACATGATAATCCAACTCAAAGAGTACAAATACGAGTCATATGTATCAACTCAAAATGAAAGAATTATATGAATTTCACAAGAAACAATCATGTGAAATAATAACGGAATTCAAAACGCGGAACAAAACGAATCAATTAAATTTCAGAAGACTATCGCTGAAGGAGTACGGAATCCGTACCTGGAGTACGTAATGCAATACCCACAATTACAGATGCAATTAGTTAGGCTCGCTCAAAGTAATCTATTCACAAAAATAATATATTTTATTAAATACTACAATATTAGTATTAATAGTTTGTATGCATATATTGAACCCCCATAATATTTATTAAATTAATAAATTAAAGAGATACATAATATCTAGCCAAAATAATACTAAAATATTAACTAACAAACTAACTAAAATATATTAACTAAAGTTATAAATAGAAATACAGAAAATTAAATTAAATAAATACACGAAAAATAAAGAAAACATACCCGAAATTACGAGGTGCGTAGTCTGCCTATGCCCTCGTTACTGAAAATTTTTAACTAAGGAGGTCCTTACTAAAAAGGACTTCACACAAAAAGTCTTTTCTTAAAATAAGAAAATCCTTATTGTTTATTAAATAAAATAAATATTAGTTATATATATATAGGTAAGGAAAGGGAAGGAACTTTAGTGGATGAGCGATGTGGGAAGCAGAACATGGGTATTACAATCTGGCTATCTGATATTATGTGCATGTTTGGTTTAGAGCTTTTGGAGTTTAAACGCACTTGAGAATCTTGTTCATTTAAATGTAATTTATTCCAATCACATTCGTTTTAACTCATAAACATGTCTTTCAAGCACAAAAATTGATGTTGTGCATTTGTGGCTTAAAAGCCCGCCAAACGCACTTTCAAACACCTCAAACAAACTAAACAATCTCGATCCTTAACTCTAAATCTTCCCAATAGACATGGGCCTGTATGGTTTGAAGAACTTGGGTACAGCAGAGGAAACAGTTGCTTCAAAAAATACTGTTGAGATTGCATTTTTCGTTGTGCGCATTTGGATAACAAGGACAATTTTTCCAAAAGTGTAAGTATATGCAAGTCATTGTATCTAACAACTTATATTTCTACTTGTGGGTACATTGTCCCTTATGTTCTTGTTTTTGCTGTTTTCTGCTTCTAGGATCCTTTTTTAAGAATCTTCAGGATTGTTGAGACGGGAGGTTTTGTGCCGATTTGCAAGAAATCGTGAACAACAACTTGAATCCAGTTTGGAAGCCCGTGTCTAAACATGCAGCAATTTGGGAGCAAGGTGAGCTTACAATTTTCATTGTCATTGTTGGTGACAATTCTGGATTCTAGGCAATTGCAAATCGACAGTCTTTTTGGACAGTATATAGAAAAAAATTACATTTTATATAGAGAGAGTTTGATTTCAAATGACTTTTGTTATACAATATTATATAAATTTAATTATCGGTTATATAAAATGTAACTTGTTTTTATAAATTGCCCAAATGAACTGCCCATTTGAACTGTCTAGAATTAGAATCCAATGATGACAGTGGATGGTGTGATATGATGACATAATTGGTACATTCATCCATTCCTTCACATCCTCAATGGAATAAAAATCTAGGAAACAAGTGGTTGTAATGGACCCCTTGGTACTTGATGTTCCGCCTTGACACGTTGACAAGTTAAACATCTTGAGATAAACTCCGCGATCTCTCTTTTCATATTGCTCCACCAAAATGTATGTCGAAGATCACGATACATTTTGGTACTTCAAGGGTGGATTGAAAATGGTATGTTGTGCGCCTCCATCATGATTCTATATTTCAAATCAGAGTTGTTAGGAACACACAGTCTAGAGTTAATTCGAAATATTCCTTCTTCGTCGATTCTTGCTTCTAGAATAGCACATTCTTGTACTTTCTTCTTCATATTCACCAGCTCTGGGTTTGTAGCTTGAGCAACTTTAATTTTGTCGATTAAAGCTGGTTCTACTCGTATATGTGCCATCTTCACGTAGGTTCCTGGAGTCTTTAACTCTATCTCTATCTTTTGTAAATCATACAAAATGGGCCTTTGCGTTGTCAGTATCGCACTTGTACTTGCATAAGATCTTCTACTCAATGCGTCAGCTACCACGTGCGCCTTTCCAAGATGGTATTAGATGGTATGGTCGTAATCTTTCAATAGCTCGAGCTAACGTCGTTGTCGCATGTTACATTTCTTCTAGGTGAAGAAATATTTAAGGCTTTTATAATATGTAAAGATCTCTACTTTCTCTCCATACAAGTAGTGTCTCCAAATCTTCAACGCGAAAACGACCGTTTCCAACTCTACATCATGAGTAGGATAATTTATTTCATATTCCTTGAGTTGTTGAGAGGCATAAGCTATAACTTTCTCATGTTGCATGAGAATGCAACCTAGTCCTTTGCCTAAAGCATCGCTGTAGGTGACAAATCCTTCTGATCCTGATGGTATTGCCAAAATAGGTGCTGAAATGAGTCTTCTTTTGAGTTCTTAAAAACTCTTCTCGCATTCCTCGCTCCATTCGAATTTTGTGTTTTTTTGAGTAAGCTGAGTTAATGGAATGGAAATTCGATAGAATCCTTCTACGAATATCTGATAATAACCAGCTAGGCCCAGAAAGCTTCGTACTTCGGTTACTAACTTATGTTGTTCCCAAATTAATACCGCTTTAATCTTTGTCGAGTCAACCGATATTCCTTGTTTAGAAACCACATGACCAAAGAATGCTATTTCCTCAAGCTAGAACTTGCATTTCTTCAACTTAGCATATAACTTGTTTTCACGAAACTTTTGGAGTATAGCCTCAAGTGTCGCTCATGATCTTCATGACTTTTGGAGTATATGAGAATATCATCAATAAAGAAAACCACGAAATGATCTAAATATTCTTTGAATATTTGGTTCATCATATCCATAAAAGCAGCAGGAGCATTAGTCAATCCGAAAGACATGACTAGGAATTCATAATCCCCGTATCGAGTTTTGAAGGCAGTCTTTGGAATGTCATCAGCTTTAACCTTCAATTAATGATATCCAGAACGGAGATCGATCTTTGAAAAGAATTGAGCACCTTACAACTGGTTGAACAGGTCATCAACGCGAGGTAACAGGTACCTATTTTTTACGGTGACATGGTTTAACTCTCGATAGTCAACGCAAAGTCTCATACTCCCATATTTCTTCTTTATGAATAAAACAGGAGTACCCCAAGGCGATGTACTTGGACATATGAAATCGGTGTCTAACAACTCCTGTAGTTGGACTTTTAATTCCTGAAGTTCAATATGAGCCATTCGATATGGGGTCTTGGGAATGGGTTTTGTACCGGGTTCAAAGTCGATACAAAATTCGATTTCACGGTCTGGAGGTAGGTCAGGAAGTTCTTCGGGAAATACGTCAGGAAACTTATTAACAATAAAAATATCAATCAAATTTGACGTATGTATGTTTAAATCGGTTACATGGGCTAAGAAAGCTTAACATCCATTTTTCAATAAACGAATGGCTTTGTGGCTAGAAATGACAGTTATTGATTTCAACGATTTGGTTTTTTGAATTGACATAACAGGTTGATTAGGAATATGAAAACTAACAATCTTACGAAAGCAATCAATTTTAGCATGATGAGTAGTTAACCAATCAATTCCTAAAATGACATCAAATTCATGTATTTCCAAAGAGATGAGATCAATGGGTAAGGTGAGGGTGCCAATTTGAATCAAACAAGATTTATAAACAGTGGATGTAATAAAGGTTTCTCCTAACTGAGTTTCAACAGATAAGTTAAAATTCAATTTCTCAAGAGTCAAGTTTAAACGTTGAGCATAAGCAGATGAAATAAAAGAGTGGGTAGAACCAGTATCTAATAAGGTATAGACTTCGCAAGAGTTTATGATTAGCTTACCGGTTATGACTTTATTTAGTTTCCACGCCTCTTGATAGGATACGACAAAAGCTTTCCCCTGAACCGTAGGCTTTGACTTGTCTGTGGCAGCCTTTGGTGTTATCATTACAACTGGACTTGATTTTGCTACATGATAAAATCAAGCTGTGTGGCCTTCCTTTCCACAATTGTAACACACCTGGGTGGCTGTATACAGTTTGGACCGATGTGTCCCTCCTTTTCGCTACTGTAACATCTAATAGGTTGTTCTCCTCCCCTTGAAACTAGTACTAGTGCTGGTGCCTTTTCATGGTCATTGTTGAATCTTCTCTTCTTGAAGTTGTTTACACTCGACTCACTTCTTCTATTATTCGGGCTAGGATTACTACCGAAGTGGTTACTATTTCTGGCATGATAATTTCCTTCTCGTTGGTTCTCATTATTCTGCTGATTGTTGTCGTTGTTTCGATAATTATCATAATTTCTCTCTCGCTGTTGGGTGTTATCTCCTGGTTGAGTATTTCTTTCTCTCGTTTTACCAATTGAGCCCTATCCACGATATCTGAATATAGACAAATTTTATGAGAAATAAGATGTTGACAAATTTCAGGTTTCAGACCTCGTAAAAACATTCGCGTCAACCGTTCCTCATTGTCCACCAAATGGGGTGCAAATCGAGACAGTTCAGCAAACTTGGCCTCGTACTGTGAAACAGTCATATTATTCTGTTCTAACTTGAGAAATTCCACTTCCTTCATGTTGCGGATGCTCTCCGAAAAATACTTCTCATTAAACAACTCTTGAAACTCTGTCTAAGACATTTCAAGTGCTGAATGATGTGTACGTTTCACTGATTCCCACCAGTGATCTGTCTCACCTCGTAACATGAAGGTAGCGAAGGGAACCTTTTGATTGTCAGCACAACGCAGTACATCAAATATCTTCGTCATCTGTTTGAGCCACGCCTATGCTTTGAGTGGATCTGGCTTTCCGAGAAATTTAGGTGGTCCCAACTCTTTGAACTGCTTGGTAGTGACCATTCTTACATTATCCGCGTTTCCACCGGTATTATTAGCAGTAGTTTGTCTCGCCTGGTTCTGCAAGAATTGCATGAAGTTTCAAAAAATCTCATCATTCATCATATTGTTAGCATCATGATTTTTTGAGTTTGCAGCAGGATTATTTGTAGCTTCCTGATTCTCAGCCACATTTATCTCATAGTTCAACTCGTGATTTTCAAATGCCATTCTAAAATGTGATCACAAAATAAAATTAGTTAAAGAAATTGACACATCACATCATGTCCCTACATCCCAACCGACTAATTAAATAATAAAATAGTTTAAGTAGGACACACTAGCGAAGGATTTTACTCGTCTCTCCCCTCCTAGTTCTAATCCCAGATCTCCACTAGAGATCATATCCCTAAGCTCTAATACCAATTGTGATGCCCCCAAAATAAGTCCACACAACCCATTTTGAGTTGCCAAATACAAACTACAAAATCCAAATCCAAATACAAAATTTTCTATTTACAACTAATAAACTATCGTGTAAAATACGACAATACATATACTTTAAATTCTCAGTACAGTCATTGTACCATATATAGTGCGATCGAATCCAGACCCAAAATAAGTCCTTAATACAATTATTGACACACTATTTTACAATATGCTGAGAATTATTACAACTATCAACTCGGACCATCACTCTATTTCCCGACTAGTCCCAGCTACACTCTCATTCTGATTATCTGAAAGAAATTGTGAAGCAGAAGGGTGAGCACAAATAACCCAACAAATAATATTATGACTAATATAATGAAGAATAAATTATCCTTAGCCTTCAACGGTGACAAATCAGAGATTTAAAGATAATATAAGTTTTCAACTATAACTGCAGCGGAACAAGCAATCAATTAGAAGAGTCAAGTAGATTATAATATCTACCATCTTCTACAAGTTAAATGATGACAATGATATAAAAATAAATACAGTGAGATCAAGGATAAATATTAGAGATTTGTAATTCAATTTATCTAGAGATCAAGAATGTCCAATTTGTCAACATGATGACTAAAATGTGGAGTTAAATTCAAGAATGATATTCAAGATTCATATTTCAAAGATAACGATAAAAATTCAATAGAAAGATGCTAGTAAAAATATTAGATGAAGCATAAACTATTAAGGATATTTTACTAATTTCAGGAATTTTCACCATTTAAAAATAAAGTTATGGAAACAAACAATAATTTCTTACCATAAATGGAGAAATATGAAAGAAAACGATATCCCTTGACGGGTACAAAAGAAATGATATCCCATACGGGTATGAAAGAAAATACAAAACTGCAAATGGATAGAAAATACGAAACTGCAAATGGATTTTCACCCGTTATGCGGTCATCCGCATAGACAAATCATTTCCACAAAAGACTAATAAGTAATGAATACGAAGGGTTATTCACCAGACATGCGGTAGTCCACGAAGACAGGTTATTCCCATAAATTAATACGGAATGAACAACAACCCTTATGAGTATGAAGTAAAATAATATCACTTGCGAATATTGTTGCCTCTTTTTTAATCTTTAGTAAAAGAGCTCTAACTCACGCAAGTATACGTGGTCAACAAGTAATACAGAGGAAGTAGAGTATCATCCCACAGAGAAAGTGCTAAATTAAATCACTATGCATCACTTCTATCACTATATTTATTTGCCTAAACTAATGACTTGACTTTGTGTTGACAAAATTATTTCTAAATCAAATTAACAACTAAAGATGCGAATTCTAACGAAATATATCAAACTTGGAATTAATGGGATCCTAACTTCATTTAATAGTTCACCTAATTACCACCATCATGCTAGAAAGTTCACATATCACAGAAAAGTAGCCAAGGACACTAAAATAGACATAACCATTTGTCAATGTATTATGACCTACTTACATAATATCCATACTCAATAGACACCATGTAATCACCTCTATAACCAAAATCACTATATTTCTATGTGAAATTGCAATTATACTAATTTAAAGCCCAAGCCCTTATTTTGACTATTACGGTGAAACAGTATATTTCTATCTGATTCACAAAATATTAAGCTATCCAATTAAGCCTCATATTCGCAAGCTATCATGATTACAATCCATACTTATATGTTATTTTTCAATTTCATGCAAGCACTGAAATCGAATGGTGATCAAGCATTCATATATGCAAAACAATCATGATAGAAAATTCCTTATGATATGCCAAACAATCTAACAATCAAGCTTTTAATTAGACTACATATTAAAATCCGTTAGAATCCCATAATGGAGATTAGTTCATGACTGAACCAAAAGCCATTATGGGATCAAAACTAAACATGGAGAATAAACAATCAATTGAAGTAAGAAGAAGTATATTTGATCAAACCCAATTGAGGAATAAAATCCAAAGTAAAGTTCAAACCACATCAATATCCAGCACTTGAACAACAATAATCCACAGTGAAAAACTCCTCAAAAACACTATCTCTAGAAAAGTAGAATAATAATAAAAGTCTCCAAGTTCCTTCTCTTTGTTTCCTTCTCTAAATCTGATCAATAATAGTCTGAATCCTCTTCCAAATTGGCTTCCTTTTTCTCATCCATCCGCAACTCAGCATCAAGTCTCGTGACCTAGCGCCTCTGGCGCTACCTTAGTGTTATTCCTAGCGCCTCTGGCGCTAGGTCATGTCCTCATAATTATAAAAATGCCATCAAGTGTCCTTTAAGCTCCAAATTTACCCTTTTGCCCCTCCAGCTCCAATCCTACAATAAACAAACACAAAAACGAATAAAACAATACTAAAAACACTTAAAGACCACAATAATTAAGTCTAACAAGACCTGATTCGTAGGTATAAAACTCACTCATCAAATACCCCCAAACTTAACCAATTGCTTATCCCCAAGCAATGCAATGATGCAAATACAAACTAACTATCATGCCTACGAATCAAACAATCAACCAACATAGTATCCAACACCAGGCCTCAAAGATATCATACAGTACTTAAGCAGAACCTCTAGCCAATGAAAAGTTTCTAACTTTAATCAATGAGTTAAGTTACACCTGTCATCACCCATGTTGTGCATGTGTGAATATCAACCATTTTAATCAATCACAATTCAAATCAATCATATAATTAACTTCTTAGAGTAAAACTTTCAATTTTAACTCAACTCAATCTATGAACACAACCAATTCAATCGATTCAAACAATCACTAAGCATAGGGGTATCACGAAGGTTATTTAACACATTTAAATCCTTTTTAAACCCTTCCCCAAGAATCCAAACAATTGTTTTTCTTTAATGAGTGCATTTTATGCTCCATCTCACTTTCTTTTGAACGAGTGCGTTTTACGCTCCATCTCGCTCCATGTGTTTATGAGTGAGTGCGTTTTACGCTCCATCTCAACCCACCACATGATCCATTCTTTAATCGGGAAAGGTTCAAAACTTTCAAATTTTTTTTTCACCCCAAGATTCCCCCAAACTTAGATTCTTGCATGTTTTTGATTTAATGGACGTTTCACCGATAGTATCAAGTTTTAACCCAAATCTTCCACCAGAAGAAAATTATGCAACAATTTAAATTAAATTAATCAAAAAAATTGATTATGTGTTTTCCTTGCTAACAAGAGTTTCAGACAAGTTCAACTTCACTTCCTAATCAAAATCATCACTAAGCACTAGTTTTCAATTCTTCTTAAGTTAAAACCATGAAACCAGTCTTATCATTGGCCACATTAGACACTATATTAATTTATGCTTAATTCATGAAACTAGATGCATAACATAACCTAAAATGCAATGTAACTACCATGCAACAAGTCTAAACACAATGAAACATAACAATCTATATGCATGAAAACAAAAAAATACCCCCCAAACTGAACAAGACAATGTCCTCATTGAAAAATAATAAGAGATTAAGAACAGAGGACTCCCCTGATGAAGCACTACTCATCATCACTGCCATCGACAGCGTCATCATCATCATCATCCGCATCAGAAGGCGAGTCAAGGGGTGGGTAAATAGAAAGAGGAGGAGCCGATGGAAATTGGAATGGTCCTGCTAAAGGATTCAACCGCCCAAACATATCCGCCAAAGCTGTAGAACAATTAACATTATACGCATAAATCTCTGCCTGGCGCTGAGCAAGTCGACTCTGCTGCCGAGTCATTCAATCAAAACCCCTCTGAATCGATCCTGCCACTAAGTCTATCCGTTTAGTATGGTGCCGAAGGTCCTGTTGGATAGTCTCAACTACAGTAGGGGCTGGAACCGGATTCTCAACAGGTGGTGGTTGTTCCTGCTGTGGCTGCTGCTGTGGCTACTGTTGTGGTAAAATGAAACCTAAACCCCTCGGGTCCGATTCACCTCCACCCCAAACTCTGTACCGTACCATTGCAGCATGATCAATTGGAGGCAAGGGGGCCTGTATAAGTTCATCTTTATCCCACTTTACCCCAGCACAACGGCACAAATCTGTGATCAAGGAAGGATGAGGCAGTCCACCTGGGGTACTACCCTCAAGCGCGTGCATGATAGATTCATGATTTACCTCCCCAATATCCATTGTCTTCCCGTTGGCAATGCAAAACAATAACGCCGCCCGCTGATTAATAACATCTCTCATATGGCGGCACGACATCAACTTGGCACATATAAAAGTATGCCACGCTTTCCCATATCTGCTCAACTTGGATGACGGGAAGTGCACAGCTTCTTGTTGGTCAGTCAGCTTCCATTCTGTCCCTGGCTCATAGAGGGCTACTATGATCTCAGAATAGTCCAAATCCTGTTACATGTATTTCGTATAGCCATCACTGTGAATCTTTTGTAACCCATAATACGCATTAATAGCTTTACGCCCCACATTTATTTCTTGACCCCGAACCATAACCAGATTCCCATGAGCTTCTTTAGCATTGGCATAAAATTCCTTTACAATATTAACTGCAGCTGGCTCGGGTTGTGCAGTAAATACCATCCAATTTTGGCTGCGTATTATTTGAGCTAATTCCCCATCTACCCGCTCAATAGGTAGCAACCCACGTTCAGGAATTAGGGACTTCCCTGACGACCAGTTTTTATACCTGTCGGACGCTTGAGGGCTAACAAACTTTTTCTTATCATATTTTACAACAGCTGACGAACCTAAGCTTTCCCCTCTATGTATTTTGAGAGCCATTAATAAGCAATTAAGCACAAACAAGACCCAAAACAACTAGAAACTTCGTTGGGGAAAACTGTCAAACACTTGGTAGGCAAACTGTAAAACCCCCTTGTATAATAGCTCCCCCAAACTTAAAATAGCCCAATCAGGCAACAAGAAAATCGCCCACAATCTTAAACCATATAGATAGGAAATTGAAGCTTTAACCCAATCCCAATTGAGCCAACACAAATTCAATTGGGTTCTCAATATAAACCAAGAATTTACTCCAAATACTAGCAATTCAATCTCTAGCCAATAATTTCAAGGTCTAATTGCTCAACAATGTAAAATTACTTGAAATTGGAAACACCCATGTGTAGAATCGTCAATCCACTTTGGCTATGAAATAAAATTCCTGGATTGCACAAGATGTGTTTCGGCAATGGGTGTAATTGGGGATGATGATTTGTTGGTGCTTGGTTGGGAGGAAGTAGCAGCAATCGGCAACAATGGAGAAAGGAGAGGAGAAGCGGCGGTTTTGGATGGTGAATAAGTGAGAGAGGCGGCCGACTTGGGGAAAAGAAAAAGATTAAATGTTATTTTTGGGTAGCCTAGGGTTTTCTTCTTTTTTTTTAAAAAAAATTTCGGGTTAAGCGCTCTAAGTGCTGGGTGTTGTAAAGGGACAACGCTTCAGGCGCTTGAAATTTGAGTGGCTACTGTGATGCAGCGCTTCAGGCGCTTACCCTTGTGAGAAATAAGCGCTTCAGGCGCTTGAATTTTAGCCGCACACTGTGATGCAGCACCGCTAGCGCTTGGCCAAGCTTGAACATAGCGCCTAAAGCGCTTGACATTTGGTGAGCTACTGCAATGAAGCGTCGTTAGCGCTTGTCCAGACTTAAATTGAGCGCTGTAGGCGCTTGGACCTTACTTAGCCAATTTTTCAGCCTCTTCATGCGAATATCTGCAACCAAATAAACCCAAAGTCCAAGATTAGTTGTAGATAATGAAAACTAGAGAAGAAGAACAAGGAGGTTACAAAGTGATTGACTACACATAAAATAACGAATTAAAACTCTGGGTTGCCTCCTAGACAACGCTAAGTTATAGTCAATTAGCTTGACTGTCTCTAAATCTCATGTCTCAGACAGGACTAAGGTGACTTTCTGTCTGTCCACCTCATCCCCAAAGTAATGATTCAACCTCTGTCCATTCACTTTGAACGACTGGTCTGGGAATTTATCGTATACTTCAATCGCACCATGCGGAAAGACCGTCTTCACTTTGAATGGTCCTGACCATCTTGATTTCAGCTTCCCGGAAAAAAGTTTAAGTCTGGAGTTGAAAAGTAAAACCCTTTGTCCCGGTTCAAATGTTCATCCTATGATCTTACGATCATGCCATTTCTTCACCTTCTCCTTATACAACTTCGAGTTTTCATAAGCCCGTAGTCGAAATTCGTCCAACTCATTGATTTGGAGTAAGCGTTTCTCCCCTGCAGCTGTTGAATCGAAGTTCAACTTCCGAATTGCCCAATATCCCTTGTGCTCTAACTCCATAGGGAGATGACAAGCTTTTCCATAAACCAGCTGAAACGGTGACATGCCCAACGGAGTTTTGTACGCAGTCCTATATGCCCATACAACATCATCCAACTTTAAAGACCAATCCTTCCTCGTCGGATTCACAATTTTTTTGAGGATTCTTTTAACTTCCCGATTGGATACTTCAGCTTGGTCGTTCGTCTGTGGGTGATAAGCTGTAGCGATACGATGATTCACCCCATACTTAGCCAACAAAGCTGTGAACTGCCTGTTACAGAAGTGACTACCTTCATCACTAATAATATCCCTCGGAGTCCCAAATCTAGTGAAGATACTTCGATGTAAAAACTTTAGGACTACCTTGGCATCATTTGTTGGGAGTGCTGTCACTTCTACCCATTTGAACACATAGTCAACTGCTAGCAAGATGTAGAGATTACCGCACGAAGACACAAAAGGGCCCATGAAATCAATCCCCTACACGTCGAAAACTTCTACTTCGAGGATTGTATTCAAAGGCATTTCATTCCTCTTTGAAATATTACCCACTCTCTGACATCTATCGCACAGCTGAACAAAACTGTAAGCATCTTTAAAAATTGTCGGCCAGTAGAATCCTACTTGTAGTACTCTAGTCGTTGTTCTCTCTCCTCCGTAGTGTCCTCCATATATAGAAGAATGGCAATCCTGTAAAATCCCCTCGGTCTCACTATATGGGATACACCTTCTTATCATCTGATCCGCACACTGTTTAAACAAATACGGCTCATCCCATATATACCATTTAACATCATGCAGGGACTTTTTCTTTTGGTGCCCCACCAAGTCAGAAGGTATCATTTTACTCACCAAATAATTCGCGTAGTCCGCAAACCATGACACTTCCCCTTGCACCACAAACAACTGCTCATCCGGAAAGGATTCATTAATTTCAACTTTGCCTTCTATTTCCCTTTTCGGCTGCTCTAGTCGAGATAAGTGGTCTGCCAAATGGTTTTTGGTCCCCTTTCTGTCCTTGATCTCCAAATCAAACTCCTGCAATAACAATATCCACCTGATCAACCTGGGCTTTGCATCCTTCTTTGCCATTAAATGTCGAATCGCCGAGTGATCCGTGTACACTATCACCTTTGTGCCTATCAGATATGACCCAAATTTATCAAAGGCATACACCACTGCCAGTAATTCTTTCTCCGTGGTGGTGTAGTTTAACTGTGCATCCGTAAGGGTCTTGCTAGCATAGTATATCACATGAAACATCTTCTCCTTCCTTTGCCCCAAAACAGCCCCTACTGCATGATCACTGGCATCACACATCAGCTCAAACGACAATGCCCAATCTGGTGCTGTGATAACTGGTGCTGAAGTTAACTTACTCTTTAAATGCTCAAATGCCCTTATGCAAGCCTCATCAAAATTAAACTGTGCATCCTTCTCTAATAAACTGCACAATGGTTTAGTTATCTTGGAGAAGTCCTTGATGAATCTGCGGTAGAAGCCTGCATGTCCAAGAAAATTGCGAACACCTTTTACAGACGTAGGTGAAGGTAAATTCTCAATCGTTTCCAGTTTTGCCCTTTCCACCTCAATTCCTTTCTTTGAAACTTTGTGCCCCAGTATGACTCCTTCTTGTACCATAAAATGACACTTCTCCCAATTCAGTACCAGATTTGTTTCAACACATCTCTTTAAAACCATTACCAAATTTTCAAGGCATAAATCGAAAGAATCACCAAATACCGAGAAATCGTCTATGAATACCTCCACATTCTGTTTGACCATGTCTGAAAAAATTACGGTCATACATCTCTGAAAGGTGGCTGAAGCATTGCACAACCCGAAAGACATCCTTCTGAAGGCAAAAGTGCCGTATGGACATGTAAAAGTAGTCTTTTCCTGGTCTTCTGGCGCTATCGTAATCTGATTGTAGCCTGAATACCCATCCAGAAGGCAATAATACTCATGACCCGCCAGTCTGTCCAACATCTGATCGATAAACGGAAGTGGAAAATGGTCCTTCCTTGTAGCTTTGTTAAGCTTGCAGTAGTCCATGCAGATTCTTCACCCTGTTAGGGTTCGCGTTGGGATCAGCTCGTTATTCTCATTGGTGACAACGGTCATTCCACCCTTCTTTGGTACGCACTGCACAGGGCTCACCCATGAACTGTCTAAAATTGGGTTGATTATTCCCGCATCCATCCATTTCAAAATCTCTTTCTTAACCACTTCTTTCATTATAGGATTGAGCCTTCTTTGCTGCTTAACCGTTGGCTTGCTACCATCTTCCAGTAGGATCTTATGCATGCAAAAAAAATGGCTTATCCCCTTGATATCTGCTATGGTCCATCTAATAGCCGATTTGAACTCTCTAAGCACTCGTAGCAGTTTTTCCTCCTAAAAAGATGTTAGTGCAGAAGAAATAATCAAAGGTAGCTTTAAATCTTTATTTAAAAATGTGTACCTGAGATGTTCTGGAAGTGGTTTAAGTTCAAGTTCAGGAGGTGTCTCCAGAGATGGTTTCAACTTTACCGATGTCTCTCCCGCTTTCGTAAGTGGCTCGACAGGTGTTCTGAATTTTCCGAATTTGGGGGTGATATCCAGATATTGCACAAGTTCGACACATTCTTCATCCTCTAAATCTAAATTTTCAGCAATCACTCTCTGCAGTGGTTCATAGCCCAACAAACTCTCCACTTTATCATGCACTATACTATCCACCAAGTCAACTCTGAAGCATTCTTCTTCATCATTTGGGAGCTTCATTGCCTTGAAGACGTTAAACGTCACCTCCTGATCATGTACACGCATTGTAAGCTCCCCTTTCTGCACGTCTATCAAAGTCCTCCCCGTGGCTAGGAATGGTCTCCCTAGTATGATCGGTATATTTTTGACTTCCTCATAATCCAGAATGATGAAGTCCGCCGAAAAGATAAATTTGTCCACTTTCACCAGTACGTCCTCCACTATCCCCCGTGGATATGTGATAGATCTATTAGCTAGCTATAGGGAAATATTTGTTGGCCTTGGTTCCGGTAGTCCCAACTGACTAAATACAGACAAAGGCATCAGGTTGATACTTGCCCCAAGATCACACAAATATTTATCGAAACTCATCTTTCCGATTGTACATGGAATAGTGAAACTTCCCGGATCTTTTAGCTTTGGAGGTAGTTTACGCTGAAGCACTGCACTGCATTCCTCCGTCAAGGCCACTGTCTCAAATTCGTCTAATCTTCTCTTCCTTGACAATATACCCTTCATGAACTTTGCATAACTTGGCATTTGTTCTAATGCCTCTGCGAAAGGTATGTTGATTTACAGTTTCTTAAAAACCTCCAAAAACTTTCTGAACTGTTTATCGTCCCTCTGCTTGTTCAATCTTTGCGGATACGGAACTTGAGGATGAACTTGTGGTACTGTATTCACAGGCTTCTTATCTGAACTCGCTTTCTCCTTCTCTACTTGCTGCGACTCGGACTCATCCTGCATCTCTTTCTGTTCAGCTTCAATTTCTGTCTCAGTTTCTATCCCAGTGTCATCCCCTTGTAAACTCGGTGCTGCAGTGCTTGGTTCAGTTCCTGCATATTGCTTTCCCGATCTTAGTGTTATGGCCTGACACTGTTCCTTACCCTCTCTCCGTGGATTTGCCTCTGTGTTACTTGGCAATGAACCCTGGGGCCTGATGTTAAGCATAGTCGCCATTTGCCCCATCTGAGTTTCCAGATTTTTAATAGCCACTGCCTGGCTTTTGATCATCACCTCTATATTTGCCATGTACTTTAACATCATCTTCTCCATTTCTGATTTCTTTTCTTGCTGAGGTGCATATAGAGTAGGATGTTGTTGAGAATATCCCGGTGGAAAAAGGTGGTCGTGGAGTAAACTGTTGCTGTGCTGGCTGAGATGGAAACTGTTGATTCTGCTGAAACTGTTATTGCTGATTTCCTTGATTATTTGACCAACTAAAGTTTGGATGATTGCGGTTGTTGGGGTTGTATGTGTTCTGAAACTGACCTTGGTCTTTCCTGTAAGTGTTCACATACTGCACTGACTCCGAGTTGATAGCACATTGATCTGTTGAGTGCGACCCCGCACAAATCTCACATACAAAGGCAACTGACTTGGCTTTGCTTTCCGACAACGAATCTATTTTCTTCGCTATAGCCGCCATTTGTGCTGACAACTGGGTAATAGCATCCACTTCCAACAAACCTGCAACTCTGCGCTGTGGCATTCTGGCTGTAGGATTCTGGAAATCATTTGCTGCCATAGTCTCGATAAGGTTATAAGCCTCGTCATAGCTCTTTGCCCCTAAAGCTCCTCCCGCAGCTGCATCTACCATCTGCCTAGACTGTCATCCCAATCCATTATAAAATGTGTTGATCACCATCCAATCTAGCATCCCATGGTGCAGACACTTCCTTAGCATCTCCTTGTACCTATCCTAGGCCTCGTATAAGGACTCACCCTGTTGTTGCTCGAATTGAGAGATTGTTGTCCTCAGTTTTGCAGTTTTAGCCATTGGGAAAAACTTGGCTAGAAACTTTTGTGTTAGGTCCTCCCATGTAGTGATTGATCCTGCAGGCAAAGAATGAAGCCAACTTCTTGCTCTATCCCTTAATGAAAATGGAAACAGTTTTAGTCGAATGGCATCCTCCGTCACCCCGTTGTATCTAAATGTATCACAAATTTCAATGAAACTCAAAAGATGCTCATTAGGATCGTCTGTAGCAGCACCCCCAAACTGGACCGAATTCTGCACCATTTGAATGGTTCCTGGTTTAATTTCAAAGGTATTTGCTGCTATTGCTGGTCTGACTATGCTAGACTGCAATCCAGTGATGTTTGGCATGAAATAGTCCCTCAAAGCTTTATGCTCCTCTCTTTGCTCGATTCTCTGTTCCTCCGCCATCTTCGGAATAGTTCTTTCTAACTGTGCTTGTAAATTCCTACGCACTCTCGCTTTCTACCCTCTTCCGTCAATATTATCCTGAGCTGGTGTTAATTCTGAGTTGGATGATCGTGTGTGCATAAAAATTTTACAAGTACCTAAAAACAAAACAAAAATAAAAATAAAAATGAGAAAAAATTAGATTAGATTTGTCTAAGTCAAATAATATAGCTTAATCTGATGATAATAATAAAAATCTAACGCCTTTCCCCGGCAACGGCGCCAAACACTTGTTGCCTCTTTTTTAATCTTTAGTAAAAGAGCTCTAACTCACGCAAGTATACGTGGTTAACAAGTAATACAGAGGAAGTAGAGTATCGTCCCACAGAGAAAGTGCTAAATTAAATCACTATGCATCAGCTCTATCACTATATTTATTTGCCTAAACTAATGACTTGACTTTGTGTTGACAAAATTATTTCTAAATCAAATTAACAACTAAATATGTGAATTCTAACGAAATATATCAAACTTGAAATTAATGGGATCCTAACTTCATTTAATAGTTCACCTAATTACCACCATCATGCTAGAAAGTTCACATATCACAGAAAAGTAGCCAAGGACACTAAAATAGACATAACCATTTGTCAATGTATTATGACCTACTTACATAATATCCATACTCAATAGACACCATGTAATCACCTCTATAACCAAAATCACTATATTTCTATGTGAAATTGCAATTATACTAATTTAAAGCCCAAGCCCTTATTTTGACTATTACGGTGAAACAGTATATTTCTATCTGATTCACAAAATATTAAGCTATCCAATTAAGCCTCATATTCGCAAGCTATCATGATTACAATCCATACTTATATGTTATTTTTCAATTCCATACAAGCACTGAAATCGAATGGTGATCAAGCATTCATATATGCAAAATAATCATGATAAAAAATTCCTTATGATATGCAAAACAATCAAACAATCAAGCTTTTAATTAGACTACATATTAAAATCCGTTAGAATCCCATAATGGAGATTAGTTCATGACTGAACCAAAAGCCGTTATGGGATCAAAACTAAACATGGAGAATAAACAATCAATTGAAGTAAGAAGAAGTAGATTTGATCAAACCCAATTGAGGAATAAAATCCAAAGTAAAGTTCAAACCACATCAATATCCAGCACTTGAACAACAATAATTCACAGTGAAAAACTCCTCAAAAAACACTATCTCTAGAAAAGTAGAATAATAATAAAAGTCTCCAAGTTCCTTCTCTTTGTTTCCTTCTCTAAATTTGATCAATAATAGTCTGAATCCTCTTCCAAATTGGCTTCCTTTTTCTCCTCTAGCCGTAACTCAGCATCAAGTCTCGTGACCTAGCGCCTCTGGCGCTACCTTAGTGTTATTCCTAGCGCCTCTCGCGCTAGGTCATGTCCTCATAATTACAAAAATGCCATCAAGTGTCCTTTAAGCTCCAAATTTATCCTTTTGCCCCTCCAGCTCCAATCCTACAATAAACAAACACAAAAACGAATAAAACAATACTAAAAACACTTAAAGACCATAATAATTAAGTCTAACAAGACCTGATTCGTAGGTATAAAACCCACTCATCAAATATAAAAGCAAATGATATTACATACAAGCATGAAAGAAATGATACCCCTTACCTTAGTTAACAAGTGACTGAATGTTGTTTTCTATGGAGTTTACTAACTTGGACAATACTTGTATATCCTAGCACACTTAAAGAGAACTTAAGAAATTTAGAGAGTATAAGGAAATATAAGCAAGGAAGTTGTGAATTTCCTTATGATAACCCTTCCTATTTATAGGAAAATCAAGGTGAGGGCATTTTGGTCTTTTTCCTAACTTTCCTTGACTTATTACACTTATATCGGTGACATATTCTTGAAATATTCTCTATTTCTTAACATATTCCTTTAATATACTTATACTTTAGCATATCCTTAGAATATACTTTCTCTTAGGTTTTTAACCCTAAGGTAAAATAAAAACTGAATTAAATTTTCTATTGACAGTTTGTAAAATTAATAAGTAACTATTGAATGACCTGTGAGTCCCACAAAAGAAACAAAATCAGAAGAAATTATACCACGAAAATAAATTATGGGTCCCACCGATCAATTAGTTGTGGGTCCCACGGAATAAAGTGTGGATCCCACGAAAATATAAGTTAACTTACAACAAACGCTTCGCGTATGTTTAATCAACACTTTTAATCCGTCAATAATGTTAGTTAGTCTAATAATATCATATCCAATAATATGAGTTACTGTGTCGTGATAAATCACCGATTTAATAATATAAAATATTATGCAGATGTTACTGTCAAAATTATTGAATTAAAATGTTGTGCAATTGTTACTTTATCAATTATTGAATCAATAATATGAAATACTATGCAATACCGTGTGTTACCATGGAATACCGCGTACTACTGTTCTTTTATTACCAGGTATTTCAACAGTTGTAGGTAATAATACTGTTGACAAAATACTGCCGTTTTTAATATCCGATAATTAGTTATTGTGGGTCCCACCAATGTTTTGTTATTTCGGCACCGACGTACTTTACCAAATATAATATTCCTCAATAGAAAGAATATTTCCTGACATACTGTTTATTAGATAATTCGCATATATCACCCTTAACTATAACATTATATCAATTAAACACTTTACTGTTTAAAATAATAATAATAAAGAAAATAAATTCTTATTTCATAAAAGTCAGGGTCTTACAGTTCGAACATGCCAAAAAGATCTATATGAAGAAGTTGTAGAGCCTTTCATTAGATTTAACTGCTTTGCTCTGGAATGAGTTCTTGGTCTGCTTTCCTAACTGACAAGCTTTACACGGTCTTTCCTTGAGGAAGCTTAGCTTTGGTATGCCTCTGACTAGATCCTTTGACACGAGTTTTGACATACTTTTGAAATTTAAGTGAGACAATTTCCTATGCCACCATCTGGTGCTAAAAACTTTCCCAAATCAGGGAATTTCATACAAAATCTGGAGTCCAAACCAAATCAATTTAGTTGGACGATTCAAAATCGATATCTGAATCTGTGTCTAGCCATTTCAAAAAGGCACTTGACACTTCTTGATTTACTAAAATATTGAAAATCATTTTATGTCGCATAGGACCGCTCTGTTTTAACAGTATGCTAAGCATGCCGCCATTTTATGACTTTGTCATTCTACATCATACCATAGTGGGCTGATGATCCGTAGATCACATCCAACACTAGGTTATACTGCATTGATGACTACATCATTTAAAATACATTTTGATATTTTCAACTTTGTCTAGCCGAAACAATTAGCATAGACATAAGAAATAACCGAACTTCTTCTTTTTTTTTAAAACCTATTGGTTTAATGATTTGACCCAATATATTTTTCAAAAAGACAACAGTGCAACTACTAGCACGATTTCAATAAACTTCGAAATCTAGCATTGCTAGAAGATTTGGAATATCCATTTCTCCACTCATCAGCTTTAACTTTCTCCATAGTTCCACTATATAATCCTATCCATCTCTAATATCATCAATTCGCAATACACTAAAAATAATTAGCTCTTAATTTATAACACTCTTATTCCCTAATATAGTTCGTCAAACTTACCACACTTTATGTGTTTAGAAACTTACCATAAAAATATGAGTTTAGGAACTTGTCCTAGCGATACGCAGTCCAAGAACTAATCAGGGACTGTCCATATGCTTAGGGGCTCAAAACACATCATATGATTATGAGTCACAAACTTGCCATAAGCATGAGTTTTAAGAACTCGCACCTAATCTTATATTCTCTAATTATCAAATATATATATGAGAAAAGAATCACCTTCTCGCCATATATATACCGATAGCGTGACACCGACATTTCAACGATTATCAATATGATAAACTAAGTGGTCGTTAAACCAAGCACAAAACCTCTGCCCATACAAAGGTGTGTACAACTCAGCTATTACATGAGTCCTCAATTGAAATCCCACCCAATCTTAGCTCGTTCTTTTCTTGCTCTTTGCTTAATACGAATCTTCTTTAATCCGTATTCTATTTCTATAACTCTTCTGAGTTTTCTTTGTACTATCTCATAGTACCTTCTTTTTATAGCATTCAGCTAAAATTTTCAATCTTTCGATTGATCATCTGTCATTTCATGACTTAATCAGATCACGTTGTGATCCTTTCTTATAATCGTCTTATCTTACGATTCTTTCTTTATGATCGTTTTGTTTTTACGATCTTCTTTCTTTTCTCCTTAATCATATTATTTTATGATTATTTAAATTAGGTGTTCCTTGATCCTTTGATCACTTTTCAAACTTTTATCTGAATCTTTACGTATTATCTTTAAAGCATTTGTTACGAATTTTCTAGATTCCTTTAAGATCATTTAAACCTCATTCGAGTTTATGCTCAGCATCTTCTTCCTTTTCAGTTATGTTATTTACGGTTATAGTCTTGGGTAAATTTACCTAAGGTTTATAACCTATAGCTCTGATACCAACTGTAACGCCCCCAAAATCGGGACTAACTTAATCCAAAATTAAGACTATTCTTAATCCCGACCTTGTGCGTTAATACTATCTTGTTCTAGTTTTAAAACATTATACTTAGATAAAATAATAGCTGAAACTGCAGATAATTAATTTTTTTTCTATATCTTTCTTTCTATTCCCTGAATCGCAACCTTTATGATTATGAATCGAAGTAAATATGAGTATACATGACTCAATTCTACATTCGAATTATCTCTATATAGTATTATCACTATACAACTTTATATTACAAAGCAATCACCACAATACAATCTCATTTCGAAATAAACATTCCTTCTTTATTAAATATTTCAAACTTTACATATCTGTCAATTACATATATCAAACTATCAATTTAGTTCTATACAACTTTTAATTCAAGAAAATGTAATCCTTCGCATATCTTCTAATCTTTATCGTCCAGATATTCAGAAATATCCCATCATATCATTAACCTGCAAAAAGTTTATTTTTGCAAGATTGAGCTCGACAGCTCAGCAAATCCAACAGTTTTCATGTTTCACGTAGCACAAAATTTCATGCTCAGTTCATTCATTATAATCATTCGACTATGTATATCATACATGCATTATAACTCTAAACAATGCGATTTCATATGCTTAATATATCACATATCACATATAGATTGAGTCACATAACTCAATCAACTTAGTCATAATTTGACTTTCATAATTCATAGCGCATAGTATGAAATTTAGCATGCTTCTGGAGATTTCATTCATAATGCGATAAAGATTACATATAATCAATATCAAATTCATATATCACAAAAGAACTGAAAGACTTGCCTCAATTTGATGCCTTAGTTTGCGTTTATCGCTATATGTTTATCGAACGTCCACAATTCAACTTCTATTTGTCGATTGTTAATACTCGTACATTTCCATTTGCCGCACGACTAATAATTATTGAACTCAAATTTGATGTCGATAGTCCAGTAGAAAATGTGGAAGTGGAAACTCCACCAAGTTCAAATGTATCAAATGAAGTAAGAACAGCCAGAAACAATGAGGCAAGACAAATCCTAGAAAGAAAACCCAGCACACCAAGTTGACATGAAAATGAGTTTCCAATTTGAAGAGCTCTATAAGAAACAACTTTATCAAGAGACTTCTGATTATTTAGAGGCTCCATCTCTTTTCCAAAATAAATCATAATTTATAAAGAAAACCCCCAAACACCCCTTTAAATGTGTTCACTCACTTTCAGCACATCATGTGCTCCACTAACATCTACCTACTAATTACCATCACATGAAACTCTTTACCTTTTATTTTCATGATCAGCTATATGAAATATTTAATATGATTTAAGTACTAATTTTACTAATATATTAGTATCTGTACCCTTCAATCTCAGTGCCTAACAAGCTGAGTATAGGATGCAACTATATAGCTCTTTATATGCTTAGAGCGTATAAACCATCAGATAAGACAACTCATCCAGAGGCTATCCAAAGAAATCTAGTACATGCTAACCATTTTCATGCATATGATAACATCTCCTGTAAACCAGCACCTAAAGACCTTCAAGGGACTATATTGATTACGAAGGCAATAAAAGCATACAAATAAACCATTATCAATTCCGACCTCTTAAAATTCTTACAACAGTTTTTTTTTTCAACAGACCCCAGCATATTAAACGAAAATAATTTTACTTGAAGAAGTCTGGTCACCAACTGCTAAATCTATTTTCATGCATAAAGCAACCTTTACTTTTCAAGAAAATGTGAACCCACTTTTAAGAATCCCAGGACAAAGCTCATCTCTTGTCAACGCAAGAACTTTTTCATTAATGATGCCATTCCCGACTCGCGAAGTGAAACTCAAACCAGAAAATACAAGTGCTCTCTGATGAATTTGAATTAATTATATAATCCCAATCAGAAGCCAAAGATTGCAGAATCTTCTTTGCCTCTGTCGTTTAAACGATCTTTCTTATTCCCCTTTGTTGCATTGTCCACCAAACCCATAAACGGGGATTCCCCTAATCTTTAACAGAGGAAGGAATTAAACCCATTAAAAGCTAAACCATAAAATCAAAAGCAACTTAATAAAGTTTTAGTAGAAGTTTTATATAATTTGTGAAGATTTTTGTTAGGAAGCTTTGGAGCTTAAGAGAACGAATTCCCTGGAGCTTCGAATAAAATGATATTGGCTAACATTTAATTTGTTGCTGGAGAACTCCATCCATATCAAGCAAACAGCTAGGTGTCACTCAATTAAGGCTTGGTGGCTATGTTTAGTGAAGAGCTTGACACCTCATGCTTCTTAACCAAATACTCAACATACAAAAAACTTAGCTTCTTGTTCCGACATATATACATAATATACATATATTCACTAATACATGTAATATGGATAAAACCAATACACATGTTATTAATAAAATATAATTTAGTAATTTATACATTTATTATTATGTATAAAATCAATTTCATTAAAATGGAATTAATCCATTTATGAAATTAATACTTTTTGTGCAACGAATCACTATTTCAAATAATTAAAATTTAATTCATTAATTATTTTAAATAACTCATTTAATTTATACAATTAACATTGTATAATTAAATTAAATTTTCTCATCCTTCCATAAATTATTTCAAAACAATTTATTTAACCTATACATTTCGTTTCAAATTAAATATTAATTTAATTTAGTAATTTGACACCAATATTTATATATTATTGGTCCCTCAAAATGTATTCAATTATATTCATTTGGCGTAATACCGAATATTAAGCCATTAACCATGTTACATTTAATTATTATAACATAGTATCATTTCTCATTTAATCAAATAAATTTCTTTAAAACAATTACTTTCCCTTAATGCACAAGCAAATATATAATAACATCATATATCCACTTATTTCCAGCACATGATTTATCATACCTATTCAATATATACTCATATACATACAACTATTACAAAATATTACATATATAATATATATTACATAAAATATATATTATATTACCTTTCCGTACATTTCGCGTAATAAATTTGGTATATTAAATAATACACCAAAAATCTTTTCCATAAAAATGGAAGCTATTCATTAAATAAAAATAATTTATTTAATGCAATAATTTTCATTATCTTAAAATAATTTACTATCATAAATTATTTGAATCCACCTTATTTAATGAAACGGACCAATTAAAATAATTAATATTCCATTAATTATTTTAATTTACTCATTTATAGATACAAAAGTTTTGTATCTTTAAAGCTATCCGCCTCTTTAAATAAATTGATTCCCATAATTAATTTCAAATCAAAACAAATATATAATAATATATTCAAGTATTTTCTTTTCTTTCTGTAAATTATTTTCTCACAATTTATTTAACTATAGCAAATATAATAATATATTCACTATATTACATAACATGCATACATTTCACACAATAAAATGGAGGTTATTAAATATATTTAATACCACCAATTTACTATATTAAAATAATTTAATATTATAAATTATTTTAATAATTTCTTTCATCATAAACTATACTCATCTCATTTCTTCTTAATAAATTGATTCTACAATTTATTTACATGAAATAATAAATATATAATAATAATAAATTTTTGTTATTCACAAAATTACATATTGCAAAGCACGTATTGACTTATGCAATATAATATCACATCAGATACTATCAAATAAGAATTTTATTTATTAAATTCTTATTTTAATATTTTACTAAAAATTCGGGTCATCACATTAGTGAGTTGGTTTCTAGATCTCGAACTTGACACTGATTGTTGAGGAAGATAACTTGATGACCTTTATCACATAGCTGACTTATACTCAGGAGGTTGTGCTTTAATCCATCAACATAGGCTACTTTATTGAATGAGACAACTCTATTACTAATTAGGTCGTAACCTCTGGTTTTTCCAGAGTTGTTATCTCCAAAGATAATAGCTGGACCATCTTTAACCTTAAATTTTGATAGAAGAGCCTTGTTACCAGTCATGTGCCTAGAATATCTGTTATCAAGATACCAAATTAATTCACATTTCCTTGGCACCTACAAGAATACTTACTATTTATTTTGGTACCCATATATATTTGGGTCCTGCAATGTTAGTTCCTTTGGGGACCCAAATCTGTTTGATTTTGAGTCCTATGTGTGCAATGTGTTCAGAGTAATAACAATATGCACCTTTATGACCATATTTAAAACAATCAGAACATCTTATATGTTGTATGTGTGAGTGTGAGTGTGTGTGTGGATATCTTCCCACTTGGAATTTGTGTGGATAATATGTCCTTTTTCCATAACTGATCCTTTTTCTGTTTGTATACTGTTCTATGATTTTAAAATTTCGTAGAGTAAGATCCAGCTCTACGATTAATACCAGGTTGATTCGTAGAGTCAAACTTGCCAAACCCTACGATTTTTCGTGGTAAAATCATAAACTTGGATTTACTCTGAGGTTTGATAAAACCCAGACCAACATGTGACCTGTTATTTTTTGGAATAACAATCTGATCACCAGATTTGACAACTTGGAATAATACGTTTGAAATCCTATTTGGATTTTACAAATACAATACCTTTATGTAAAGAAGAGACATGTTCATTGCTAGTATCCACTGATTTTTCCACATACAAGTTATACGATAAATTTTAAAATCCAGTCATGATCTGTCAGATACAACTCTCTGACTTATGATCAGTGTATCTATTGATGAAGAAGAGCGATTTCATACATTGAGATTGTCTTTTCTAATTCCCGTATTCTAGAATTAAGAGAGGACTCTCTCAATGTACAGTTTTCAGCTATTTTTCTCAAGCTTTCATTCTCAGCCTCAAACTTGGATAGAGAAGTAGTGTTTCGTAGAGTATCTTCCAACTCTTCGTGCACCTTCTCTCTTTCCTTTTGAAGAAGGAATGATCCTTTGATAGAACCCTAAATAACTTCATATATTTTTGTAATTCAGATGTTATATCATGTAAAGTTAATCTGAGATCATCCATACTAACATCAGGAGAGTTGAAGTTAAATACCTCACTGATGTCGATCACTCGACGATCAGTGGTTGTGCTGGAGTCTTCTTCTATCGCCATCAGGCATAAATTTATAATTTGAGGTTCTTCATCATCGCTAGAGTCTGAACTGGAACCACCTTCGGAATCACTCCATGATTCTTCAGCTACATAACTTTGTCCTTCTTGTTATACTTTTTATAGTCTTTATGTTCTTTCTTTTTATAGGACTTCTTCTTATCCTTCTTGAGATCTTCTCGCCGAGGTTTTATGCATTCTGCAATGAAATGACCAGGTTTCTTGCAGTTGTAACAAAGATCTTTGTCTTAATCCTTGCTGCTGCTACCTTCATTGAAATTATTTTTTGACCTCCAGTTGCTTCTTTTCTTCATCAACTTCCTTAGCCATCGAGCAAGCAAGGTTATATCTTCATCTTCGTTAGCTTCTTCTTGATCATCATCTTCATCATTTTCAGCTGGAACTTTGGAAGCAGCTTCAGAAGCTTTGAGAGCTACTCCTTTATCTTTTCTTTTATTTTTCGAGAGAGTTTCAGCTCTTTGATTCATCTCAAGCTCATAAGTAAGAAGATTACCGTAGAGCTTCTGCACAGTCATTTCATGCAGATTTTTTGACTCTCAGATTGCAGTGGTCTTGGCGTCCCATTTACTTGGAAGAGCTCTCATGAATTTTATGTTCAGATCTTTGTTGGGATAGACTTTGTCGTAAGATCTCAAGGAGTTGAGCAACACATTAAAATGTTCATAAGTGGCAGTAATCTTTTCTCCAAGGATATGACAAAATATTTCATATTGTTGAGTTAAGAGAGATTGTTTGTTCTATCTGACTTCTTTTGTGCCTTCTTGCATTACTAACAAGGTTTTCCATACTTCTTTAGAAGTGGTGGAGTTTACAACATTTTCAAATAGCCCGTCTTCTAGAGCCATAAACAGAATGTTTTAGCCCTCTTGTTCAGCTGCACCAACTTTTTCTCATTCTATGTCCATTCTATCCGTTGCTTGACATTTACTTTGTTAGGATCATCAGTTGTTGGAGCCAACTTGGTAGTAACATATGGACCATTTAGAACAACATCAAATAAGTCATCATCGATCGCGTCCAGACATGATTGCATACGTACTTTCTAGTTAGCGAACTTTTCTCTATTTAAAAAAGGTGGTTTGTTTCCTCCACCAAGCTCATAACTGGTTTTGTTTAGTGCTATGGATCAACTCAAAGTGTAAGCTTTATGTTTATGAGAACCTGCTTTGATACCACTTGTTATTTTCCAGAGGCACTTAAAGATCTAGAAGGGGGGTTGAATAGATCCTTTATTGTTTTCCTTTTAAAAAAACTTGATTAAGGTATTAACCAATAGTTGTTAATCAGATTGATTTAGCACAGCGGAATATGTTTTCAAAAGATTTGCCCTCTTTAAAGATTATTCATAAATCTCAGCTCCCAATTTAGTTTAGAATCTCAATCGCAAGTAATAATGCAGATAAAATGTAAGACAGAAAAGTAAATAACACAAGGAGATTTTTTAAGTGGTTTGGAGACTAAACAACTCCTACTCCACTCTTCTACTTCAACAAGTAGGAATTTCACTATGAATTCGGTCACTCTGATCAGGACACTCCTGCCCTCTTCAAGCCCAGCAGACTTGGATATTTTGTTACTTAGACAAGGACACATTTGCCCTCTTCAAGTCCAACAGACTTGGATATTTAGTCACTTAGACAAGGACACTCTTGCCCTCTTCAAGTCCCGTAGACTTGGAACAACTCAGTACACTAAGTACTCTTCAAGCCTAGCAGACTTGGAATCCTTATGGTCACTAAGACCAGAACGAACAGTTGTATGAATGTTGTTAAGAGGTGCTACTAAGTTGGCTTTAAGTTTTCCTTCTCAAGTGCTTAGCAGCTTTGAACCAAGATGTTCAGATCGTATAGTGTGTTCTTTAGATTAGGCAGAGTTTTGGCTTTTTTTTTTGATTTCTTATTCGTTACATGAGTTTTGAAACTCTGTAGCCTTTTATAGTCTACCAAAAATTTTCTTCCCATTACTAGGTTTTCGTTGGTGCATTTAATGCTCCAGATATTATGAGATACTTGATGTGGACATTTTGAGTTTCGGTGTCAGTTTTCTATTGTTTAGTGTGTCACATCAACCTGCAACTCCACCTACCACTTTAACCCATCATTTTCAGCAAACTAGATGTTAGATACTTCCTCCGATCTTCGATTCTACCCAAGGATGTTTGGTGTAGGTATTGGGATTCTCAACTAGCAGTGCTTCCATATCAGTCTGTAGGGGTTGATTGCTCTACGATCATAAAAATTCGTAGTGTGTTTGATTCTTAAGAACTAATGACGGCTTTACGATAAGTCTGGAACTCTATGAATCTTTCTTTAGTTGAACGATCTTGAAGGTGCTTTTCCATTTGACTTGTTCTTTGCGATTCTCCTAAGCACTCTACATTCAGTCTCTGCTGAGTGAGCTTTGCTTTTGCTTTATGATTCTGTTCATTTTACGATTGATGCAACAACTATGCGATTTGTCTGAGACTTTACGATAGACATATCAGCTTTACGATCTATCCAAAGCCTTACGATAGGAGAGTTAAGTCAGCGATCTAACATATCTTCTCTTACAGCTTGTCAGACTAACTTTTCATACATATTAAGCCTATTGATTATGCCTCATCTCAACTCAAAGAGATCAATCTAACAAGTTTGATCTGTTAGCTCTAAGTCCTTGTACAATGAATCATTTAGAAGGACTTTACAAAATTTACTGATACACATTAAGATCTTTCATCATCAAATCAAATAAACGAATCATGTAGACTCCAACATTATGTTGTTGTTATTATTATTATTATTATTATTATTATTATTATTGTTGTTGTTGTTGTTGTTGTTGTTGTTATTATTATTATTGTTATTATTAGTATTGTTATTATTATTATTAGTATTATTGTTGTTGTTGTTGTTATTATTATTATTATTATTATTATTGATAATAATAATAACAACAACAACAACAATAATAATAATAATAATAATAATAATAATAGTTCATTGAAAATCAATAGTTGTCCCAATATTAGTTCATTGAAAACCAATAGTTCATTAATAATAAGAGTAATGCTAGAGACACAAACTATTTTACAAATATTTTACAAACTGGCTGATGTGATACTGTTGTATTGGTGATAGTGTTGTAGTGGGGAGGTGTTTTTTTTAACTATCACCAATACAACAGTGTCACATCAGCCAGTTTGTAAAATGTTTGTAAAATAGTTTGTATCTCTAGCATTACTCTAATAATAATAGTGCATTTGTCTTTTTATATTTTGTTGGGGGGAAATGAATTGATTTAGTATATAATTTATTCTTTGGGTAATTTTCCCAAGGTGCTCAGGTGGTATCATGGCGAAAATTTCAATCTTAAGGTTTTGTGTTCAAATCTGGGAAACAACATGTTTTTGGAAATTAATTTGGTTAAGGTACTATGGCACCTGAGGGTTCAATATCCAAATTTCTTGACAGAAAGGGGTTCGTTTGCGTTGATCAAAAGAAAAGAGCTCAATACCCAAAACCCCTAAAGTTCAGTGGTCACATTTGCATTTTCCCCCTAAATATACAAAAGAACTTGGTAAAATTTGACTAATATAATGAGCTTGAGCCAAAGCAAAACATACCATTCATCATTTGATTTTATGACATTCCAAACAAATCCTAAATATGACATTAATGTACTAGTATTAAATTGGGCCAAAAAAAGAAAATTAAAAAAAAAACCCACGTTATTCAATGAAATTAGACCACTCATCATCTAAAGCTTCAAGTAATCTCCTCTCCCTCTTCCTAATTTCTAAAACTTGTTTTGCAGAATCAAAAATGTGAATCTTCCATGTCTCTCTCACTTCTTATATAATCTTCCATCACCATCGAGGTTCTTTCTGACCAAACTTAATTCTTCCTCAACCATCCCCAAATTCTCTCACCTCTCACTCAACACCACCTCATTCAAAACGGAAACAATAACAATTTGAATGGGAGGTAGTGCAAGACCATACCATGGCAACATCAACAATTGGTGATTTCAGAACCCACCTAACTCAAAGCCAAGGTTTTAGAACTCAAAAGGCCTTGAGAAGCTGTCAAAATAGCCCCAAATTATGTTCGCCTTACCGTCGATGAGTAACACCAAATTGATTTAGAGACTTTGTGAGTTTGATTTGTGATCTAGAAAAAGATGGGTTGTAGGTTTTTCAAATTGTTGATGGAGTTCCATCTACAAGGTTATTCCCAAAAGAAATTGTTCAAAGTTTTAAACCCTAAGGTAACGATGATAATAGAAGAAGATTAATTTGGAAATCTAAAAATTTCCCATTTTTAATTCAAATATATTATTCAATATTGGAATATTAGGTCGGGTAAATGGGTTAATGGGTGGTGAGTTGGCCTTATTAGGTGGGCATTAACTTACATGTCAAAAAGAAGGCTACAACTAGGATTTTTTGGACACACGGAATTGTCTTGTCAATCTGTCGTTAAAAAGCTAACGTCCAAGATGAAATTTTAAATTTTTGTAAGTAAATTAAAGTTAAGTTAGTTGGCTGTAAAAAAAGTATAATTAGGCTTTTATAAGTTGACCTAAAGTATAGTGGGGTAAAAAGTATTTAATCCTCTTGAAAGTTTAAGAGATTCAGAGACAAACAATTTCAAAGTCCCTCAATTTGGTGGTATCGCATAGGAGAAATTGGATTTGAGAGACCAAATTCAAATTGCATAGAAGAATTGGATTTGAGAGACGATGTGAGAGAGGGATTAACGAATTCTAGAGACTAACACAGTGTTTGCGAGGAAATTTTATAAGAGAAGAAAATAACCCATTTAGGGGGAGTTTTTTTTTAACCTATTACTATATTATAATTTTATTTATAATACTCCACCCGTTCCATATTATTTGATCAACCCTTTAAAGTCAATTTAAAAGATTTTTAAACACAAAAATAACATAAATTCTTTTAATTTTAATCAATACAATAATGAATATTGTAAACAATCTAAAAAGTATTACTCAATGTAAATTTTATGATTTCATAATTTTTAACGAGTCATCTCAATTGTGAGTTTGAAAATGTCTCAAATTGACTTTCAAAAGTCAATAATATGGAACGGAGGAAGTACATTTCATGTTAGGGCAAAGAGGAAACTTGGAGAGGGGTCTGGGAGGAACTAGTGGGTAGGGTGAGTATTCGGTTTAGCCGAACCGAATTGTCTATTTGGTTATAACCAAATACCGAGTTTTATACAATTTTACTATCCGAACAAATATTCGAAATTAGCACTAACTGAATAACTAAAAACCGAATTCTACTATTAGGTTATTCGATATATAACTAAAATATGAACTTATTTTTACCAACAAAAAAAAATTCATTTCAAATTTCACACTACAGTTTTCAAACAATATTTAACCATAATCCATAACCATAATAATTTATAAACTAGTTTAATAATTTTAACTTTAATAATATATAAGTATATAATCATATGACAAAGTTATTTTTATGAATAGCTAATTCAGTTATTCGGATATCCGAATAGCAAAATTTTAAAAGCCATAACCGAACCCAAGTAGTTAAACGGTTATAACCGAATTAAGTAAAATAACCGACTAACCAAAATAATTCGGTTAAAAATATTTGGTTCGGTAATTCGATTTTACCCCTTTTTTGCTCACTCCTACTAGTGGTTGGAAACTTCTTTCTTTATGTAGCCTGGTTACTTCTAAAATCTTCTAACTTTTACTGGATAGACTAGAATATGTGACTTTGCACAATAAAAACTCATTTGGAGGTTAGCTTCGTGGTTAAGACTGAGATACTAAGACCTAGGTCTCAGGTTCAATTCTAACTGGGTGAGTTAAAAAAAGATAAATCATGTCAATTTTAAAATTAAAAATGTCACAAATTGATTTTTAGAAAGTTAATATTAATCTTATAAACTGAAACAGAGGGAGTATAATAATAATCTTTTTGCTCCATGTCCATTCTATTTATTGAAAATATATGATCTCAGATTTTCATTTGATTACGTGCAATTTGGATGATATGATTGCACATGGATTGTAACAAATATAGTTGTTATTTAAACAAGTATAACTCAGATCGTTCAAATTAAACTACCGTGATCTAACAGTCCTTATTAAATACTAATGTTAATAAATTGAATGTGAAATTCATATACACACGAACCAATGCTGAATAATCCATAATATATTCTTTTTTAAGTCTTCTCTCTTTTTTCAGATATGATTTTCGTTTCACTAATTAAAAATTCGAATCGTTCAAATGAAACTACCATGATCTAACGCTCTTTATTAAATCCTAATGCTAATAAACCGAATGTGAAATTCCTATACACATGAACCGGTGCAAAATCGTCCATACAACTTTATATATATATATATATATATATATATATATATATATATATATATATCCTCTCTTTTCTCAAATATGGCTTCTGTTTCACTAATTTAGATAAGAGTTACTTGTGGTTATCATCTCAATACACTTGATTAATAAACTCAAGAAAGTGTAATTAAAAGACACAAGTCTTATTTGATTGATTATTCGTATAAGTTTCATTAGTTTCTTTCATAAGTTTCTACACACACGCACGCGCGCGCGCGCACACACACACACACACACACACACATATATATATATATATATGAGTAAATGATTCATAGAGAATATCTGCTATGGATCAATTTTGGACAAAGATACCTATAGCCATCTATTAGATTAATCAACAGTCAAGATTAAATATTGAAACATGACCATCATATGTTAGTAGTGCGAATGTCACTACTAATAATAGCGGATGACAAGATTACAATTTTGCCCCTGATTTTAGTAAAAATAATTATAAAATTGTCACCATCCACTACTAATAGTATCAGATGCACATCACATTGTTTTGAACACCCCATCAAAAATAATTGAGCCGGTCAAACTTAAGTCATCCACTACTAATTGTTACCTAGTTAAGTATTTGTTGTTTGATTTATCAGTGTAAATATAACTAACTATTGATTTTTATGCTCACACTTACATATGATATTTCTCTCTCCCTTCCCTTTGCTATGTCTACGAAGAAAATTATCTTCTAATGACATGAGTTGCAAAATAAAGTTGGAGAAATTAACTCTTAAATAAAATATGGATAAACTCAAATTCATTTTTATTGAAAAATTCCCAACAATAAGTATGATAATCTAAGAAGACAGTAGCTTTTCACAATAAACCATTTTCAACGATAAGTATGACTCAAAATAACACTATATAACTTTTCACATAAATTAATAAATACCAGTACAAACTTCTGAATATGACGGAGGTAACAATATTACAAGATTTTTGAGCAGTCCATTATTTATCCCAAATTCCGATTCAGTGAACAAGCTTGTGAGAAAAACTGAGGCTCTATACGTTTTCTCTAAATTTGCATAAGCTGATCTTCGCTAGAAAAAGAAATGTTGTTAAGTATAGTCTAATGGATGTTTCAGAAAGGAATATCCAAAATATATTAAAATATTTGTGTTGTTTCTTATTTCAGAAATTAAAACATTTGAGTTTACTTCTTATGAAGAAATAAAGACAAATATTTTTAATTCCATAAATTGGCCACTTAGTTTAAAACATGAATACTTTTTCTGTATACCTTAATTGCCTTAATGAAATTGCATGGAGAGATTTAGCTACAGGTTTGCAAGCTATTAACTCTTGTGACACGGCAAGCATGGTTGGTCGCGCTTTAGGATCTAAGCGTACACATGCAAAACCCAATGAAAGAACCCGAATAATATCCTGCTCAACTAGTCGAGTAGTTGGATGAGAAAGGCGAGGATCCAACATATCTTTCAATATTATATCTTGAGCAGAAGATAACTTTGGAGGCAAGAGGAGCTCTGCTAGATGCTTTCCCATCATTATTTCAATAGCCACGACCCCAAAGCTGTAGACATCACACTTTTCACTTACAACCATGGTGTAAGCCAGTTCTGCATAGTCAAAAAACTTGTTGAGCAATTCTACAGTATTGTTAGAAAATATGCCATATAATTAGTGTGTACACATTACTATAATTTAGGGATTACCATAACTGTAATTAGGATACTTGTATATATATATGAACCTATGTAATAAAAAGAATTTAAATTAAGGAAATAAACTCTAAGTATTCCTTTCTACATGGTATCAGAGCCTAATCCTTATTTTTTCAGAAAAAACATTGTTCACCGACATTGTTCATCGGCACTGTTCATCGACTCTGTCATTAGTACTGAGATTCCCACCGCTTCTTTGGCATAAATTCTGGTTCTAAAGTGTAGTATAATTAGTTGATATCCTTTGAAAAGTTTATTCTCCTTGGTATATATTGTATCTACTTATTATATGGCAGAACAAAGTAGTGTTAGTAGTGGGGTTCATAATAGTAGTACGGGACAACAAGTCATTCGAAGTCATACCCTTAATTCAACATTGGTTCTCACCCCTGAGGAAATCTTAGCTTTTCAAAAATTCTATTCCAAATCTACTTCTTCTAATTATGCCCAGTCAGGTATATATTCTTGTGCTTTTAATGTTTCATCAACTTGCCCTAGTTGGAGCATTGAAACAGATGCTTCCGAGCATATGACCAGATCCTCCACCCTCTTTACTTCATACACGCCTTGCTCTGGAAAAAATAAGGTCCGAGTAGCAGATGGTTCCTTTTCTTTTATCTCTGGAAGTGGTTCTGTAGTTTGTACTCTTCATTGACATTATCACATGTTCTTCATATTCCTTCATTTACTGCAAATTTATTATTTGTCTAACATCTTTCTAAATCCTTACATTTTTCAGTAACTTTTTTCCCCAACTCATTGTGTTTTTCAGGACTTGGTGACGGGGTAGAAGATTGGCAGTGGTAATGCAGTTGGTGGTCTTTATTATTTAGATGTTCTCTCGTCTAATATGTTCTCTACTCAGGTTCTTCACTCTACTTCTGACTTCAGCCTGACTTCTCTCCATCAATGGCATCGACGTTTAGGACATCCCTCTTTTTCTATATTAGAGTCTTTATTTTTATCTTTAGTTAAATAATGTAATAAAACTCAGTTTTTGTGTGAACCATGTGAATTGGGGAAACACAAACGTTCTATTTATTCTGCTATTAACAGTCGACATTCTAAACCTTTTGCTATTATACATACTGATGTGTGGGGACCCTCTCAGGTTGTTTCCCGTTCTGGTTATAGATGATGTGTTAGCTTTATTAATTGTCATTCTTGTGTCACTTGGTTTTATCTTTTTCGTTCCAAAAATGAGGTGTTTGATTGTTTTCGGGAATTTCATAAAATGATTCAAACCCAATTTGAAGCTAAAGTCAAAATTCTCCATAATGATAATGGTCATAAATATAGTAATAGTAATGCTTTTGCATCTTATCTCTCTCAGCATGGCATCATTCTTCAAACCTATTGTGTCAAAACTCCAGAACAAAATGGAGTAGCGGAGAAGAAAAATCGACACTTATTAGAGGTAGCCCGCACTTTTATGTTCACTATGAACACTCCTAAATTTCTATGGGGAGATGTTATTCTGACTGCTGCATTTCTTATAAACCGCCTTCTTTTTAGATTTTTGGGAACAAAAGTCCCATCTCTTTTCTCCAACACACGACAAGTCTATCTCATTCGCCTCGAGTTTTTGGTTGTGTGTGCTATGTTCATGATAAATCTCCTACTCGGGGAAAATTAGATCCCAAGGCTCTTAGGTGTATTTTCATTGGTTATTCTCCAACCCAAAAAGGTTATAAATGCTATCATCCTCCTTCCAACAAAGTATTTGTCACTCGGGATGTAACTTTTTGGGAATTAGAGCCTTTTTATTCTTCTTCACCTTCTCCTCAGGGGAGGATGTTATTGATAAGGAGAAGCTTCCTCTTGAGGCTGGTATTACAAGTTCTACTATACCATCTTATCCTATAAATTCTTCTCATGTTCTTGTTGTTGTTTCTGATAATTCTACACAGTGGGATTTACAGTTACAAGAGTCATATGCTAGACAGAATGAGCCTGAGTTGAGAACCTATGTTCGAAGAGGCAAGAATAAGGTCACCGTTTCTACACCACTACACCAACCCTGCTCCGAACCTGGTCTTGATAACGGTAATGGTAAAAATCCTAATCCTATTTATTCTTCTGATGATACTGACATTCCTATCGCTCTTAGAAAATGGATTAGATCTTGTACTCAACATCCTATCTCTAATTTCTTAGCCTATAATAAATTATCTACATCTTATCACTCCTTTGTTTATTCCCTGTCTTCAATATTTGTTCTTCAGGGGTGGAAAGAAACAATTAGTGATGAGAATTGGAAACAGACCATGATAGAGGAGATGAATACCCTGAAAAAGAATGATACATGAGAACTAGTTACTCTTCCTTACGGAAAAAAGTCAGTTGGTTGCAAATGGGTATATACAGTCAAACAGAAGCCAGATGGGATAGTTGATAGACTCAAAGTCAAGCTAGTTGCAAAAGGGTATACTCAAACCCATGAAATTGATTATCAGGAGACATTTGCTCTTGTGGCGAAGATGAACTCTGTTCGTACCATAATCTCATGTGCAACAAACTTCGGCTGGGATATTCAGCAATTGGATGTGAAAAATGCGTTCCTTCATGGTGACTTGGAGGAGGAAGTATACATGAAAATATTTTCTGGTTTTGCTTCATCTGTCACCAAGGGTAAGGTTTGTAAGCTGCGAAAGACTTTGTATGGTTTGAAGCAATCTCCCAGAGCCTGATTTGGTACATTCCACAAAGCAATAATAAGATTTGGGTACAAGTAGAGACGAGCAAATCATGCTCTATTTGTCAAACAGATAAAAGGTAAGATTACCATTCTTATTATTTATATTGATGATATTGTGGTGAAAGAGATAATAGAGAAGAGATAGTTAATCTCAAGCAAGTCTGGCCAAAGAGTTTGAGATCAAAAATCTTGGTCCTATGAAATATTTCCCTGGTATTGAAGTTACAAGATCTTCCAGTGGGATTTTTCTATCTCAAGGAAGTATGTACTTAATCTTTTAACAGAAATTGGCATATTGGGATGTAAGCTTGCTGATTCTCGTATTGAAGTTAATCATCATCTAGTAGGTGGCACAGGATCTACGGTTGATAGAGAAAGATATCAACGTTTGGTGGGACGATTGATATACCTTTCTCATACTAGACCTGATATATCTTATGTTGTGGGAATAGTGAGTCAGTATATACATGATCCTCGACATTGTCATATGGAAACTGTTTACAGAATTCTGAGGTATCTTAAGTCTGTTCCTGGAAAAGGTTTATTGTTCGCACAACATGGTCATATGAGAGTGGAAGCTTTTTTCGACTCAGATTGGGCTGGCTCTATAGAGGATCGCCGTTCTACATCAAGTTATTGTTCATTTGTTGGAGGTAATCTTATTACTTGGCGTAATAAGAAACAGTCTGTGGTGGCAAGATCCAGTGTTGAGGCTGAATATGGAGCTATCACCATGGGTATATGTGAACTAATGTGGTTTCGAACCTTGCTAGAAGATTTGGGTATTACAACTAAAAGGCTTATGCAGTTATTTTGTGATAATAAGGTAGCCATTAGTATTGCAAACGACTCAGTATAGTACGATAGAATGAAACACATTGAGATTGATAGACACTTCATCAAAGAAAAGTTAACTAGTGGTCTAATTTGCTTACCTTTCGTCAAAACAGAACATCAGTTGGTTGATATTTTGACTAAATGTCTTAGTAGTAAGATGTTTCATCCATTATGTTTCAAGTTGGGTATGCGAGACATCTATACACCAACTTGAAGGGGAGTGTTAGAAAATAAGTGTCATGATTGTAGTTTCCATAATTAGTGTGTATATATACATTATTGTAATTTAGGGATTACCATAATTGTAATTAGGATACTTGTGTATATATATGAACCTATGTAATATAGAGAATTTAATTTAAGGAAATAAACTCTGAGTATTCCTTTCTACAAGTATCATTTTAGTTGTTCTATTTTTCAAAATATATGTGGCACAACTTTTGTAAGGGGGTAAATATATATGAATACATATGTATATACACACACATACACATCTATCTATCTATACTTACTATAATTAAATAGACAATTTAGTCCATCCTCTCTTTTTTTGGTTCGACCTGTTACTTTCCTACTTTAAATCAAAAATTATTTTTCTTACTTTAAATCAAAAATTATTTTCCTACATTATTGTTTTTCCTACTTTAAGTCAAAAAAATTACTTTTCCTATTTTAAGTCAAAAATTACTTTTCCTACATGAGGTCAAAACCTTATCCATCTACATACATATACATGTTATCGTTGAATCAACTTTATAATTGAGGAGAAAGGTTTGTGAATCCTGGTGGCGGGGCCTCTTATTAGCATCATTGGCCATCGGATAATTCTGCAAAGGTGCATCTGGTAATAGGTAAGCTGATACTTTTTAGTTTACTATTGTTGTGATTTGTGATTTTTAGTAGTATGTTAAGTGTATGTCCCCCTTTCTTTCTCTCTTACAATGAAAACCTTCTAAACTAGCTACTACTTTTCCCATGGGAAAAAAAATATATTCCCTTTGTACTAGATCATGTCTTATTTTTTAAAGTCAAGTTAGATAATCTCAAGTTCAAAATTGATCTAATTAATTTTATTTGTAAAATATAATAAATTTTAAATAGTTTATAATTTTCATAATTCTATCATCTAATTAATTTAAATGAATTCATACTAGCATGTACATTCATGCAAAGCAAAAGGTCTTATGTCAAAATTGTGATATTATTGAATTGTTATTGTTAATATATTATTGTCATTGTTATTATATATTATATTATATTATATTATCTCTAATAAGAAGTAATATAGTTTTAATACGTTATTTAATTTGAATATATTACTATTATTAAAATATAGGTATCATTGTGTTTCAAGTATAAGTATAATTTTATTATTACTTAGATAATATATTTTTAGAAGTAAACTATTTTCTTACAAGGATTGTCTCACCTAATATTTAATTTTTACTATTATTAATATATAATTATAAATATAATATATTTACCAACTATATAACTCAATTATAAAAGAAAAATAAAAATTACTTAACTTTATCCAATAATATATTTATAAGAAAATATACTAAAAATTCAACAACATCATAAGATCATCTTACCTGATCATATTAATTTGTTATAATTATTAAATAAAATTTTATTAGTAATTAGATAATATAATTTGAGAACCTAATATTTTTTTCACATTGATCGTCTTGCCTAACTTTTGTTACTATCATTAAAATATACGTATAACTATATTTCAAGTATAAGCAAAATTTTATTATTACTTAGATAACATAATTTTAGAAGAAAACTATTTTTTATGAGAATAATTTACCTAGAAATCCAATAATATATTTATTAAAAAATATAATAAAATATCGACAACATCATTATTCTAAAATAAGATCTCGTGTTTTGCACGTGGTGTACTTTGATACGTATTTGAAACTTAAAATTTGAGATTTTCATAAAGTTATGCATAACCTATTTTTTCGACTTATATATCTATAGACTAATTAAATAGACAATTTAGTTTGTCCTAAACTTTTGTAGTTCGACCTTTGACTTTTCTTATGTTAGGTCAACTTTTATTATTTATGTATCCAAATAAGAAATTAAAATTAGTAATATTGTTTTGAAAAGAAACTAGAATTAGTAATATATTTTTATATTAGGTCAACTTTTATTATCTATCAGACCAATTTTTTTGGTTTGGTTCGACATTTGACTTTTCTACGTTAAGTCTACATTTAATATTTATAATTCAAATCAGAAATATTATTTAGTATCGTAATTTTATAAGGAAACAAAAATTAGTAATATAGTTTTATATAAAATAATCAAAATAAGATCATCTTACATGATATTAATTTGTTACTTAAAAATTGAAATTAATATCATAATTTTATAAGAAAACATAAATTCGTAATATAGTTTTATAAGAAAATAATCAAAATAATATCATTTTACATAATATTAATTAATTTCTTTTATTCAAATACGTATACAATAATACACATTTACATAAAATTATATTACCAATTTGATAATATAGTTTGAGAAGAAAAAAAAATTATCATAAAAATCATCTACCTAACTAAATTTGATACAATTATTAAAATATAAATATAATTGTAGTTTTGAGTATAAGAAATATTTAATCATTTTTTAGATGATATAATCGTTATTATTATTATTAAAATGAAAATATAATATACTAATCGACCATATGATTTAATTATTAAATAAAAAATAAAAAATTAATTACTCTATCTAATAAAATTTGTAAAAATAAAATTTAAAATATCAATAATATTATAATTGTACAACGAGACAATTCGTTCAGTTCAATCGAGTCAAAAATAAAAACTAGCGATATAGTTTACAAGGAAATAATCTATTATGCCACCTTTATAATAACTTGGTATATTATAGTATTTAATGAGTTAATCACCACCGTTGCTCGATTTATTGTTAAATTTTATTATAATTTTTTTTGAGATATAGTATATTAATTTTTTTTTATACTATATTGCATTGCTTAAAGGCTACTCGCACGAAAGGGATCTCAAAATATTTTGAATTGAAGGTAAAAAAAAAAAGTTCATGTTTAATGCATAATTTTTAGTATAAAATTTCTTTATTTCAAAATAAGAAATATGAACATAGATAGCGCAAACAACATTAAAAAAAATATAAATCATAAAAAAATATGGACAAAAAATTAAGTTAAAGAATAAAATTTTAAAAAACAAAAACAAAAAATTATCATTAAAAATAATTAATTAATAAATAAAATTCAAAAAAAGTCCAAAATATTAACATATAAAAACCAAAATAGCCTATTAAGTACTTATTCTATTCAAAATATTAATTAAAAAAATATTAATAAAAAATAAATATAGAATTTAAAAATCAAGAATAAGACCATGTGCTTTTGCACGGGGTATTCTTCTAATTTATAATTAAAAGCACAATTTGGTTCGTTCGGTTCTACTATAAGTATATACATGTAATTCGTTGACAAACTATATGACTTAATTATTAAATTAAAAATTAAATAAATATCCCATAATTATTTATAATAAAAATATTAATTTAATAAAATATTTACACTATCATAACTCAATAATAAGGCTCCATGCTTTGCACGAGGTATAAATGCTAGTATATATAGAATTAAAGTTTCATAAACTGATAGTGTATATATGACATCGCGTTACTTACGGACTTACGTTGGACAAAATTACATTATTTTTATGACGTATTAGGATCTTAACACCGCTTGTGTGTACACAGTTAATTTATCAAATTTTAACCCACATATATATACACAGACAAACACATTATATCTAGCTATAATAAAATATATAAAACTTGTAATGTAAAAATATGAATTCAACATCTCTTGAAATCCGTCTCGACTTTACAGAAAAGGGTGTTTGAACTTCATAAATTAGGCAATGAACGCAATAGTATGTTAAACTTACAAATATATTCAATACCAGTAAAATGCTATGCAAGTCAATGTAGATTAAATTATCTAGATTGAAATAAAGTTTTTAGGCTATATTAAAGGGAAAAAGATAAATTAATAATATTACATGTATAGACTTGTTCACCTGGAGCAACATATCCGCAAGTGCCGGCAAGTACAGTTTGATTTGATGAATCTGGGTATAGCAATCTTGCGGTGCCAAAGTCAGCGACAAAGGCCTCTAGCTTGGAGTCCAATAAGATGTTGTTACTTGATATGTCGCGATGAACAATAGGAGGGTCACAGTCATAATGCATGTAAGATAAAGCGTTTGCAATATCTTTCACAATGTTCACCCTTCTGGTCCAATCTAATTCGATGGCTTCAACATCATTTCTGAGGACACAAAACAAGCTTCCCCTTTCTAAGTATTCATAAACCAAAAACATGCATTTGTGGTGTAAACAAAATCCGAAAAGCTTCACAATGTTCTTATGCCTTATATTAGTTAATACTTGTATCTCATTCCTGAAACTCTTGTCAAAAGCTGGCTCTTCCGCTTCGAGTCGATGAAGTTTTTTCAGAGCCACGACTTTGCCACTAGGCAGTCTAGCTTCATACACACTACCATAGCCACCGGTTCCAATGCAGTATCTGATGTCAAAGTCATTGGTTGCTCTGATAATATCTTCATATGCAATACTTCCATCATAATTCCATATCGAACAAAAATCACCGTTCTTGATTGCTTGAGATTGGCTTTGACTTCTTTTTGCCTTGAGACGATTCAATAATACAAAGACAATCGTTAAGAAAGTTAGCAAAATAACGATGGGGGAGAGCAATGTATAAAGTGCGGAACACTCTCTTTCTATTCTTGATGGTGTTGGTGTTGCTGACATTGTGGTGGTGGTTGTCATCTTCGAACATGGTTATATTTTCCCTAGACTTTTCTTGACAAGTTTGCTGTACTCCCTCAAGGGCATTGCCTGATAAATCAATTGGCATGCCTTGAAACAACTTGCAAAGAGAACTCGGAATTGTGCCAGAAAGATTATTGTGCGAGAGGTTCAAGTAGGTTAAGCTTGTCAAAAGAGCAAGTTCAACAGGAATGGTTCCATCCAAATTGTTACCACTTAATGTCAACTTGTCCAGGGAGCTGCACTTAACAAGTCCGTTTGGGATGTGTCCGCTCAGCTGATTTTCTGAGAAGTCTAGGTACTGAAGACTACTGCACTCCTTAAAAACGGGTATGCTTCCAGTAAGTTGATTCGAGTGCAAATCAAGATATTGAAGTTCAGAGAACAGGGTAACCTCCATAGGTATTGCACCATGGATATGATTTGCCGACAAATTAAGATCGACCAGGTTAATCAAATTTTTAATCGGTGGGATTGAACCATAAATATTGTTTGAATCAAGGTATAAAATGGTTAGTTTAGTCAATGAACCAATAGATGAAGGGATTGAGCCGTTAAACTGATTTGAACGGAGGTTCAAATATGTCAAGTTGCTTAAAAGACCTAGAGACGAAGGGATTGAACCATTAAGGTTGTTATCGCCCAGTATTAGGGACCTTAGCATCTTCAGGTTCCCTAATTCTGAAGGGATTGAGCCACTAATTTGATTGGAATAAAGCGAAAGACCGACCAGATTGGTCGGCAAAGAACCCAAAGTTGAAGAGATTGAACCGACGAGGTCATTCTCATGGAGGGATAGATAACGTAAGTTGGTCAGATTCCCAAATCCTAAGGGAATGGAACCACTAATATTATTACCTGAGATGGAAAGCAATTCTAGTTGGGTGAGGTTAGCCAAGGAAGGAGGTAACTTATCTGTAAGAAAGTTCCCTCTCAGATAAAGTCGTGTGAGTTTTGAAAGCATACCAATTTGGTATGGGATGCTACCATGCAATCCACAGTAGCCAAGATTAAGATATTCAAGGTTGGGAAATGATGGAAAATTCAACTTCCCCACCTCACCTCCTAGTTTTACTTTGTAATAACAGTAATTGTACAGGTCTATAGAAGTGACACTATCTGCGTCATTGCAATGGATGCCTGTCCAGTTACAATGACTATGAGAAGTGTTGACCGAAATAATAGAATTACTATTATTATTATTATTAATTCCCCACCAGCCGCTACCGAGTAGAGCTTCAGCCTCTGGTGATTTTTCTGCTGTTACTACTAATATTATATTTGCACAAGAAGCCAGCAGAAGAAGAACAAGTAGTAGTGCACAAGTGATGGACAAGGAGGATGCCATTATTTTAATTGGTTTGTTTATTTTTAATTAATTTCTCACCAAGTACTACCTAAGCTTAACAAATGTTGGCTGGATTTGTAATGTAAAGGAGGCAAATGTACATTTATTTATATTAGACGTTTGTAACTTGTTTTCGTATGAATTTTGTTTGCTGAAATTATTGATCAACTGAAACTTGTGCAGCCAGCCATAATTGAAATCTTCTTAGTCTTTGCGGTAATTTTGGCAGGGAGACTAACTTTTATCAACTCTTCTTGGTCTTTGTGGGCTCAAAATGAGATAATTTTCTCAAAATGAGCGGCGTTAATTAAAGAAATAACGAACGTGAGATTTTTTTTTTTTTGTTGCAAAATGAGTCGTGTGAGTCTTCTTAGTCTTCTTTTTACAAGTCTAAATGTTCATATGGCGTACATGTGCGATGTGGTATATGAAACACTTTTAAAAGTAGAACTTCTTACAAAAGTGTTTTAATATAAAAATTAAAGTATACTCCCTCTGTCTTCCAAAGAATGTCTTAAGTATAGTTTTTACAAAAATTAAGAAAAGTAAAATAAAAGAAAGAGAGTAGAAAAAATTTCAAATTTATCCGTAGTGACCCTACATATTACATAAAATGATGGATGAGGAGGATGCCATTATTTTGTTTATTTTTTAAATTAATTTCTGGCCAACTACTGCCTGAGCCTAACAATTGATGGGGGGATTTGTAATAATGTAAAGAAGCTAATGCTACGTTTGGATTGAAGGAATGGAATGAAGAGTGGAATAATTCATTCTATTCTAGTTGGAATGAGTTATTCCATATGCTTCTCCCTCTCTCAAGGAACCAAACACAATTTTTTTCATTCCATAGGAATGGGTTATTCCATTCTCCTTCTTATTCCACCAATCCAAACGTAGCATAAGAGTACAACCCATCATTAGTTTTTTTGTTTGTATTTTTTTCCCATTTTCGTTTCTTTTTGGCCTTGCCTTTTCTTTTTCTTTTTTTTCTTTGTTTTTTGCACAGAGGTTAAGTTATATGATTTAGTTTGTGCAACATTTTTTTGCCTCTTAAAAAAAAGGGATTGAAACAACTCTTTTAAGAAAAAGAGACTCTTCATTATTCTTTTACCCACACTATCTAATTCATTTTTTAATTCTTTACTTCATTTCTTCCACTACACCAATCGCCACCACCCACCATCCACCATCATCCACCACCCCCACCACCATTAACCACTACCACCGTCGTCATAGTTTATAATAATTATGTAAAATTGTCATAATTGTTATTATATTTTATTATACTTGAAATATTTTACTAATCATAATTGTTGGTAATTTTATTTGAAATTAATTATTTAATATTTATTATATTATTAGTCCCACCATAAATTTGTATAAACTGATCTAAGGGTCAAATAGTAAATATTGTATTTAGACATACTAGACAAATTAATTATTAAACAACTTTTTTATATTTAAATTTTGGTTTACTTAAAAAGAGTCTCTATTTTTTGCATAGCCTGTATTTATATAAACTTTTATTACACAATATTATACATGTGATCATAGTCTTTGTGGAAATTTTGGACGGAGAGACTCACCTTATTGAGGCTTCTTAGTCTTTGTGGGCTCAAAATGAGATAATTTTCTCAAAAAAGAGCCGTGAAAGATGTGGCAGGGCGAGGCATTAACTTTTTTATTTTTTATTACGTAATTTTGGAATGCAAATGATTGTTTACGTTGCATAATTTCATGTTAATGTCTAATTTAGCACTCTCTCCATTTCAAATTAAATTACAATTGACTTTTTAAAATTAACTTAAAATATTTTTAAACTCAAATTTAACATGAATTAATCTTTTAAATTAGTCAATATAAAGATGAATATTCTAAAAATTACTAATCATTATATTGTTTCATAATAAATCATCTCAAATTTAAACTTGAAAATGTCACAACTGATTTTAAAGATTAATTTTATAATTTGAAACGAAAGAATTCTGATAAGTTAGTTAAAAAATTGCATAATATTCATTATCAAATTGGATTGTTAGTTTTATGTTTTTCTCTAGCCAACAAAATGAGGGTTGCATTTTAATGAGAAGTACCCCTTGACCACTAACCCAAGTGGAACGTTTATATTCTAGCGGACCGACGACTAGAGTATTTGGCAGAGACTCACCTTCTCTTTGAATCGATTCTTCTTAGTCTTTGTGGTATTGAAGAAAGAAAAAGTGGCCTAAAATATGTGGTTGGAAAATTGATTTGTTAATGTTGAAATAATAAGAGATAAAAATTATGGGACAAACTCCTACTAATTTTCTATTTCTCAAAATGAGAAATGCAATCTGTCTCAAGTTTTAGACTAAAACTTGAGGTTAGTCTAAAACTTGAGGTCGAACAAAATTGAGAAAATACAAGAAAATCTCATTGAATTGGAACTAAAAAACTTGTAGATAAAGGAATTCATAAAGACACTTATATGAATTTTGTTTGCTGAAATTATTGATCAAATTGAAACTTGTCTGTCAGCCAACCATAATTGAAATCTTCTTAGTCTTTGTGGAAATTTTGGCAGGGGAGACTCACTTTATCCAGTCTTCTTAGTCTTTGGTGGGCTCAAAATGAGATAATTTTCTGAAAATGAGTGGCGTAAATTAATTAAAGATACGGTTGGGAGATGTGGTAGTTTATTATATAACTTTTAATTGAATTATATTTATTTAATAGAAAAATACATTACTTCATATATCAAACAACAAAGTGAAAAATTGATTTTAGTTGATTATAATCGTAATTATTGTAAATTATCTATAAAATACTACTAATTATAAGATTTATTATTTTTAAAAGTATATACGAATTCCATCAATTCTAAACGTTTTAAGTTCCAGCAAAACGAAGACACTCACATTCACTGCGAACTCTTAGTCCTTGTTATGGCGTGTGATCCCAAAAGAGACAGGGAATCAAAAATGTGAGATTTTTTCAAAACGAGCGGCATGAGTCTTATTAGTCGTTTTTTCGAGTCTTCGTGATCCTGTGTGATAAGGACCCTAAGCGAAAGCAGGCTATGCAACCACATGAAAAATGGAATTATATTATATTATATTAATCATTAATATAAGAATCTGGAGGCATTTAATTAAATAATTTTAATAAAGACAAATAATATAAAATATCAAAGACAAATTGGTCGAGAAACTCTTGGCTTAGCTTCTCTCTAGTCTTTGTTCCATCATCCATGGCCTTCACTGATGTGTTCGTTTACCTACCTACCTACCCTTCTTGTGTGCCCTCTCATATATATATATATATATATATATATATATATATATATATATATATATATATATATATATATATATATATATATATATCTGTGTGTGTGTTGGATAATAAAATTTAATAATTGTCCAGAAAATTAATTCTACCTAGTACCTACCCGTCTATCTTCTCTTGCACTACAATAATGCTTCTATAATCCACATTAATATTCTAACTCCCTCACAACAAAATAATCTTCTCTCTGTCGGTTTGTTTTTTATTTATTTATTTATTTATTTATTAATATTAAAGTTTATATAGAATAGTTTTAATATATAACATCGAAAAAGATGCATGCATCAAGTTTTAAAAAAGAAACAAATGATTAGTATTAGTTTTAATTTATGTTTGAGTCTTCTCTTAGTCTTTGGTGGACTCAAAATGAGATAATTTTCTCAAAATGATCAGTGGCGTGAAAGATGTGGTAAGGAGAGGCATTAACTTCTTTATTTTTTGGGCTGCTAATCATTGCTTGCACTGCACAACTTCACGTTAATGCCTAATTTTTATTTTTGTTTTAATGTTTAATATTTCGTTAATTTTCTTTTAAAAATTAGTTTACTATTTTTATATGTACTTTTAATTGAATTGTATTTATTTGATATTAAAATAAATTACTTCATATGCCAAAAAACAAGTACAAATTTGATTTTAGGTGATTATAATTGTAATTATTTTAAACTACTTATAAATACTACTAATTATTTTATTATTTTTCAAAATATATATATATGGATTCCGTCAATTCCGAACTGTTTTAAGTTCTAACAAACCGAAAACACTCACATTCACTGCAAACTCTTAGTACTTGTTATGGCGTGTGATCCCATAAGAGAAATGGAATAACGAATGTGAATTCTTTTCAAAACGAGTGGTGCAAGTCTTTTTAGTCATTTGTTTTTCGTGTCTTCATCACTTAGTAGAAAATTTTGAAACAGTCAAACAAGGAGAGAAAAGTCCAATTCAGGTAGGAAAATAAAAATATAAAACGAACAACTTCGTTGACATTTTACTAATTAAATTCATGAACTTCTTCTCCTTGAAATTTCCTCAAACCCCAAAGCTGCGTTCATACTATTTTCTCTCTCCTCTAAAAACCCACCTGTTCTTTTCAACTCTACACGTTATATGTATGGAGCCTGAATTCCATTTCTCGGCTGCGTTTACACATTCACTCGCACATTTCATCGAACATTTCAACGGCAAATACTTTCCACGAAGAAGGAGGAGAAGAAGAAGAAGCTGATTAGTCCTATATCTATAATTTTCTTAGAAATACATTTGATCAAATGAATGAAAACCCAGAAATCCCCAGAAAAAGGCAAAGAAGAATAGCAAAAGATGAGTTCAACAGCCATGGAAGTGACGAAGGTGATCAATAAAGAAATAATAATAATAAATAATAATAATAATAATAATAATAATAATAATAATAATAATAATAATAATAATAATAATAGAAAGAACACAAATGTATAATACACAGATATAGAGAGAGAGGGGGGGGGGGGAGGACTACTCAATTCCGCCAAGCAGATAAAAATAATAATTATGTTACATTTTAATTGAATGAATGGAATAGAAGAAAGATTGAAATGATTTTTTAGCATTTCAAGTATTTGTTTAGTTGTTGTTGTCAGTGAGTGGTGTGCTAGAATGTCATAATTATCATATACATCTATTCCATTGGAATAAATTTCATTTCACTACCTCCCACATGAAATGAAAATCAAAAGGATGGAATGAATTTTTATTCCATCGGAATAGTTTATCAATTGAAATAATCATCAAATACATTATTTTTTGTTTTCATTTCTTCTTTCAATCCAAACGTAATAGTGTAACTTCTTTACTTTTACTTTTTGATCGCTTCTAATCACTTTGTTACTGATTGAAAACTGAAATGAAAATACACCTTTTTACTAGTTAATGTTTACAGATCCAACTAAATGAATATTTAGGTTTTTTTAGAGATCATGGAGTTTTTTTTGGCAAAATGGCAAAGTTGTGACGCACAGAAAAAACCAAATATGTCTCAAAAAAATTTCACATCGTCATCGATGGAGACTCTGCTGGGCAAAGAGAGATCCGATCGAAAGAAGAAATCGCGACAACCAATCAATTGTTTATGCAGGAAGACGAGATGGCCTCTTGGATTCAATATCCTCTCAATGACTCCTCTTTCAACCTAGATTTCTATGCCATTATTATTGGTCCTTTTGCGCCAGTCTTTGCCCCTATTTTACTCTAGTTTTTTTTTTTACATAATTGTGTCACTGCATCTCTCAATGCATTGTTGAAAGTAATATTTGTGTCACTAAATGTGTATTGAGAAGAATTAGAGGATAAGTGTAATAAAAGAGATCCTAATCCATTAATTTTCGATTGCAATCATGATTTGGGCCACCAGACATTGATGCAACTTGAATGACATTGAGAAAGTTGAAACAAAAAAGGGACTGAAGTACACACTAGTGAAACTTGGGACGTAAAAATTGGAATATACTATGTGACTGAAATTTAGTTATAATTTGGAGCTCAATTCCAATTTCAAGACTTAGAATTGAGTTGCCAAACATAACTTAAAGTTGAACCTTGAAACTACAAATCCTCATCATCTATGGTTTTCTCTACTATGTCAATGCAAAAGCCCACAGATCTTCCATTCGACATGGCTTCAACAAGCTTTGTCCGTGCTTCTTGATGACGACGTAAAAGTAGGACTGTATTTAGAACAGCCCATCTGACTTGGGAATTTGCTTTCTTCTGTGTGAAACCCAAGCTATTAAGTAATAAATCCAGTTGTTACATGAACAAAAGTGGTTCTATTAGCAATGTGACTAGTTGGAACATATAGTAAAACTGTAGAGCCACATTGGGAGATCATCTAGTGTGAGAACGCCAAAAGTTATCTTGAGGAAGGAAAAATGTTGTTTCAGTTGATGTAACATAAAATCTATTTAAAGACACATTTTATGAACACTAAAGCATATATATTTGAAGATTCTCTTGGAATAATAGTTTTGGGAAACGATTAATTGTATATATTAGAACCAGACTAATTGATTGGTCTTAGTAAGTGTGACGAATGAACTTTAAGCAAGTATATATATAATATGACCGACTAGTGTGAGTTATATAATTATATTTTGGGCTTGTAAAGACTATGCCCAATAGGATACTGATTAGGAATAATATAAGTAAGAAACTATATCATCTCTCTTGTTCTACAAGTAAAAGAATTTCAATATGGTTATTGTGAAGCCAACAGTGCTACGTTTGGATTAATAAATTGTATTTATGTTTGGATCTTCATATTTGCAGGAATGAAGATGGGAGAATGGAATGATTTATTACTATAGAATAAAAAAAAATTGCATTTGGTTATTCCATTGGAATGGAATGAATCATTCTCATTCCTCCCAAATTTGTGAATTTTACTCATTGGGGGTGGGTATGGAATGACTCATTCCAATTGGAATAGAATGAATCATTCTTCTCTCCATTCCATTCTAGTCTCTATTCTATTCTTTCACAAATTCCACTCCTTTAATCCAAACGTAGCACTAGGGATCAAGGAGTAGTATTTTATTCATCCGAATAAATAAATTCTGCAGCGTTAATCAAAGTTATAGATTCCAAACAAGGTACATAAAATTTATTATTTTCTATATGCTCCTGGTATTCTTCTCTGATCCATGTATAACGAATAACTAATAAGCACTGATAATTACTTCATGCATCTTTGACATCTTTGAAATATTGTTACAATCTCTTATTAAGGTAGTATGTCAATACTAGGAGCTGTAATACGAAGATCATGATTTCTGGCCTTGAGGAAAATCAGGCTACTTTTTTTGGAAGCACAAGGAGGTGTAATATGCTCAAGTTTCGGTGTTTAAGTTATTTTATAAAAAGAAAAATCTATATAAGACTTTATGAGGCCTGGCATGACGAAATGTATCTTGATTCCAGACAATATAAAGTAGGCAATACATTTCAGCAGTCTATAGATTCATGTTGCATTGTGTAACAGAGAGTTGCAATTGTATAATACTTATATAACAAAGGTCATTTGAGACGCAACTCTCTTACTATATCACTACAACTTGTTTCTATAGACTCAAATAGACTGGCCAATTTAGACCGTTTGGTATCCACAATAATGTATACCTGGTTAATATCAGTAAGGCCTCCTTCAGCATAACCATATAAAACATACTCAGTTGCCACACCTGCTAGTGCTATACAAGAGAACCTGTTCAACATCTATTTAAAAAAATAAAAAAAGCAATGTCGTCGTTAGATTTCTAATTTGTTGTCAATCTCCTCGGAAAAACAAATTACTACTATAGCAGAACTTATACGACAAAAAGTGGAAGTATAACAAGGAGATATACCGCAGCTGATACTTTTCCTTTATTAACCTGTATGTAACGAGAATAGGCCATGTTAAATGAGAGAAGCCAAAAATAACTATTCTTTTTTGTTTACTATAAGCAGTTAAAAGATGAAAGCTTCTATTGCTATTAGCTTTAAGAAGGGCAATGCTGCAGTCATCAATTGGTTTGTGCCATATTATTTGTATATGATAGCATTACAACTATGTATATCGTACATAGTTCTTGTTTACATATTAGGTATCGTTTGTTCTACCGTTACCACTGTATATACCATACAATAAATGGCTCGATTGAAATTTTTTGTAACATCTATCTATATTAGCTGATGTGGAGTTGAACTTAATGCCTAAAGGCATACAGGAAGTCACTATAAGGGGAAAAAAAGGATCGAAAAAAATTATAGAAAACAAGAACAAAGAGTCAGGAAACTACTTGAGTTACAAAAATTTCAATTATTTACTAGAAGAGAACATACTTCTTCAAGAAACTCAAAATCAACAAAAGCAGTCCCTGCTTGAACATTGAGCGACCCTTCCTTTTGGAAAGCTTCCAAACTTGACAGTGTATATCCCTTGGGAAGAATTCCCATCAGGTAGGCAATCAAGAAATGGCCAGCTTCATGCTAGATCATATTGACAATCAAATGAGACCATTAAATTTTCTTCAAGATGTAATGAGACACACATGTTTATTAGAACAAGTATACAGTACTAATGTGCGTGTTGTGTATGCAGCTTCAGAAATGGGTAATTTAGAGGTCTCAAATATTTTGTCTAAAATAATATGACATCGAAGAAGACAAAACGTATTTTATTAAATGCTCAATCACAAGAAATGTACTAAACTAATGTAATAATGCCACATAATTGGAGACACTATTTGAGACAAAAAAAAATTGACACCCCTAGCATTACCTATTCAGAAATAGAGTTCCACCTTAAAAATGTGCCGGAATTGGGAATTTACATGGATTCCATGAATTGGAAAAACTCAAGTAAGGAGAAATAAATCTTACTTGGACTACCCTATTATGGAACTTTTGGCTTAAATTGTGGCCTATCGTATCAAGAACCAAGACGCTGATTCCTCCATTAAAAGAAACCTAAGAAATATCACTTTGATCAGACCAATAATAAATAACAAAAATTTTGGTTACCTGCAAGTTATTAAAATCCGTCAAAGTCGGCTATTCAATAAAAAGTAAAGAGCTACACTTGATACAATCCTGATCAGGCTCACATCAAAGCTTAATAGCTCAACTCAAGTCCTGGAGATTTATCAAGCGATTTTAAATATTTGGGCTGAAGTTTATTCAAAGATGCTTAAAATGGAGTTCAATTTAAGGCCAATTTTAATCAATTCATGTGGCAATTTATATTCTAGCAAATTCGTATGGGGGCAACGGACATTCCAATTCTAATCAGCTAATCACATAGGTTTTTCCTAGCATATTCAGGACTTAACATTTACATATGAAGGGCTTAACATATTAGCTTCCTATATCATGTGAACCACGTGGTTTCCAAGTAGACAACTAGCTGATTTGTTCTCCACGGATTAATGGGTTCCTAACAATTAATGGGTTTCTAATTCCAAATGGAGGAAGGATTCGGATTTCTAATTCAAATTTGGACGCGGATTTCCTTAATTATTAGGGTATTTTCAGCACGTTTTAGATTCCTAATGTAATTAGAATGTTTGATAAGTAGGATTTAATTTTCTTATTGTTTATTAGTTAGGATTTGGTTTCCAAATTAATTTGGTAAGTTAGGATTTGGTTTCCAAATTAATTTGTTAAGCTAGGATTGTGTTTCTAGTTGATTTTATAATTCCTATTAGGATTAGAATTACTTTTGAGTAGTATAAATAGGGGACATAGATGATGTACTTGATACACTTCAATCAGATTTATTCAGTACAATTATTTGTGAGGTTTTCTCATCTTTTGGTTCTTTGAGAATTTCTAAGTTATTTCTTATTTTTCTTTGAGATTCAATTTTGACTTATCATACAACAATACATAGTTGTGTGTGGCGTCTTCTACCGCATTAATCGTCGATTGTACTAAGATTACCGCTTACATATAAGCGAGGGGTCAAGGTGTCGTTGGTGTCCATTCAACGCAGATTTCCAAGGCGAGTAATTGTACCAAGATTACCGTCTACATATAGGCGAGGGGTTAAGGTGTTGCAATCTATCCACCATTCAACTTTGCTAGAAACGATCCGGGCGACAACCACCTCACGCAAGCGTGCCGTGGAGTCTATTATTTGGTATCAGAGCTAAGTTCCTAGCGAGTTACTTATCCTTTATTTTTCGTGTTTGAATATATATTGAAAAAAAAAAGTTCAAAAAAAGAAGAAGTGAGATTCGTGCAAAAAAAAGGATTAGTGAAAAATCAAAACAAAATTGTGAGTAAAAAAAAAGATTATTATTATTTGTTTCAATTGATTGGGTTCATAAGTTTCGTGAGTATTGAAGAATTCATTCTAGAAGGGCGTAATTTGGCGATTGTGAATTTTATATTGGTTATCATACGTCACACTTGCTATATTTGTTTTGTGATAAGTTCTTGTTGAATTGATAGATAAACTGTGATATTGTTTGGTGAATTCAAAAAGAACCTATTAGAGAGAAAATTAAGCGGTAAAAGGCAAGAGTGTGAGCTTAATAGAGGGTAAAAGCCTAATTGTGTGATACACGAGCGTTTTCCTAATTGTAGGATATATTGTTTGAGCGAAACACATAAGGGAGCGTGTGAGGAAAATTTTTCTTTATCTACTAACCTTTGTTTTGCAGCAAATATGTATGGTTATAATTATGAAAGTGCTTATGGGTCTCAAAAGAATCCTTTCTAAGGCAAGAATGATTCAGATGCTTATTTGAGATGGGAGGAAAAGATGGAGCGAGAGTTTGACTATCATGGCTATTCCGAGCGGAGGAAGTTCAAACTGGCGATTCAAGATTTTTCTGATCATGCGGCTACATGGTGGGATCAATTTGCAATTAGCAGGAGAAGATGTGGAGAGCATCCTATTGAGACATGGGAAGAATTAAGAATTATCATGAGGAAGCGATTTGTTCCAATACAGCTTAATCGGAGGAATGAATATGCAACTCCAAGATATGACGTTCAATCTTTAAGGCGGTCAAATTGGGATGATGAAAGGAAGGATCATAGGCATGGAGATTCGCATCAGAGGCAGTCACGAGACACTCCTAAGGTGTATAGGGAACCGGTATTTTCCAAGGAAAAAAAAGAAGAAGTCATGGGATCATTTAGAGAGATGGCAAAGCAACTACAAAACGCCCGACAAGCGCAAAAGGAGCAAGATCAATCGAGGCAGATGGAAGAAGAGATAATAGAATATGCGGTCCAAGGAGAGTTGTTAGATTCTAATGTTCGAGATGAAGTCCGTGATCCCGAGGAAGAGAATACAAGTGAAAGTAAATGACAAAAAGAAAGTGAAAAAGAAATTGAAAAAAAGATTGAGTGTGAAAAAGAGAATGAAAGAAAACGAGAGAATAAAAAGAATGAGAGTGAAAATAAACAAGAGAAAGAAACAGTGGAGAGTAAGAGTGAAAAAAGAGAGGAAAGTGAGTTGTATTTTGAAAAGCCAATGACTGTACATTCGTACAAGACGATGCTTTTGAATACTAACAAGATTAACTCTTCTTTATCTAGTTCTGTTTTGTCTCTTGTCCAGGTTGTTGATGATATACCCCGAGCTATCATTCCATACCAGTCAGCTTATCGTGTTCTTGAGGAGACAAGGGAGTCACCGAGGCAAGTTGGAGAGTTGATAGAGAGAGGTATTGTGGATGAAGACATGAGTTCGTGTGCTATTCATGAGATCATAATACCTAAGGAGGATAAGACGTTTAACTTGTGCATCGACTTCGAATTGGTAAACAAGTATCGTTTTCTTTACTTAGATAATATGCTTGATAAATTGCATAGTGCTTGTGTTTTATCTACATTGGAAAATGACCATGTGATGTTTATGCCTAATCAAATTAGCATGAGAGAATATGATGATTGGAAAGTTTTGTTAACACGTGAATTGTATAGGTGGATAGTTATTTCTGTTAGATTAACTAATGCATCTAGTATTTTCATGAGTTATTTAAAACATGTTTTGCATGCTTCCATGGATAAATTTGTGTTTGGCTATTTTGAGGGTAAAATCGTCTTTATCATAAACTATGGAGGATATTTGATATTTGTCGAGTTAGTTTATGAGCATGCATTATATTCTCATTGTCAATATTCCTACTATCATTTAGTAAATTCTCATTGTCAAAGTGCATATCTTCGTAGAATTTATTCTAGTGATTATTGTGGGTATTCTCGTTTTCATCGTTTGTACTTGCATGAAACTCATTCTAGGGTTTTTCATTCACATGTTGAATTAGATATTGATCAATCTTTACATGGCATGTTGTTAATTGATAATGGTAGTGTTCATGGTTCTTCAGTAGAGAAATCTTCATTGCATGATTTGCTATTATTTGGTAATTTTTTTCCATTAGAGTTGTTATCATTGCATGATTTTGAGAAAACTGTCTTGAATGGAAAAGAATTTGGTATTGGGTTGAAAAGTGATTATCATCGGATTGGATTAAGATATGGTTTACATACATGTTTAGTTAAATCGTTGGGATTAACTAATGCATTAAATGTTTTCGTGTTAAATCATATTTTGCATTCTTTTATGGGGAAATTTGTTAATATCTGTTTTGATGATATTCCTATTTTTGTCAATGTTTGGGGAAATTCTTTAGCACTTGTTGAGTTTGTTTGTGATCATCGTCAATATGCTATTGAGTTTTCATCTTGTGAAGCTGGAAGTGACCTTTTTATCCCATTGATGATATTGCGTGATTTTGAATTTGTTAATGTCAATGGAAAGAGAAAGGTTAATTTTGTTTTGCAGATTCGAGATGAATTCTTACTCATTGAGGAGAAAAGCATGGATCGTTGGGTAAATCCATTCGAGCAATGCGTAGAAAGTCTAAAGGGAAGTGAATTAATTTTTGTTCTTGTGGACTTTACATGTGCAATGGAATGGATGTTGGTGCGAATGATCGAGATCATAAGATTATTTTTAATCCGGGTATTCTTCAATGGATATATTTACGGATGGACGAGATCATCAGATTGTCTTTTGATCCAGGAATTCGTGAATGGAAGTTGCTGCAATGTGAAGAGTTCTACATACTGAGTTTTGATCCAGGGGGATATAGAGCTTTTCATAGTTTTATTTACGTTTATTTTATTATATATACATTTGATTTTTTAGGTTCTTGATTAGAGGAGTTCGAAAGTTTAAGTTTCCAAGTTATGTTACGAGGAGCTTGCAGGATGCTATATCGATTCGAGCATTGCTTGGAAAGAGATGTTTACAAGTTGTTCATGTCAATTCGGGGAAGTTGCCAGACGACGAAGTGTTCCTTGCAGGAGTTGGAGTTTTTGATAATTATTTTCATATTCTTACTTGTGATATTGCTTTTATATGTTATGTGCAAAGTGAGAACTGTGATTATGATTTGTTTGATGCTACTAATTTAATTTGTTTTCATGTAAGATCAGATTTGTGGGTAAATCCTTTTCAAGAGGAGGGGATGTCAGATTTGAGGACAAATCCTTTTCAAGAGGAGGGGAATGATACAATCCTGATCAGGCTCACATCAAACCTTAATAACTCAACTCAAGTCCTGGGGATTTATCAAGCGATTTTAAATATTTAGGCTGAAGTTTATTCAAAGATGCTTAAAATGGAGTTCAATTTAAGGCCAATTTTAATCAATTCATGTGGCAATTTATATTCTAGCAAATTCGCATGGGGGCAACGGACATTCCAATTCTAATCAGCTAATCACACAGGTTTTTCCTAGCATATTCAGGACTTAACATTTACATATGAAGGGCTTAACATATTAGCTTCATATATCATGTGGACCACGTGGTTTCCAAGTAGACAACTAGCTGATTTGTTCTCCACGGATTAATGGGTTCCTAACAATTAATGGGTTTCTAATTCCAAATGGAGGAAGGATTCAGATTTCTAATTCAAATTTGGACGCGGATTTCCTTAATTATTAGGGTATTTTCAGCACGTTTTAGATTCCTAATGTAATTAGAATGTTTGATAAGTAGGATTTAATTTCCTTATTGTTTATTAGTTAGGATTTGGTTTCCAAATTAATTTGGTAAGTTAGGATTTGGTTTCCAAATTAATTTGTTAAGCTAGGATTATGTTTCTAGTTGATTTTATAATTCCTATTAGGATTAGAATTACTTTTGAGTAGTATAAATAGGGGACATAGATGATGTACTTGATACACTTCAATCAGATTTATTCAATACAATTATTTGTGAGGTTTTCTCATCTTTTGGTTCTTTGAGAATTTCTAAGTTATTTCTTAGTTTTCTTTGAGATTCAATTTTGACTTATCATACAACAATACATAGTTGTGTGTGGCGTCTTCTACCGCATTAATCGTCGATTGTACCAAGATTACCACTTACATATAAGCGAGGGGTCAAGGTGTCGTTGGTGTCCATTCAACGCAGATTTCCAAGGCGAGCAATTGTACCAAGATTACCGTCTACATGACTTTTTAAAATCAATTTTAAAATTAGAATGATTTTGTTTAAATTTTGAAAACAACAAATATGATAAATTCATAGTACTAAATAGTTAGTTTACAATTTTTATAATAGTTTCTATTAAAATTAAATAATTTCCTATTGATATGAAATTTCAGGATTTTACCAATTCACTTCAAAAATTATGAAATGTATCTTTAAATTTAATTGGAACAGATGGAGTAGATATTTGCAACACATCTAATAAGCAAGAAATGGATTGAAGACAAAGAATTTAAGGAAAAACCTGTCGGGCACCCCCAAAACATCGTAGACCATCAGGCTTCCCCAGCAAATCCTTAACAAGTAACAATGCAGCTCTTTCGTCTTTATCCACTTGTTCCAACACTAATCCACAATCTTTTTACCATCTTAATCCACCAGAATTCACAATCCGAAAACTCCGAGAATTTAACCTCGAACACGAGGATGATAAACCTGCATTATACAGCACACTGCCCATTCAAAGAATTCACAGCACTTCAAAACTGAAATGTAGTAATAGATAAAGAAACACATATTAGCTATAAGAGTTGCTTTTTGAAATAAACAAACAGAGCCTTATGTTTGGGACTTGCTCAAATTATCAGCCACAAAGACCAGAGGATAAGATGGTAATATGTTTTTGGAGTTTTTACATTATTCTCAAATTTCTTTTATTTTTAGCAGCGAACCAAACAGGTCCAAATCATCTATAGACAGATGAATTTGAGTATCACCTGGGGTGAAGAAGCTGAAGGCTGAACGATGTCGTTCAACACTGCTCTGTCTCAAGTTGCAGGGTAATTCCGGTGGAATTTGGTGATTGGTAGCTGCCAAACACATCTTTATTTATCTCTCCCTCTCCTCATACACATAAATAAATTGCGTTCTCATCTTGTAAACGACCAAATTCAAATTGCATAGAAGAATTGGATTTGAGAGACGATGTAGGAAAGGGATTAATGAATTATAGAGACTAACACAGTGTTTGTGAGGAAATTTTATAAGAGAAAAAAAAGAGAAGAAACATTTGGGGGGAGTTTTCTTTTTTCTTTTTTTAACCTATTACTATATTATAATTTGATTTATAATACTCCATCTGTTTCATATTATTTGATCATTGTTGATTTTTTAAAAGTCAATTTAAAAGATTTTTAAACTCAAAATTGACATAGATTTATTTTTAATTTTAATTAATACAATGATGCATATTATAAACAATCTAAAAAGTATTATTCATTGTAAATTTTACGGTTTCATAATTTTTAATGAAAATATCTCAAGTTAACTTTCAAAAGTCAATAATATAGAACGGATGGTGTACATTTTATGCTAGGGGAAAGGGAGAACTTGGAGAGGGGTTTAGGAGGAACTAGTGGCTGGAAACTTCCTTCTTTATGTATCTTGATTACTTATAAAATCTTTTCTTTTACCGGATAGATTTGAATATGTAACTTTGCACAGTAAAAACTCATTTGGAGGAGTTAGATGGACTAAAAACACGCTTAAATTAAAAATGAATATATCGTTCTGATAGGACTTGACACAAAAAAGAGAAACAATTTACATCACTATCAGAGTTTTACTTATCATTATGACTGACAATTTTTTCCTTCCTAAAAATGTCACAAATTAATTTTTAGAAAGTCAATATTAATCTTATAAATCAGAACGGAGAGAGTATAATAATAATCTTTTTGCTCCAGCTCCATTTTATTTATTGAAAATATATGATCTCGGATTTTCACTTGAACAGGTGCAAGTTGGACAATATGATTGCACGCGGATCGTGGATCGTAACAAATATAGTTGTTATTTAAACAAGTATAACTCAGATCATTCAAATTAAACTACCATGATCTAACGCTTCTTATTAATACTAATGTTAATAAATTGAACGTGAAATTCCTATACACACGAACTGGTGTAGAATAGTCTATACTATATATTTTTATGTCTTATCTCTTTTCTCATATACGATTTCTATTTCACTAATTCAAAATTCGGATCGTTCAAATTAAATTACCATGATCTAACGCTCCTTATTAAATGCTAATACTAATAAACCGAATGTGAAATTTCTATACACACGAACCAGTGCAAAATCGTCCATATAACTTATATATATATATATATATATATATATATTCTCTATCTTTTCTCAAGTACGGCTTCTATTTCATTAATTTAGATAAGAATTATTTGATATCATCAACTTTACACTTTGTTGTTAACATCTTAATACACTTGATTAATAGACTCAAGAAAGTGCAATTAAAAGACTCAAGTCTTATTTGATTGATTATTTGAATAAATTAATTTCATCAGTTTCTTTCATAATTTTCTACACGCGCGCGCAAACACACACGCACACACATATGAGTAAATGATTCATAGCAAATATTTGCTATGGATCAATTTTGAACAAAGATATTTATAACCATCCATTAGATTAATCAACAACCAAGATTAAATATATTGGAACCCGACCCTTATCTGTTAGTAGCGTGAATGTCGCTACATATTAGTAGATGACGGGATTATAATTTTTTCCCTAATTTTAGTAAAAATAATTACAAAATTATCATCATCCACTATTAATAGTAGCGGATGCACATCACATTGTTTTGAACGCCCCCATCAAAAAGAATTGAGCCAGTCAAACTCAAGTCATCCACTACTAATTGTTACCTAGTTAAGTATTTATTATTTGACTTATCAATGTAAATATAACTAACTATTGATTTTTATGCTCACATGACTTACATATGACATTTCTCTCTACCTTTCCTTTGCCATGTCTACAAACAAATTATCTTCTAATGCATGAGTTGCAAAATAAAGTTGGAGAAATTAACTCTTAAATAAAATATGGATAAACTCAAATTCATTTTTATTGAAAAATTCCCAACAATAGGTATGATAAAGTAAGAAGGCAGTAACTTTTCACAATAAACGATTTTAAACGATAAAACGATAAGTAGGATTCAAAATAACATGTTAGAATTTAAGAACGAATAATATTACAATCACACAGATATTATAAGACAAAACTAAGAACACACGATATACTCAGATTCACCAATTTAGCTAATCTTACTTGTCAGATGTATTCATAAGATGCCTCACACACACTCTACAATGATCCACATACTAAACAATGTTTTTATAGTAACTAAAAAACCCTAACTCCTATAACATTAGCTCAACCTCGTGAGGTCCAATACATTAGTAAAACCCAAGACCGGACTACTAATAAATCCCCAAGCCCAATTGCACTTTGCGCTTGGTTTCTAGGGGGGCGTTGCCCCCTTGCAATCCCCGCCAACTCACTAGCGAGTTGGGCGGCCGCTCACTCCCGGGTGAGCAAGACCCCCGACTACTCTGTCATAGTAGTCATTAGTCGAACCCGCAGAAGTATGAGTTAATCCCAACGTAACACTATAGTATGAGTTAATCCCAACGTAACACTATATAACTTTTTCACATAAATTAATAAATACCAATACAAACTTCTGAATATGACGGAGGTAACAACATTGCAATATTTTTGAGCAGTCCATTATTTATCCCAAATTCCGATTCAGTGAACAAGCTTGTGAGGAAAACTGAGGCTCTATATGTTTTCTCTAAATTTGCATAATCTGATGTCTACCAAAAAAAGAAATGTTGTTTAGTCAATAGATGTTTCAGAAAGGAATATCCAAAATATATTAATATATTTGTGCTTTTTCTTATTTCAGAAATTAAAACTTTTGAGTTTACTTTGTATGAAGAAATAAAGACAAGTATTTGGAATTCCATAAGTTTACTTACTCGTGAATACTTTTTCTCTATACCTTAATTGCCTTACTGAAATTGCATAAAGAGATTTAGCTACAGTTTTGTAAGCCAATTAACTCTTGTGACACGGCAAGCATGGTTGGTCGCGCTTTAGGATCTAAGCGTACACATGCAAAACCCAATGAAAGAACCCGAATAACATCCCGCTCAACTAGTCGAGTAGTTGGATGAGAGAGGCGAGGATCCAACATATCTTTCAACATTATATCTAGAGCAGAAGATGACTTTCGAGGTGAGAGGAGCTCTGCTGGATGTTTTCCCATTATTATTTCAATAGCCACCACCCCAAAGCTGTAGACATCACACTTTTCACTCACAATCATGGTGTAAGCAAGTTCTGCATAGTCAAAAAACTTGTTGAGCAATTCTACATTCTCATTTTAGTTGTTCTATTTGTCAAAATATATGTGGCACAACTTTTTTAAGGTATGGTAAATACATATGAATACATATGTATATACACACACATTTATCTATCTATACTTATTATATTTAAATAGGCAGTTTAGTCTGTCCTCTCTTTTTTTGGTTTGACCTGTTACTTTCTTACTTTAAATTAAAAATTATTTTTCCTACATTATTGCTTTTCCTACTTAATTCAAAAAATTACTTTTCCTACAGTCAAAACCTAATCCATCTACGTACATATACATGTTATCGTTGAATCAACTTTATTAGAGGAAAGGTTTGAATTGAGGAGAAAGGTTTGTGAATCCTGGTAGCAGGGCCTCTTATTAGCATCTGGTAATAGATAAGCTAATACGGTTTAGTTTACTATTGTCGTGATTTTTTAGTCGTATGTTAAGTGTATGTCCCCCTTTCTTTTTCTCTTACTATGAAAACCTTCTAAACTTGCTGCTACTTTTCCCATGGGAAAGAAATATAGTCCCTTTGTACTAGATCAAGTCTTATTTTTTAATGTCAAGTTAATTAGATAATCTCAAGTTAAAAATTGATCTAATTAATTTTATTTTTAAAATATAATAAATTTTGTAATTAATAATAAATTTTAAATAGTTTATAATTTTCATAATTGTATCGTGAAAATTTAAATGAATTCATACTAGTATGTACATCCATGCAAAACACATGTCTTATGTTAGAATTATGATACTATTGACTTGTTATTGTTAGTGTATTATTGTTATTGTTATTGTATATTATATTATATTATTTTTACTACAAATCAGTAATATAGTTTTAATATGTTGTTTAACTTGAATATGTTACTATTATTAAAATATAAGTATTATTGTATTTCAAGTATAAGTATGACTATATTATTACTTAGATAATATAATTTTAGAAGTAAATTATTTTCTTGCACGAGTGTAGATGCTAGTATGTATAAAATTAAAGTAATTTTATACACTAACAGTGTATATACGAGCGGTATCATGACAACTCGTTAGTTACGGACTTATGTTGAACAAAATTATCTTATTTTAATGACGTGTTAGGATCTTAACACCGCTTGTTTATACACTATTAGTGTATCAATTTTTATCTCACACACACACACACACACACACACACATATATATATATATATATATATATATATATATATATATATACACACACACACACGTTATATTTGGCTATAATAAAATATATAAAACTTGTACTCTATAAATATGAATTCAACATCTCTTGAAATCCGTCTCGGCTTTCCAAAAAAGGTGTTTGAACTTCATAAATTAGAAATAACGGTTTTAGGCTATATTAAAAGAGAAAAAGATAAATTAATAATATTATATGTATAGACTTGTTCACCTGGAGCAACATATCCGCAAGTGCCGACAAGTACAGTTTGATTTGATGAATCCGGGTATAGTAATCTTGCGGTGCCGAAGTCAGCAACAAAGGCCTCTAGCTTGGAGTCCAATAAGATGTTGTTACTTGATATGTCACGATGAACAATAGGTGGGTTGCAGTCATAATGCATGTAAGATAAAGCGTTTGCAATACCTTTCACAATGTTCACCCTCATGGTCCAATCTAATTCAATGGCTTCTACATCATTTTTTAGGACACAAAACAAGCTTCCCCTTTCCAAGTATTCATAAACCAAAAACATGCATCTGTGGTGTAAACAAAATCCGAAAAGCTTCACAATGTTCTTATGCCTTATATTTGTTAATACTTGTACCTCATTCCTGAAACTCTTGTCAAAAATTGGCTCTTCCGCTTCGAGTCGATGAAGTTTTTTCAGAGCCACTATTTTGCCATTAGGCAGTCTAGCTTCATACACACTACCATAGCCACCGGTTCCAATGCAGTATCTGATGTCAAAGTCATTAGTTGCTCTAATAATGTCTTCAAATGCAATACTTCCATCATAATTCCATATCGAACAAAAATTACCGTGCTTGATCGCTTTAGCCTGGCTTTGACTTCGTTTGGCCTTTTGTCGATGAAATAATACAAGGGCAATCGTTAAGAAGGTTAGCAAAATAACGATGGGAAGTGCAATGTATAAAGTGCGCAACACTCTCTTTCTATTCTTGATGGTGTTGGTGTTGCTGACATTGTCTTGACAAGTTTGCTTTCCCTCAAGGGTATTGCCTGATAAATCAATTGCCGTGTCTCGACAAAACTTACAAAGACAACTCGGAATTGTGCCGGAAAGATTATTGTGAGAGAGGTTCAAGTAGTTTAAGCTTGACAAATGTGCAAGTTCAACTGGAATGGTTCCATCCAAATTGTTACCACTTAATGTCAACTTGTCCAGGGAGCTGCACTTATCAAGTCCGTTTGGGATGTGTCCGCTCAGCTGATTTTCTGAGAAGTCTAGGTACTGAAGATTATTGCACTCCTTAAAAACTGGTATGCTTCCAGTAAGTTGATTCGAGTGCAAATCAAGAGCACGAAGTTCAGAGAACAGGGAAGCCTCCATAGGTATTGAACCATGGAGACGATTTGCCGACAAATTAACAGACCACAAGTTAATCAAATTTCTAATTGGTGGGATTGAACCAGTAATATTATTTGAATCAAGGTATAAATCGGTTAGATAAGTCAATGAACCAATAGATGAAGGGATTGAGCCGTTAAGCTGATTTGAACGGAGGTTCAAATATCTCAAGTTGCTTAAAAGACCTAGAGACGAAGGGATTGAACCATGAAGGTTGTTATTGCCTAGTTCTAGGTCCCTTAGCATCTTCAGGTTCCCTAATTCTGAAGGGATAGAACCGTTTAGTTGGTTTGAATAAAGGGCCAAATATGTCAAGTTGCTTAAAAGACCAAGAGACGAAGGGATTGAACCATGAAGGTTGTTATTGCCCAGTTCTAGGTCCCTTAGCATCTTCAGGTTGCCTAATTCTGAAGGGATAGAGCCGTTTATTTGGTTTGCAGAAAGGTTCAAAATTGTCAATTTGCTTAAAAGACCCAGAGATGAAGGGATTAAACCATGAAGGTTGTTATTGCCCAGTTCTAGGTCCCTTAGCATCTTTAGATTCCCTAATTCTGAAGGGATTGAACCGACAAGGTGATTCTCATAGAGGAATAGATAACGTAAGTTGGTCAAATTCCCAAATCCTAAGGGAATGGAACCACTAATATTATTACGTGAGATGGAAAGCTTTTCTAGTTGGGTGAGGTTAGCCAAGGAAGGAGGTAACTTACCTTTAAGAAAGTTTCCTCTCAGATAAAGTATTGTGAGTTTTGAAAGCATACCAATTTGGTATGGGATGCTACCATGCAGTCCACAGTTGCCAAGATCAAGATATTCAAGGTTTGGAAATGATGAAAAATTCAACTTCCCCACCTCACTTCCTAGTTTTATGTTTTTGTAGTAGCACAACAGGTCTATACGAGTGGCACTGCCTGCGTCATTGCAATAGATGCCTGTCCAGTTACAATGACTATGAGAAGTGTTGACCGTAATAATAGAATTACTATTATTAGTATTATTATTAATTCCCCACCAGCCGCTGCTAAGTAGAGCTTCAGACTTCGGTGATTTTGCTGCTGCTACTAATATTATATTTGCACAAGAAGCCAGAAGAAGAAGAAGAACAAATAGTAGTGCACAAGTGATGGACAAGGAGGATGCCATTATTTTATTTGTTTATTTTTAATTAATTTCTCACCAAGTACTACCTAAGCCTAACAAATGGTGGCTGGATTTGTAATGTAAAGGAGGCAACTGTACATTTATTTATATTAGACGTTTGTAACTTGTTTTCGTATGAATTTTGTTTGCTGAAATTATCAAACTGAAACTTGTACAGCCAACCATAATTGAAATTTTGGATTCTTTTTTGGAGTTGAATGGCTGAATCGGTCAGTCATTTAGTGCGTTTGTTTTGAATAAAAATCGTCTAAATGACTGAATCGGTCAGACTTTTGGGCTGAATGACTTAGTGTATTTTTTTTTACTGAATGGGCTGATGATTGCTAAATGAAGTATTTTATATTTAAATTTTTTTTTACAATATTAACTATTATATCAATTAATATTAAATAAATTTACAACAATTTTGAATTTTTTCAGAGGGGTAAAATAATAAAAATCTGTTATTCAGATGTTTCACACATGTCAATTATCAAACAATTTTTTTCATTCAATATTCAAAATTGTACTTCATTCAACTTATTCAAATTACTTAAACATTTATAACTATTTCATTCAATTTTATCAAATACCTCCTTTGTCTTTGTGGAAATTTTGGCAGGGGAGACTAACTTTTATCGACTCTTCTTGGTCTTTGTGGGCTCAAAATGAGATAATTTTCTCAAAATGAGATAATTTTCTCAAAATGAGTGGCATTAATTAAAGAGAATAACGAATGTGAGATTATTTTTTTTTCAAACTGGGTGGCGTGAGTCTTCTTAGTCTTCTTTTTACAAGTCTACTTGTTTATGTGGCGTACATATGCGATTTGGTACGATCAAATGAAACACTTTTTCAAAGTAAAACTTTTGACAAAAGTGTTTTAATATAAAATTAAATTATACTCTCTCCGTCCTCCAAATAATGTCTTAAGTATATTTTTTACATAAATTAAGAAAAATAAAGTAAAAAAAAGAGTAAAAAAGTTTTAAATTTATCCTTAGTGACCTTACAAATTACATAAAATGATGGATCAAGAGGATGCCATTATTTCTTCATTTTTTTAAATTAATTTCTTGCCAACTACTGCCTGAGCCTAACAATTGATGGGGGGATTTGTAATGTAAAGAAGCTAACAGTACAGCCCATTTTTTTTTCCTTTTTTTTGTTTCTTTTTGGCCTTGCCTTTTCTTTTGTTTTTTTCCTTTTTTTTCCCACAGAGGTTAAGTTATATGATAAAAGTTTGTACAACCTCTTTTAACCTCTTAAAAAAAAGATTGAAATAACTCTTTTAAAAAAAAAAGACTCCTCGTTACTCTTTTACCCTCACTACTTAATTTAATTTTTTAATTTTTCACTTCAATTCTCCCACTACACCATTCACCACCAGTCACCACGCACCCACCCACCACCCACCATCCACCACCATCCACCACCCCCACCCCACCACCATCGTCATAGTTTATAATAATTATGTAAAATTGTCATAATTATTATTATATTTTATTATACTTGAAATATTTTCCTAATCATAATTGTTATTAATTTTATTGAATTAATTATTTAATATTTATTAGATTATTACTCCCACCATAAATTTGTATAAACTGATCTAAGTGTCAAATAGTAAATATTGTATTCAGATATACTAGACAGATTAATTATTAAATAATTTTTTTATATTTAAACTTTGTTTTAGTTAAAAAGAGTCTCTATTTTTTGCATAGCCTCTATTTATATAAACTTTTATTACACAATATTATACATGTCATAATAGTCTTGCCTGGCAGACTCACCTTATTGAGTCTTTTTAGTCTTTGTGGGCTCCAAATGAGATAATTTTCTCAAAAAAGAGCCGTGAAAGATGTGGCAGGGAGAGGCATTAACTTTTCTATATTTTTTATCACTCCGTCCTAAATTAATTGCACAATTTTGACCATTTTAAGTCAAATTGACTATTTTTAGAATTAATAATTAAGCATATATAAATATATTTCTAAAATTATAAAAATTGAAATTAGTAATAAATTGTATATACTTTCTTTTGGTTATAATCTCTTCACCTATATTTTTGTAAAAATAGTAAAAAGATTAGTTTTAAAAATAGTCAATTTGACTTAAAAATGTCAAAATTGTGCAATTAATTTGGGACGGATGGAGTATTACGTAATTTTGGAATGCAAATGATTGTTTACGTTGCATAATTTCATTTTAATGTCTAATTTAGCACTCTGTCCATTTCAAATTAGATTATAATTAACTTCTTGAAGTTAACTTAAAACATTTTTAAACTCAAATTTAACATGAATTAATTTTTTAAATTAGTCAATATGAAGATGAATATTCTAAAAATTACTAATCATTATATTGTTTCATAATAAATCATCTCAAATTTGAAAATATCTCAACTGATTTTAAAGATTAATCTTATAATTTAGAACGAAACAATTATAATTTTGATAAGTTAGTTTTCGATTTGCATAATATTCATTATCAAATTGAATTGTTAGTTTTATGTTTTTCTCTAGCTAACAAATGAGGGTTGCATTTTAATGAGAAGTACCCCTTGACCACTAAAACCCAAATGGAACGTTTATATTCTAGCGGACCGACGACTGGAGTATTTGGCAGGGACTCACCTTCTCTTCAAATTGATTCTTCTTAATTAGTCTTTATATTCAACTTGCTTCTTCTTAATCGGTGGCGTAAATTAAAGATGTGGTAGTTTATTATATAACCTTTTAATTGAATTATATTTATTTAATAGAAAAATACATTACTTCGTATATCAAAAAACAAAATGAAAAATTGATTTTACTTGATTATAATCGTAATTATAGTAAACTATCTATAAAATACTAGTAATTATAAAATTTCTTATTTTTGAAAAAATATATGAATTCCATCAATTCTAAACGTTTTAAGTTCCAGCAAAACAAAGACACTCACATTCGCTGCATGAGTCACAAATGTGATTTTTTTCAAAACAAGCTGCATGAGTCTTCTTGGTCATTTTTTCGAGTCTTCGTGAGCATGTGTAGAATAGGTATGAAAAAACTTCCTTAAGCAATGATCGCTCAAAGCGTGTTTGTTTGGCGGATATGTATCGTGTGTGATCAATCAGATTAGACACTTTTAGAGGTAGAACTTCTAACAAAAGTGTTTTAATATAAAAATTAAAATAATAATTGATAACATAATTATAAATGAGCTTTGAAGGTATTAATACAATTTTAAGTTAAGTGTGTGATATGAGATTTTATTTATTTTTAACCATTTAAAGATAATTTTATACTTTCGACTTTTGTCAAAAGCGTTGCAGTCAAAAGCTCAAATTTTCTGCTCAAGTTAAAAATACTTTCAAACCCAAATCTATACTATTTAATAGTATTTTTAAAAAATTACCGAACAATAAAACACTCCCATATTTTATTTAAAAATGATTTTAGTCCACACAAAAGTTCTCGCAAACGACCCCTTAGTCTTTGTTGCCTCTCGCTTCACTTGGTCCCTTCGGGGGTGTTTCTTAATCAGATTTTTTTTAATTCTTTTTTTTTTCTCAATCATTCTCTTATCCCTTTTTCTTTTCCTTTCTCTTTCCATAATATTTATGATTTAAAATTTTTCTCCCTCAATTTTTCTATAATAATTTTATACTTTGATAAATATTTATTTAAATAACACACGATGTGTTATGTGCATAAAATGACTAGTATTCCTAAATAATGCATTCATTTCAAAATATAAAATTTTTATTGATTTTTGAAATCATTTTGAAACATTTTCAAATTTAAAATTGACTTAAATTTATTTAATTTTAATGAATTCAATAATAATTATTGTGAATTATCTAAAAAGTTGTACTAATTAAAAGAATAATGATTACATAAGTTTTAATATATTATATCAATTTTAATTTGGTAAATATCTCACGCTGACTTTCAAAAGTCAACGATAATTTATAATTTGAAACTGAATGAGGGAGTATATGATTCAGTTAGAATTTTTAAATCAATTTAAGATATTTTTAAATTTAAAATTGGTGTTACATTTTAAGTTTTGAAGCAGATCAAATGTCTCCCTTACCTTTCCCAACCTTCTTTGGCAGCAAATTCTGGTGGATATTCGGCAAAACACCTTCGTTGGCAATAGTAACCGCACCCAAAAGCTTGCTCAACTCTTCATCATTCCTCACAACAAGTTGTATGTGCCTTGGCACTATTCTTCATTTCTTCTTGTTGTCTCTTGCTACATTCCCAGCCAACTCCAACACCTATCATTCATTATCAAACTATCTCCAAAAAATCCAACAAATATAAAAACAAGATCCCAAAGAAAAACTAAACCCCAACAAGATATGAACAAGTAACCCTCCAATGTTTGCAACAGTACAAAATATATTTCATAATAAATGTAAAAATTGCAGTTCTTGAACCTATCAAAGCAACAAATCAAAAATGCAAAAAACAAAACTTAATACAGCCCCTGCCCAAAATGAAAGACAGCCTTCTTTTTGAAAGATCCCATTATGAGAATCCAATTTCCAAATTAACATCCAAAAATTCACTATAAAAATCTAATATTTTCCCTTCATTACTCAATTTTCAAATTAGGAACCCAAAATGCATGTAGATTATAGTTCCATATTTCCCAAGAAAAGAAATTCAAAACACATTTCCCAAATAAACTAAATACAAGCAAATCAAAAGAAAGCAACCGAGTTCCTAAACCTATCGTGGCAACAAATAAAAGAAGAAGTAAAAAAAAAAGAGCCTAATTAATAGTACCGCCTCTGCCCCCAAATTGAAAGCCAGCCTTCTCCTTTTTGGAATATAATACCACATCTCCCAATACAAGAAATTCGAAACACATTTCCTAAAATCAACTAAAATCCAGCAAATCAAAACAAACTAACAAACAGAAAATCGAACAAAAAATATCTTACACTGCACAAGCCAATAAATCAAACAAAACAGAAATTTCTTCACCCCCAAATTCTAAGGAAAAATATCTTACACTGCACAAGCCAATAAATCAACAAAAAAAGGGAAGAATAAAACAAATACCTCAGCCGTGAGGTATTCAAGAACAGACAGATAAACTAGGATAAAAGTCTATACAAGGTCAACCTTTTCCACATATTTTTGTTATAACAATATTGTCGACGCCGGGAAGATCGCCACTATTGCTAATTATTACCCTTTCCAATTTTTGCCTTTTTATTAGATGATTCTTTGGAAAAGGTTGGCACAACTGTCGACGGAGTTTTGAAAGATCGTTTTTTATGATGAGCCAATTGACCAGAGTCGCCAGTTGGTATATTTGAAATGGATGTACCAACTCATCTGAACTTCGTTTTCGTAAATTGCTGGCTCATATGTGACTCCGAACTAATTGGTCTGCAAACCGAGATTCATAGAGTTCGGGGGCTTGCTTAAGCGAGGGGAAGGTGTTAGGCACTCCCCGACTTCCGTGAAACACGGTTACCGCAATCTTGATACTTTTCCTATCCTTTAAATTTTTAAATGTGTGGGTGCGTGTGTGTGTGCCTATGTGAATGTTGTGATGAGTTTGCATGAAGAAACCATTTGACTTTTATGAAAAAGTCGTGTTTTAATTTGAGAATGCTTTAGAATATCCTTCGGCTTTATACGAGGAAGCTTTATTTTTTTTTTGAGAAAGGTTTGATTTTAATTGTCAAAACTGCAAGATTTTCATTAGGTATCGTTTTGGCAAAACAAGAGTTTTTTTAACCCTTTGTCAAAATAGGAATCGGAACCTATACGTTGTTTTCGTAAATAAAATGACGGGCAATTTCTAGGATCTCTTTAACCCTATGCACAAAGGTTTAATAAAACGTTATTCATTTTTACAAAACCCTTTTTTGTGATGTTTGTATACGATTTTTCTTTAGCCTTCTCGTTTAAATAGGAATCGACATTCGTTAGCACTTCCAAATTTAAGCCTCGTAGTGCTAATAACCTAATTTGATTGATTTTTATGAAAATCTTCATCGTTTAGCTTTGAAATCAGTTTTTTGTGTCGTAAATCAAATCAAGCATTAAAATGCGTAGGGGTTATTCATGGGCATGTGAGCCATCAAAATAATCTCAAACGCCCACAATCTTATATTTCACTATTACGGGACCTTAAAATCGATTTTCAACTTAATATCGTTTTAAGGCCCGACAATTACATATTTACAATAAAGGGATTCATCGACCTTATTACATACACCCAAAAATGTCCATCATCGGATTTCGACCACGGGGTCGCATTCCTAGGCTCACATCAAAAATTGCTACACATCCTCAAAATGGATACTACAAAAAATAAACAACACCGGGTTGCCTAACACACCACAATATCTTAAAATAGCAATCTAACCACGCTAAGCATAATACATTACCATAACGAGCTAAAAATCACCAAATGGATATCATCGGGCCATTAGGAAGAATTTTGTTCCGTTGGAACCCTCACTAATAGTCCTTAATCCATGTATCCACAATAATATACAAGAAAACTACACTTAATATAACCCGAATGACAAAAACTTAACAAAATGATACAACAAAAAATGCTATAAAAAAGGGCTTTTCACCTTGCAAATGACACCACGATGCGTATAAACTCGTATATTAATTGTAATAGAAAGTGTATGTGATACAATCTAATGAAAAGGGTATAAATCCTCACTTTTTTCTCTCTTTTCTCTCTTTTCCCGCTGCTGTTTTACTGCTGTTTCTTCCCCTTTTTTTCTTTCAAAGCCTGCTGTCTCCCCTGGATGAAAATGAAGAACTGCACTGATAAAGGCTGCCAGAGGCAGCCGCAGATTGATCTGCGGCTAGCCTCGGTTCCCCCGCGCCGATCCTCGGTTTTCCCCGCGCCGCGCTCGAGTGCCGTGTCGTCAGACGTCCCATCATTGGCCGTAGATTGATCCGCGGCTGGCTGGGCTGATTTTCTCGTTTTTCGTACCGCACCTCGATTCTTGTGTCGTACTGCTGGTTTCCGCTGAAAGGCTTGTATTTTACAGTCCGGGAATCACTGGGAAACGTGCCATGTCATTCATGAATGCTCGTTTCGAATGACTGCGACATGACACAGGATTTGTATTTGGAGCTTGGTTTCCAAGGGCGCTGTCCCCCGACCCCCACTAGCTCACCGGCGAGCAGGTAAGCGTAGCGGCCATTAGTCGATCCTGATATCCGCTCGTTGTCGTGTCGGCTTTGATCACAAGTCGTTGTGGTGGCTTTGCGTGTTCGTACTTACGTCCACCTTTCGTTCTCGTAAGCTGGGTTAATTGACGATTTTGCCCTCCTGTCAGGGTTAGTATACGAAGTGCAAAATTTGGGTGTCTACAGCTGTCCCTCTTTATCATTTTTATGAAATGTTAAATGAAATGAACATGATAAAGAAGTAGACACCCGATGCATGAATGACAGTGCGTAAGAATGACAGTACATACATGATGCAACACATATAGCTTATGATGCAACACAGGATGTAAGGCATGCCAAACATTCGTAAAGGTGTCAATGCATCGTGCAATCGTAAATTTATTGTGAGTATCGATCTCAACAGGACACAATCGTTGATCGCATCGTTGTTGTCGGGTTCCGTCTCTGACAGGTCGTTGCTATAATCGTTATCGCAGATGTCGTGCTCCGTCTCGTAATCGTCATCGTCTTGGAATCTTCGTCGTCTCATAACTGTCGGGTCTCGTATCCGATCGGTCGTCTCGTAGATGTAGGGTCTAATCTTCGATTAATCGTCTCGTCTGTATCGGTCCTCGTCTCCGATTGGTCGCCTTGTCTGTATCGGCTCTCGCCTCTGATTGGTCGACTCGTCTGCACCGAATCTCGTTTCCGGTTGATCGTCTCGTCGGCACCGGGTCTCCTTCACGGTTGATTGTCTCGTCGGCAACGGGTCTCGTTTCCGGTTGATCGTATTGTCAGCACCGGGTCTCGTCTCCGGTTAATCGTCTCGTCAACACCGGGTCTCATTTTCGGTTGATCGTCTCGTTGTCACCGGGTCTCATTCCGGTTGATCGTCTCGTTGTCACCGGGTCTCGTTTCCGGTTGATCGTCTTGTCAGCACCGGGTCTCGTTTCCGGTTGATCGTCTCGTCAGCACCGGGTCTCGTTTCCGGTTGATCGTCTCGTTGTCACCAAGTCTCGTTTCCGGTTGATCGTCTTGTAAATCACCTCGTTCCTACCGGGCCCCGCCCCAACAAATCGATTCGTCATGTTCCGCACCCGATTGGTCGAAATCTCGTATTTTATTTTCATATAACAAATCACATGGATTTTAAAATTGGTCAATTTCTCTATTATTAACTGTATGATGCATGCTTTTTATTCATGGATAGAGAATGACCCCTGCACAGTCTTTTTGATACTATTTTTCACAACCGCCGTGGTACGTTTGGATCTCGGTCCTCCCACAGGGTTGGTTGGCAGGCTTTTCCGCTGGTTGGACAGTTTGTTGCCGGGCGACAGGGTTATTGCAGATGGTCTTCTAGGACATTCCTAGTCCTTATTATCCTTTCAGGTGCCGGCGGGCTTTTCGGAGGGTATTCTGAGCTATTAGGCTCTTGCCCGTCAGGTGTTCAGATTAGGGACAGTGGAGCTGACCCCTACTCTCGAGGAGTATGCCCGCTTTACCGGCTTGTCTTTGGATGGTCCTTGTGCCAGGGTCACAGCTGGTCCCATGCGCCGTCAGTTCTTGACTTTTACTGGGTTGCGGAGGATAGTTCTGTTATCGGTGATCACATCAGACCATCTAGTTCCCCTTCATTTTCTGATCGACCGGTTCGGCTCACCCGACAGTTTTCATCTATTCTCTAGTGATTTTTCCGTATCTGAGGAGCGTTGGGGCGCTTTGAGAGTAGATGTTTTTATGGCTTGTGTTATCTCAGTTTTGTATTTGCCAGCCGGATCCGATCTGTTGGATATGTGAGTTATTGCGGCCACTAGAGCCCTTCAGGAGGATCACACTATTATTCCCATGATACTAGCAGACACCTACATGTCAGCCTCATATTGTCAGTCTTTCCGAGATAGAGCATTCAGAGGGAGCTCTGTTTTGTTGTACGTATGGTTCATGAGCCATCTCAGCCCCATCGGTCATTTCCATCGCCATGGGTTTTGCTTCAGCCACGACATATCCATGCAATTTTCGTTCCGTCCCGTGAGCTGTACTGATGCGGCTTCCTGGATAGAATTCCTATCGGCTATGGAGGAGCCCTTTCATCTCTTGATCTATTCGGGTTATTGCTCCTTCATGAGCTTCTCGACTCATGTGCCCACCTTGGATTTCATTCCCTATTTCTGGCTTGAGGGCGTGACGACTTATCATCCCTTGGTGGTTATGGGGCAGTTTGATCAGGTACAGGATTTTCATCCTTTCACGGGCGCAGTCGACTACCGATTCCTCATATCACCCCAGACTGAGAGAGATCTACTGCGGGTATATGATCTTTGGTCTCGCAGGATCTTTACCGAGTATAGTGAGAGTTGCCCCACTCAGACATCTGCTTATGTGCAATGGTTGCACGGAGACCCGGATATGGTTGGTTTGAGTCAAACTGGAGTATTTGATGACTCTCGAGTGATTTTCACAGATGATACCACCCCAGAGGTATTTATTCCTTCTGAGTCTACAGAGATGATGCCCAGATATGATTTTGACGGCTTCTCCACTCTCGCCCATATTCCTTATTCCATCTCAACTGATTCTGCCCCTAGTCGGGTTAATGAGGATAGTCAGATCCGACTGGCCCTGATTACTGCTGAGGCTGAGAGGGACGCTGCCCTCGCCGAGAGAGATGCTGTTATTCTGGCCAGAGATGCTGCCCTCACTGACAGAGACGCCATTGTATTGCAGACCAGGGCAGTTATAGATGCTCACTCTGAGACTGTTAGCCGAGCCACTGCTTTATTGGATCGCATCGACATGATGGGGCAGCAGATTGTAGGAGATGCCGATGCTTCAGATCTATCCACACCTTATCCATTCTGCTTCAGTTAGTTTCAGATTTGTAGATCATTTTATTTCCTGCATAGACTATGTCAGTTTCATCGGTTATCGAAAGAGAAATCTTGTAACAAAATGACTTATATATATAGACATGCATTTAAATTTAGTCATTTTCCCTTTTTTGTCGTATCGTTGCCTTTCATTGGACCCTCATTTTATCCAGCTAACCACGATTTTGATATTTTGCCTTCTTTCTCTTCTCAAGTCTTGATGGAGATTTGACAGATATTGCCGTACACCCTGTTGACTTCATCGGACTGAGTCTTAGATTTTGGCTAACTGTTTGGTTGGGTTAGGGTTATGTCATTTGATATGAAGCTGATTAGGTGGCTGGTTTCGGGAAGGCTTCGAGGGTATAGGAAGGTTTTTCTGACTGTTGGGAATGGGTTTTGGTTAGAGAAAGTATTATTTTGTAAAGAAATGGACCATGCCCTGATGGCTGCCTACGTACTCCCACGAGTCGGGAGATCAGGTCCTGCGTAGTTCGCTCTTCAAAGAAAGAGGAGAAAATGATTTTTTTTTTAGGCGTAGAACCGCTTCACCGAGTCAGAATTGATGGGTTGTGGAAACACCTCACCGTCCATCTCTTGCAATATGAGGGCTCCTCCGGACAGCACTTTCTTAATCACAAAAGGTCCTTCCCAGTTCGGGGCAAACTTCCCTTTGGCTTCGTCTTGACAAGGCATGACTCTCTTTAGCACTAGGTCATTTTCCTTGAACTTCCGAGGTCTTATCTTTTTGTCGTACGATCGAGAGATTCTTTGCTGATATAACTGACCGCGCAAAACAGCAGCCACCCTCCTTTCATCAATTAGGGTCAATTGGTCGTATCGACCTTGCATCCAATCCTCCTCGTTTATCTAAGCATCAATCAAGATTCTGAGGGACGCCATCTCAACCTCAACCGGCAGAACCGCCTTCATTCCGTATACCAAAGTGTAAGGGGTTGCCCTTGTAGAAGTACGCACCGACGTTCTGTACGCCAGCAGGGTGAGAGGTAGCAGATCCGGCCATCCCCGATGATTGGCGGACATTCTCGCCATGATCTTCTTGATATTCTTATTTGCAGCCTCCACTGCCCCATTCATCTTAGGACGGTAAATGACAGAATTGAGGTGTTTGATCTTAAACTGGTCACATAATTCCTTCATGAGAGCATTGTTCAAATTCTTGGCATTGTCGGAGATTAAGACCTCAGGTTGCCCGTATCGGCAAATGACATTATTCCTGATGAAATGGACGATGATCTCTTGAGTTACTTTAGGGAAAGAAGCTGCTTCTACCCACTTAGTGAAGTAATCGATCATGACGAAGATAAATCGGTGTCCGTTGCTTGCTTTGGGCTCTACTGGTCCGATTACATCCATACCCCACATTGAGAATGGCCAAGGGGAAGTCATACAATGCAGTTCATTGGGACGCGCATGGATTACATTGCCGTGCGCCTGGCATTGGTAACATCGTTTGACATGATCATCGCAGTCGGCTTTCAGTGTTAACCAGTAATGCCCCGTTCTCAAGATCTTTTTGGCCAGCATCGGTCCGCTCATGTGTGGGCCACACACTCTACCATGTATTTCGTCCATAATCTTTTGGGCCTGCGTTTCATTTACACATCGCAACAATCCCAAACCGACATCCCTCTTGTACAGTGAATCCCCGCTCAGATAAAACTTCATTGCCATCTTTTGGATTCTCAATCTCTCAGCTCGGCTTGCTTGGTCGGGAATGGATTTATCCCTCAGATACTCCCTTATGTTGTGATACCAAGGCTGCTTTGGCGGAACCACCTCCTCCGACAATACTGCCACATGCTCCTCGTATGCCGGGAAATTCTGTACCGCTATTTCAATCTGTGGAACGTCCCTGCTTTTGATTATGTGGATTAAAGAAGCCAGAGTTGCCAATGGATCGGCAAAATCATTCCGTCCCCGGGGGATATATCGGAAAGCGATATCTTCAAACTCTCGCATCAATTGGACAACACATCGGTGGTATGGAAGTAATCGGAGTTCCTTAGTGTTATACACCCCGATCGCCTGTCTGATTACCAGCTCTAAATCCCCGAACACCGCTAGTCTCTTCACTCCTATATCGCGGGCAAAACAGAGTCCCAATATACATCCCTCATACTCAGCTGTGTTATTCGAATTACTGAACTACAATTTAGTGGCCAACGGGGTATTGCTCTCCGGTGATAGAGACCAGGACTGCTCCGGCTCCTGCCCCTTCGGCATTCATGGCACCATCAAAATACAACTTCCAAAACTGTCCCTCGTCATCACATCTCGTGTGTAAGACCCAGAATACATCTTCGCCCGGCAAAGGAGTTTCTAAAGGCTCCATTCCTCCTGCTGGCATTTCTGACAACTGATCTGCAATTTTCTGCCCTTTCATGGCTTTCTGAGTTACATATACGATGTCGAACTGCTGTAAGATTAACTGCCACCTTGACAATCGACAGTTCAGCATGGGCCTTTCAAAGATATATTTCAAGGGATCCATTCTCGATATCAGGTACGTAGTGTGCCCATAGAGATAGTGTTGTAATCTCATTGCAGCCCACGCCAAAGCACAACAGGTCCTTTCGATGGGGGTGTAATTCTGTTCACATCGGCTAAATCTCTTGTTGAGGTAATAGATGGCCTGCTCTTTGCCTGATTCATTCTTCTGTCCCAGCATACATCCCATCGCGATGACATTGACCGATATATACATAAACAGAGGGGTCCCATCCTTCGGGGGCACCAGCACCGGTGCTTCTGTCAGCTGCTTCTTAAAGGTCTGAAAGGTTTTCTGGCATTGCCCATTCCACTCTTGGGAGACATCTTTCCTTAACAGTTTAAAAATCGGCTCGCATGTAGTTGTCAAGTGGGATATGAAGCGGCTGATGAAGTTTATTCTTCCCAGAAATCCTCTTATCTCCCTTTTTGTGCGAGGTGCCGACATATCCACAATGGCCTTAATATTCGTCGGATCCAACTCAATGCCCCGATTACTAACCAGGAAACCCAAAAGCTTACCCGACTGCACTCCGAAAGCACACTTTGCCGGATTGAGCTTCAAATTATATTTTCTGAGTCGATCGAATAGCTTTTTGAGACGGGTTGTATGATTAGATTCTACCCTTGATTTCACGATAATTTCATCCACGTAGACCTCTATCTCCTTGTGCATCATGTCGTGGAACAGGGCCATCATGACTCTTTGATAAGTGGCCCCCGCATTTGTAAGACTGAAGGACAATCGTCTGTAACAGAAGGTGCCCCAAGGGGTGATGAATGCGGTCTTTTTCCGGTCTTCCTCCGCCACCATTATCTGATGGTACCCCGTAAAGCAATCAACAAAAGAGTACATCTCGTATTGGGCTGTGTTATCCACCAAGATGTGTATGAAAGGCACTGGGAAGTTGTCCTTGAGACTGGCCTTGTTCAGATCTCTATAGTCGACACATACCCTCACCTTCCCTCCAGGCTTAGCCACTGGGACTATATTGGACAGCCATTCCGGGTAAGTGGACACCATAATGATTTCAGCCTTGAACTGTTTGACGATTTCCTCCTTCACCTTTAAGCTCCACTCCGGTTTTAGCTTTCTTAGTTTCTTCTTGACAGGCTTGAAACCCTCCTTGATGGGCAACCGGTGTACCACAATGTCGGTGGACAATCCGATCATGTCCTCATGAGACCAGGAAAAAACATCCTCATACTGGCTTAGCAACACAGTTATTTCTGTTTTCTGGCTAGGGGTCAGGTCTGTCCCTATCTTGAGCTCTTTGGGTTTGTCAAGGGTTCCGATATTTATGGTGATGGTTTGGTCTAAGTTGGGTTTGGGTTTGTCTTCGACCCATCCTTTGATCTCGTCAGGCGTGTCGTCATTATCTGTCTCACCCTGCTCAATGCCCATTAAATCAAAATCCAGCTCAATATCAAAATCATAGTCATCTTTCAAATTTGAAACATCGTTTGTTAGGCAAGAAATACTCAAATTGGTACACCTGACATGAAACAAAAATATTTGTCATATATATAAGTCATTTTCCCACAATGATCATCTTTAAAATAACATGACAAAATAACATAACTACGCAAAATTCAAAATAAGGGACAAAAACTGGTGTCCATTCATCCCCCACCATCCGGGGTATACCACCTTGACGCCATATTTTTACCCTCGTTTGGATACTACTGGCTCCATCGTCCAGTTGTCGGTGGTTAGATCGGCCGGAATGCGACAGATGAACGACGGCTTCACATCGAAAACTTCCTTGATGACTACATCCACATCGCATTGGTCCCTTTTCATAACCTCTTCAGGAATTGTCAGCCCCGCCCAATTGATGACAGACACACTCTGTTGGGCTCCTGACGGCGTGGCAACATCCTTCCTTTTTCCACTGCTTACTGACTGTCCAGGGATATAACACTTGGTCTCAAACTGTTGCATGACCTCCTGCAGGAAACTCTCCTTTTTGGCCGACTCATCATTCGTGGGGGTCAATTTTCCACCTCCTGTCTTAGCCATAGGCTTGCCAGTACCCTGTTCATCGTTGACTTTCGGCATTAGACTCTCGGTCAGTCGAGTTGGGGTCCCTCCTTGAGAGTGTTTCTGTTCTACGCCTCCATAATACCCCAACCCTGCCTTGCCTACCTGATTGGGTGGTTGAATAGGCTAAGTAATTCCTTGACTGTTCTTTCCCAACCCTTGCCCAGGTCAAAACTTCATCTTCATCATTTCTCTAGCCACAAAGGTAAGTTCAGGAGAGACCTTAGGTTTTACGGATGGAGCCCCCAAACATCTGTAGTGGGGAGTATTGATTTCCAGCGCCTAAAAACTGGCGGGTATTACCGATTCGTCCAAATTAATCACCGGCAGGTCATTCCTGGAAGTAGAAGGGCCATCACGCTCTGCAGAGACCGTCACCCGATTCCCGTCGATGATAAACTTAATTTGCTGGTGTAGCGTGGAGGGAACTGCCCCGGCCATGTGTATCCATGGCCTTCCCAATAACATGTTATAACTTGTCGCGATATCCAGGACTTGGAATGAAATATCGAAAGTACAAGGCCCTATCTCCACAGGCAATTCTATCTCCCCCATTGTATCTTTCCGGGATCCGTCAAAGGTTCGCACCACCACATAACTGGCCCGCAGGCGCTTAGGATTGACGTTCATTTTTTCTAACGTACTGAATGGACAGATATTCAATGCCGATCCCCCATTAATTAGCACCCCATTCATAACATATCCTAAAGAGATTACCGCAATGTGCAGCGGTTTCCGATGCCCCCTTCCCTCTTTGGGGATATCATCATCTGTGAATGATATTACATTATTTTCTAACAGATGGTCCACTAGATGGCCGAAACCCTCTTTGCTAATCACCTTGGGAATGTGTGCCTCTTCCAGGACTTTGGCCAGAATTCTGCAGTGATCCTCGGATGATAATACCAAATCCATGATCGATGTCAGAGTCGACTCCTCGCTCAATACCTTGACCCCCCTCGCTTCTGAATGATTCATCTTCCTTAAGAATTCCATAGCTTTCTCCTCGGATATCTTTTCGTTCTTCTTCCCTTTGCTCTCAAGGACTCGCCCTGGAAGATATAAAGGATTCCCCTTTGATGTTACAGAAGCATAACTGGCCGCCTTCTCTGATACTCCCCCATAATTCCACGGTACTGTTTTCAGATTGCTAATGGGGATTTGTGGTCTTGCTGCAATGGTGAGAGGTTTCGGAGCCGTTAACCTGATAGGCGCCTCCGTGATACCCCTACTTAGACCTGCCAATCTGATCGGTGTCCCTCGTATATTCTCCTGATCACTTGTCATGCCAATCATCTCATCGATTCTCTTTATATAATTCAGCCTTGGTGGTCCTCCGGCTTCGCTGGCTTCCACCACATTGACCCCTTCCCCATCATGCTTAGGTAGGGGATTGATTTTAACATTTGGTGACTCTGGCTGTTCCACCACGATCTCCCCGCTATCGATCATGTTCTGAATCTTGTGCTTCAGAGCCCAGCATGCTTGAGTATCATGACCAGAGGAACCCGAATGGTACGCACACTTCTTACTCGGGTCAAATCTTCTCCCTTTCGGGTCAATTGGGGGTGCCAAGTCGACTATCTTTCTCTGCGCTATTAATACTGCCAAAATCTGTTCAAGAGGATCTCCAAGCGGGGTGAATACCCAATCTCTGGTGGTCTCAAATCTTCTTCGTCCGTCCATCCTTTGAGTATCAAAATTAGGTTGTCGGGGTGGCACAATTCTCTGTATTTGCACTGGAGGGGTATTCTCCACCTTCCTAGATGATCCTTGCAAGATAAGGGAAACATCTTCCTCCTTCCTCTTTTGGGTCCTGCGGGAAGCACTGCCATAGTTTCCACTCTGGATTTGCTCCGCAACTGTTTCTAGAGCTGTGAAGTCCCGGATCTTGCCAGACTTTAACCCCATGTCAACCATTTCTCCATGCTTTATCATCTCGGCAAAAGGTCTTCCAATCCCTGCTATTACTCGCTCATAATAGGGCGCCTCCTGAATTTCCACAAAGGTCATTACTATCTCCGCCTCGCTCATTGGGGGATTCACTTGTGCAGCCATACCCCTCCATCGCTGTGCATAGTTCCTAAAAGATTCTTTTGGTTGCTTCTTGACCTTTGTCATCTGATATCTGTCAGGGGCCATCTGTGCCTGGAAGCTGTATTGTGTCAAGAAAGTATGGGCCAGCTCCTCCCAGTTGCGGATCCGAGCATTATCAAGGCGGGCATACCAAGTTCTTGCTTCTCCCGTTAGGCTCTTTTGGAATAACTGCATCCTCAGTCCTTCGTCCTCTGCATAAGACCCAAGTTCCCCAATATATATCTTCAGGGTGTATAAGGGTCTCCCTTCCCATTATATTTCTCAAATTCGGGGATCTTGAACTTTTCCGGATACCTAGTTCCTGGAAAAACACACAGATCCGAATAATTTACCCTGCCCAGGGAACCTATGCCTTTCAGAGACTGAATAGTTTCCTCCATCTGTTTTATTTTCTTTCGAAGATCATCGGTGTCCCCCTCCTCTGGAATAGTGATTACTATCCTGTCAGGTGTAGGAATGGCCTTGGGGATGACTGGCTCACCCTTAGGCTGGGGTTGATCATCCTTAGGCGGATCCTTGTTTGGCGGGTCTTGTTTCGGTAGCAACTGCTCTTTTCAGCATCGTTGCCATTTCCAACATTTGTTTTTTAAAATCATCAAATTCCTCCCGAGATATGGAACCATGATTGAGAGGTGGAAGATCAGCCATTTCAGATGTAGAATTATGGGCCCTCTTAGATTGTAAACGCATTTGAGGAGCAATCCTACATGAAAACGGTTTGAAGTTTAGTCTTGAGAAATGAAAGATGTGGATGCATGCTAAAGCTGTAACTTTTGTGTTTTTGGGTTTTTTAATCTTTCCCTATAAAACAAAATGTTAGCAGTCCTTTATTGCAATAATACATGCCAGACATGAATTATTATGCTTTCCCAGTTATTCCCTGCGAAACATAGAGGTTAGTATTTTCTTTTGACAAAAGGGGAGATATAAAAATATTGCATGGGACTATGACATTTATACGCGTAAACGTGAAAGGGCATGAAGAGACTTTCCTTGCGTTGGGTTAATCTGAGGCTGACCTACCCTAAGGTTACTCTCGCGGCTTTTCGGCATGAAGGTCCCCAAATCTTCACAATCTACTCGTCTGAATCCTTTCGATTGGAGCGGATCTGGGTGGTGCGTTTCCTGAGCCATCTCCGAGGAACAACCCCTTCAAGTCCAGTAATAAGCAACCGACAGGTTCGCCTCAGGAGGAGGTACACTCTCAACATACATTCACATTCATCGTCCTCACCGTATGCAAATGATTACTTTAAAGTAAAGCAATTACATTCAATCATTCATTCTTTGGAAAAAAACACACATTCACACAACAACAAGTAAAACAGGTCAAAATATCGTACGTACATACACATTCGTAAATTTTTAAAGGATATGACAGCATCAAGATTAGAACGCGGCTTAAACCCTCTAATGTCCCCAGCAGAGTCGCCAGCTGTCGACGCCGGGAAGATCGCCTCTATTGCTAATTATTACCCTTTCCAATTTTTGCCCTTTTATTAGATGATTCTTTGGAAAAGGTCGGCACAACTGTCGACGGGGTTTTGAAAAATCGTTTTTTATGATGAGACAATTGACCAGAGTCGCTAGTTGGTATATTTGAAATAGATGTACCAACTCATCCGAACTTCATTTTTGTAAATCGCTGGCTCATATGTGACTCCGAATTAATTGGTCTGCAAACCGAGATTCATAGAGTTCGGGGGCTTGCTTAAGCGAGGGGAAGGTGTTAGGCACCCCCCGACTTCCGTGAAACACGGTTACCGCAATCTTGATGCTTTTCATATCCTTTAAATTTTTAAATGTGTGTGTGCGTGCGTGTGTGCCTATGTGAATGTTGTGATGAGTTTGCATGAAGAAACCATTTGGCTTTTATGAAAAAGTCGTGTTTTAATTTGAGAATGCTTTAGAATATCCTTCGGCTTTATACGAGGAAGCTTTATTTTTTTTTTGAGAAAGGTTTGATTTTAATTGTCAAAACTGCAAGATTTTCATTAGGTGTTGTTTTGGCAAAACAAGAGTTTTTTTAACCCTTTGTCAAAATAGGAATCGGAACCTATACGTTGCTTTCGTAAATAAAATGACGGGCAATTTCTAGGATCTCTTTAACCCTATGCACAAAGGTTTAATAAAACGTTATTCATTTTTACAAAACCCTTTTTTGTGATGTTTGAACACGATTTTTCTTTAGCCTTCTCGTTTAAATAGGAATCGACATTCGTTAGCACTTCCAAATTTAAGCCTCGTGGTGCTAATAACCTAATTTGATTAATTTTTATGAAAATCTTCATCGTTTAGCTTTGAAATTAGTTTTTTGTGTCGTAAATCAAATCAAGCATTAAAATGCGTAGGGGTTATTCATGGGCATGTGAGCCATCAAAATAACCCCAAACGCCCACAATCTCATATTTCACTATTACGGGGCCTTAAACCCGATTTTCAACTTGATATCATTTTAAGGCCTGACAATTACATATTTACAATAAAGGGATTCATCGACCTTATTACATACACCCAAAGATGTCCATCATCGGATTTGGACAACGGGGTCGCGTTCCTAGGCTCACATTAAAAATTGCTACACATCCTCAAAATGGATACTACAAAAAATAAATAACACCGGGTTGCCTAACACACCACAATATCTTAAAATAGCAATCTAACCACGCTAAGCATAATACATTACCATAACGAGCTAAAAATCACCAAATGGATATCATCGGGCCATTAGGAAGAATTTTGTTCCGTTGGAACCCTCACTAATAGTACTTAATCCATGTATCCACAATAATATACAAGAAAACTACACTTAATATAACCCGAATGACAAAAACTTAACAAAATGATACAACAAAAAATGCTATAAAAAAGGGCTTTTCACCTTGCAAATGACACCACGATGCGTATAAACTCGTATATTAATTGTAATAGAAAGTGTATGTGATACAATCTAATGAAAAGGATATAAATCCTCACTTTTTTCTCTCTTTTCTCTCTTTTCCCGCTGCTGTTTTACTGCTGTTTCTTCCCCTTTTTTTTCTTTCAAAGCCTGCTGTCTCCCCTGGATGAAAATGAAGAACTGCACTGATAAAGGCTGCCAGAGGCAGCCGCAGATTGATCTGCGGCTAGCCTCGGTTCCCCCGCGCCGATCCTCGGTTTTCCCCGCGCCGCGCTCGAGTGCCGTGTCGTCAGACGTCCCATCATTGGCCGTAGATTGATCCGCGGCTGGCTGGGCTGATTTTCTCGTTTTTCGTACCGCACCTCGATTCTTGTGTCGTACTGCTGGTTTCCGCTGAAAGGCTTGTATTTTACAGTCCGGGAATCACTGGGAAACGTGCCATGTCATTCATGAATGCTCGTTTCGAATGACTGCGACATGACACAGGATTTGTATTTGGAGCTTGGTTTCCAAGGGCGCTGTCCCCCGACCCCCACTAGCTCACCGGCGAGCAGGTAAGCGTAGCGGCCATTAGTCGATCCTGATATCCGCTCGTTGTCGTGTCGGCTTTGATCGCAAGTCGTTGTGGTGGCTTTGCGTGTTCGTACTTACGTCCACCTTTCGTTCTCATAAGCTGGGTTAATTGACGATTTTGCTCTCCTGTCAGGGTTAGTATACGAAGTGCAAAATTTGGGTGTCTACAAATATTGACAACCATTTATCATTGAAACCATATAATTAACTAATATAGACATGTTAATGCAACCTAGGGTTGTAAACAAGCCAAGACGAGTTAGGTTTTGGCTTGTCGAGTTCGAACTCGACTTAAAGTTAAACAAGTTTGAGTTGACTTGAGCTTTTATACAACACTCAAATATGTTGTTCGAATTCGACTGGTTTATAAACGAGTAGAGCTCAAGATTAATCAAGCTTGAATCGAGCTAAACTAAATTTAAATAATTATTTTTATTAATTAAATTTTAAATTCTAAACGAGGCGAGATTAAGTGAATATTCGAGCAGAGCTTTGCTAAGTTGAGCTTAATGAGCCAAGTTCAAATATAACATAGTAAATTTTGAGCTTGACAAACGAACTCAGGATCAAGTCGAGTCAAACTTAAACCAGCCATACAAAGCCGAACTGAGGTTTGTTCACAAATAACAAATTCATTTACAACTCTAATACAACTTACTGTTTCCAAATTTATGAGTTCATTGACTTAGTTTTTAATCTCTAAACGGAATAAAAATACATTGAGTTTGCAAATGGACTCATTTTTGGAAAGGAGGTATTATTTAATTGGAATTAGGAATTTATGGGTAGTTTCAATTAGGGCTGTAAACGGATATATAGATCCGGATAGGTATCTGTATCCGAAAAATTAATACATTATCAATATTCATATCCGGTATTCGACGAATTTTAAAAATATTATTCGTATTCGATATTTGAAATAATATTCGAATATAGGTAATATTCATTTATGTTTATTTTATTCAAATGAACAGGTTATTCGAATATTTGGGTATCCGAATTCATTTATTAGTTACCTAATAAACAACTCATTCAAATTATTTACAAAAATTTTAAACAAAAAATTGTGTAATTACTCATCACCATTTAAAGTTTTAATTAAACATCATATTCATAAAAGGAGAAAGAATGTCACGTACGTCACAATCCATCATTGATCATAAAAATCAACTAAAATTTAAATATCCTACAGAAAGTATCAAATTAACAACATTTTTAATGAAAAATAGTACTAATTTATCATTCACTCTTGTTCTCGCACGTAAGTTTTAAATATAAAATATTTGTTCTAGTAGTATATAATTTTCTCATTATGTGATATATTTTAGATATTTTACACTTTACAATAATAAAAATACATTAATTAAAACTAAATGAGTTAATTTCAGTTTATTATTATTATATTTAAAAGTAATACTTCCTATTTTTTCAAAGAGAAATGACATGTTTTAAAAATTAATAATTTTCATATTATAGTAAAAACTAATTATTATATATGTAAGGAGGGTTATTTGAAAAAAAATTATGTTTACTTAATATACGATGATTGACAATTAAATTATGTGTTTATATATATATAAATATAAATATATATATATATATATATAGGGGAATGATCCACAGAAAACGTTAGCTACGGACACTGTTTCAGCTAACTGTAATCCAGCCGTCCAAAATAAGATCCTAGGGTAGGAGGAGGGCACGACCGCTACTCCCTCTAGCGGCCAGATATTAATTAAATCAATTTTTATACTGGCTGCTAGAGGGAGTAGCGACCAGTCAAAACGGCACCGTTTTGACTGGCCGCTACTCCCTCTAGCAGCCAGTATAAAAATTGATTAAGCGCGCGAGGGTATTATGGGAATTTAGCCGGGCCGCTAGAAGGAGTAGCGGCCAGTCAAAACATTCGTTTTGACTGGCCGCTACTCACTCTAGCGGCCAGTCAATTAAAACAAACCGGAACATAGCAAAAACGGTAAGTGGTCAAAGAATTGGGAAACAGACAAGAGTGAGAATGGGATAGCAAAACAACAAACGCACCACTATTCTATTTCTAATTACAAACTAAACATAAACATAAACTAAACTACTGAAACTTAAAAAGTCTAAAACAGTGGCAATGCGTGCACACCTTTTGAGTTAACCAAGGTAACACTGTTGGCCACTTGGATTGGACTCCGTTTTTCTCACTACTCATTATTCCTTCGGTCGCACAAACAATAAATAAAAATTGTAAAAACCAAATAAAAGATGTAGAATACAATTTAAATTTTAATAATTACTACTACTATATAAAAACATTATTTCGTCCTACTCAATTACTTTTAACAAAATAAGAATTAGTGTTTACCCTTCTTATGTGGGGTTGATCATAGGTAAGTTGAAACTTTTTTATACTTTGATTTTTTATTTATTTGTTTTATATATATTTTTTAATTTATTTAAAATGTGCACTTAAACATCTTTTATGCGATGGTTGGGGGTATTTAATAAAAAAATTTAATTACTCTTTTGCTTACCTTTATGAAAAAAAATTCAAAAAAAATACATTATTAAAATGACACCACTTGGGTGGAGAGACAGCTTTGGAAAGAACACTTTGTACGGCTTCTTGTCTTTGTTTGGTTCCCTCCTTAGTCCCTACTTGCAGCAAATTAATTAATTTTTATACTGGCCGCTAGAGGGAGTAGCGGTCGTGCCCACATCCAACCCTTGGATCTTATTTTGGATGGCTGGATCACAGTTAGATGAAACAGTGCCCATAACTAACGTTTTCTGTGGATCATTCCTCATATATATATATATAAAGACACACATACAAGCTATTCAGATTCGAATTCCGGATACATATACGAATCTGAATATTAGACACCGGATATTCGTTATCCGTTGAATATATTTATAGTCGAATGTTAAACAAATACAAGTACGTCTATATCTATATTCGTACCCATTTATTTACAAATAAATTAAAATCGAATATGAATAATATTTATTTTTATTTCGAATACGAATAATATTCATTTAATACATATGCGAACAAATGCTAATTTTCCGATTATCCTTTATTGCCCGTTTCCAATAGCCACCTTATTTATTTCTCTCTTGAATTTCAAATATCCCCTGCTCTGCATTGGTTCTGGAGTTATTGAGTTGACAGAAGGGACAACGCGTCCATTTCTCTCTACGTCTCTTCATCTTCACAGTCCATTATATCCAAACCCTGGTTCAGAATTTTGCAAGTCCCATGTTTGTTTTTTTGAAATTTACAGAACAAAAACTCCAATCTCAACACCAAATTAGGATTAGTAAGGAGATGAAAAGAGTTGATTTGGAGGAGGAGAATCAATTATTTGAAAAAAGATGCAAGGAACTTGAAGCTAGAGAGAGGCAAATGGATTTTGCTGAAAAAGAGCTTGAATCAAAACAAAAGCAACTCGATGATCGGGTTCGGGAACTTAATTGAAGGAGAAGCAGTTTGCTAATATCATTAAAATCCGTATAGGTGCAGATCGATCTGAACGCAATTCTCCATCTGTAGATTTGGGGTTTGCGGTCACTATGTTTGGGAAAGGATTGCAATTGTTCTTAAATGAACATGTAAAGTACAACGATTCGATTGCTGGGAAAGTTCTAGAAGCTCTGAAGTTATGTGTTGATCCTGCGAAGTTAGTTCTAGATGCAATGGAAGTGTTTTACCCTCCCCATTTGAAGAAGGGGAATTTTGAGTTTGAAGGGAGTGTAGTTAAGAGGAGTTGTATTCTTCTATTGGAGCAAATAATGAAGAATTCACCAAGGATTTGCACTGATGTGAAAGAAGAAGCACTGAGAGTTGCAGCCGAATGGAAGGCGAAAATGAAGCCTGTAGCTGAGAATTGGTTGGAAGTTGTTGGAATTTAAGAACGAATCACACAATAGTCTCACACAAATATATTCATTAGATGTCTTGTACGCTCTACAATGATCCACACACCAAACAATATTTTATAATAACTAAAAAACTTTAATTGATGTGACATGGACTCAAGTAAAACCTAAGACCGAGCTACTAAGAAATCTCCAAGCCCAATTGTACCATGCACTTGGTTTCTAGGGGGTGCTGCCCCCTTGCAACTCTCGCCAACTAACCGGTGAGCTGGGCAGCCGCTCGTTCAGCAGGTAGTGAGACCACTGACTACCTGTTGTAACGGCCATTAATTGGATCCGCAGAAGTATAAGTCAATCCCAACAAAAGTTTTGGGATTTTTGAGTCTGTTAGTTGTCTATAAGTCTCTATAAGATTGTTCCTCAGCATAGGCAAACTCCTGAATTATTCATGCTCCTTGCTTTTGCAGATGAGATTGGTGGTAAGTTTTTTAATATATGGCTTTTAGTAAGCATACACATGAGGCATCTTAATTGAATAGATTTGACAATTCCCAATATTCTGAAAGATACTGTTATACATTCTAGATTTATATTGTTACTTTTTTCTTGTTTTATTGACTTACCCATCTGCTAAATTTGCTGGTTTAATGTGCTTTTGATTATAAATTGCAAATATTTGAAAATATAATTTATATCTATAACATTATATCTGTATGACTATATAATGAGCATCAAGTATAATATAACAACTAAACATCATGCCTGCCAGTTCTACGGTCCTAGAATTCATGTGGTGCCAAAAAGCTAAACCGCAATACAAATTCTATCATCCATGTTTCGTTAACCACATAGCCTCAATTCGTTCATTGATTCTTCCTTGATTATTATTAATAAAAAATCTCCCTGATTTTGTTCAAAATTTAGTTCATTATGCACTTGTGCTTGCAATATATGGTCCCTGTTTGTTTCTTCCAATTCAGCAATTATATATCCAAGTACCAAACTAATCCTCAACTTTGAAACTCTAAATTATTTACAAAACAAATCTGTAATTGACTTGTGACTTCAATCGGACAATTCTCACATGCCTCCAACACAGTAATTTTTGAAAATTAAAAGTCACATTAGAATAGCCATGCTTAGAAATTGCATAAGAAGCATATAAGCAACTTGGACCTGTTCCCACTATGCCAATCCTCGTATATCAAAAAAAATCAGCTTGAGAACAGATCTTTTATTGAGTATTGACGATTCTCAATCCATTTTGGCAAACATATAAAGAACAAGGAAATTATTGGGTCTCTTGCATTTGCTGTAAGTTTGCAGTAACACGATCAAAGATACAATCAAATTTTAAAACGCAACGGAAAATGAAATTAAAAATTTTCTGCAACTTCCCATGAATCACCTTATGCATAACTATTAATTGATAGAAGAAGAACAAGAATTATACCTTTGAAGATTCAATTCTTGAACCGCTACAAGATCAATTCCTTAATTTCTTCAAGTTCCTCCAATGTCTTTTGAAGAGTCAACTCTTTGATTTCTTCAAGCTCCTCCAATATCACCAAATTCAAGGATCAAACATAAACTACAAAGAGTATGTAGCACTCTAAAGGTGATCCACTAAGAATGATTATACAAGGAACAATATTTGATTTCCTAGAAATCTTGGATGACTAATCCAATTAGTTCTTTTATTCCTAACTCTTAAGAACAACAAGAACTATTCTTGAAGAACACTTAGATAATCTATTATCAACAACTTAATCTAGTGCCCATATACAAATTGATCTCTAACTTGGATGTGTTCTTGAATGAGATGGAGGCTAGTTGATTAACCAAGTTTATTAGGAAATCCTAATCTCATTAGGATACTTGCAAGTATACAATACTTACACAAAATGTAAGTATACAGTTTGCTCCTAACCCACATGTTATTCATGTATGCAACTAACACATGTTACTTGCTTAATCAACATTAAGTAAGTATTTGACCAATCTTTAATTTGCATTTGCATTTCATTTAATTTAATTCTCAATCTAATTAAAAATTAAATGATAATAATAATAAGATTTCTCTCATTAATTTATAATTTAATATTTCTACAAATATATCATTATAAATATTAAGCATTTCAATTTATTCAACTAATAAATTAAATACTTAATTTATTATCATTAAGCCAATTGTTCCCAATATAATATTATTCTTTTGCGGTGTGACCCTTTAGGTTCAATATTATGCCGGTAGTAGAATAAATAAATTAGAACCATTCTAATATTATTTATAATGAATTAAACTCCTTTAATTCATATATAAATAAATAATATTTATTCTGCATCATGAGTGACACCTTACGATAATGTATCATGCATATCCGTATAATATGAAATCAATGTTTAATCACATAGAACCTATTCAGTAGTAGTTATCGTACAATTCAATCCTTCTACCATACAATGTCCCGATTAAATATAAGACATGGATTTACTGACAAGTCTTATTTTATTTAATTATATGCATTTCGATTTAAGAATGCACAACTCTGATTAATGTAAATCAGAAACTCCTTTCTAATTTTCATTCAACCCTGGCCAGAGATTTCTAAGCTGTCATTTATCAAATCGCATAAGACATTCTCTCCCTTTATCAGAAGTGGTAGATCCTTTGTCAATCATTCACCTACCTCCGTATATATTTTATTATACCCGTACAATTCCTATAACATACACTAAGGTATTAAGGAATATGACAAAGTATAACTCAGCACACACAAGGTACTATGATGATCTCAAGTACTAAGATCACTTGTACTACTATCACTTTAAGAACTTCCTATTGACAGATGAATAAAACTCCATTAGGGTTCTTTAAGCGAGTCACGTTCAGTGAACTTATTCTCTAATAAGCATCTACATACTAGCTTTAGTGTCTCCACACAAATGATTATGAGATCAATCATTATCTTCAACAGATCAAGCATAGTATGTACTAATCTATCCGAAATCAGTAATTCCTTTATTAGTAATCCATCGATTAGGAACATTTTAGTTTTGAGATTTCTTGAATTTAGATCTCATTAGCATGATCTCATCATGATTCTAAAAGCATTGCTCTAAAACTATGGGTTTATCACATTTTTTAATTCAATCAATTAACATGGATAAAATATGTCTTTTATACTATTATTAATATTTGAATAAGATTATAAAGTAAATGCTTATTACATCAAATGTAATTGGCTCATATCACTTTCAATCTCCCACTTGCACTAAAGCCAATCACATTGATATCTAATACCTATTTTATCGAAATGGCGATTGAATTGATCTTGCGATAATGCTTTAGTAAATGGATCTGCAATGTTGTTTTGGGAGTCCACTCTTTCTAAGGTGACATATTCCCTTTCAATAATTTCTCTAATTAAATGAAATCTCCGCAATACATGTTTGGATCTCTGATGAGACATGGGTTCTTTAGCCTGTGCAACAGCTCCAGTGTTGTCACAATGAACCGGAACTGGTCCTTGAATGCTAGGAATCACCCCAAGTTCTGAAATGAACTTTTTCATCCAAACAACTTGCTTTGCAGCTTCACTTGCAGCTATATACTCTGCTTCTGTCACTGAGTCAACAACTGTTTGTTGTTTGGAACTTTTTCAACTCACTATTCCACCGTTCAAGGTAAATACATACCCTGAAACGGATTTGTTGTCATCTTGGTCAGTCTGAAAACTTGAGTCTGTATAGCCCTCTAGTTTCAAATCAAACCCACCATACACTAGAAACACATCTTTAGTTCTTCTTAAGTACTTTAAGATGTTTTTCACAGTTTTCTAGTGTTCTTATCCAGGATTAGACTGATATCTGCTTGTTACACTTAGCGCATAAGCAACATCAGGTCTGGTGCATATCATTCCATACATGATTGATCCTATTGCCGAAGCATAAGGAATCTGATTCATGCGATCTCTCTCTTCAGGTGTCTTTGGGGATAATTTCTTAGAGAGATTTACTCCGTGATTCATCGGTATGAGTCCTCTCTTGGAGTCCTGCATGATAAACCTCTTTAGCATCAAATCAATGTATGTATCTTGGGTCAAGCCGAGCATCCTCTTTGATCTATCTCTATAGATCTTTATCCCCAATATGTAGGATGTTTCTCCCAAGTCTTTCATGGAGAAGTGTTTAGATAACCAAATTTTAACTGATTGAAGCATCGGTATGTCATTTCTTATAAGTAATATATCATCAACATATAATACCAGGAATGTCACAACACTCCCACTAACCTTCTTGTACACACACGGTTCATCCTTATTTTTGATAAAATCAAACTCTTTGATTGTCTCATCAAAATGGATGTTCCAACTTCGAGAAGCTTGCTTCAATCCATAAATGGATATTTGTAACTCACATATTAAATTTGTTCCATCTTCTGAAATAAAACCCTCTGGTTGTATCATATATACATCCTCATCTAGTTTTCCATTGAGGAAGGTCGTTTTCACGTCCATTTGCCAGATTTCGTAGTCATAGTAAGCTGCAATCGCAAGCAAAATCCGGATAGACTTGAGCATGGCTACTGGTGAGAAGGTTTCATCATAGTTAACTCCTTGTCTTTGTTTGAAACCTTTTGCCACCAGTCTGGCCTTATAGGTCTCCACCTTGCATCTGCTCCAGTCTTTTTCTTAAAGACCCATTTACACCCTATATGCACAATGTCTTCAGGTGGAGTAACCAAAGTCCATACTTGATTTTCATACATGGAGTCCATTTCGGATTTCATGGCTATTTGCCATTTCTCAGAGTGTTTACTACTCATAGCCTCATCGTATGTTACTGGATCATCATCGGTTATGATGCGTACCTCATCGTCATCTTCTATGATGAGTGTATACCTTTTAGGTATTTTTGGCACTCTTCCAGATTTACGACTCGGTTGTGGTACAGAAGTTATATCTACTTAACGGGTTCATCCACTTGATCCGTAGTGATTTGTGGTTCTTAAATTTCTTTAAGATCTATTATCCTCCCACTAGCCCCTTCAAGGATAAACTCCTTTTCCAGGAAGGTAGCGTGTTTGGCAACAAACACCTTTTGCTCGGTAGGATTATAGAAATAGTATCCTAAACTTTCTTTAGGTTACCCCACAAATCTACACTTATCAGATCTTGTCTCAAGTTTGTCACTTTGTAACTTCTTTACATAAGTTATACAACCCCAAATCTTAACATGTTTAAGACTAGGTTTCCTCCCGTCCACATCTCATATGGAGTCTTGGGAACGGAATTTGAGGGGATCTTGTTTAGTAGATATGCAGTCGTTTCTAGGGCATAACCCCAGAAGGATATTGGAAGATCGGTAAAACTCATCATGGACCGCACCATGTCTAACAAAGTACGATTCCTCCTTTCAGATACAACATTTAACTGTGGCGCACCAAGAGGCGTCCATTGTGAGAGAATACCAATTTCTTTGAGATGATTAAGAAACTCACTGCTCAAGTATTCTTCTCCTCGATCTGATCGAAGAATCTTAATACTTTTGCCAGTGTGTTTCTCTACTTCACTTCTGAATTCTTTGAACTTTTCAAACGATTCAAATTTGTATTTCATTAAATACACATATCCAAATCTCGAATGATCATCAGTGAATGTAATGAAATACGAATACACTCCTCTAGCATTTGTTGTCATAGGTCCACATACATCTGTGTGTACCAACTCTAACAACCCTGCAACTCTCTCTCCATGTCCACTAAATGGAGATTTAGTCATTTTTCCCATGAGACAAGATTCACAAGTTGGATATGATTCAAAATCAAATGGTTCTAAAAACCCATCTTTATGCAACTTATTTAGTTTTGTTTCATTGATGTGACCGAGTCTACAGTGTTATATGAAAGTATGATTCATATCATCTCTTTTTCTTTTACAAGTTTGTTCATTTTGAAAAATATTTTCATGTAAGTAAATAGAGTTCATCAATTAATCTATTAGTTCTATACAAAACATTATCATTATAAATAGAACAACTATTGTTCTTAAATATAATATTAAAACATTCCTTGTTCAACATAGAAATGGAAATAATGTTTTTAATAAGAACTGGTACATAATAACAATTTATTAAATCAATTGAATTTTTCGTAGGCAATGCTAAACAATAAGTCCCCACAGCTAATGCAACAACCTTTGGTCCATTTTCTACTCGTAGAGTTACTTCTCCTTTGTTTAACTTTCTACTTCTGCTTATTCCCTGCAAAGAATTGCATATGTGAGAACCACAACCGGTATCTAATACCCAAGTAGAACTTTGGCTTACAAAAAGATTTATTTCAATCATGAACAAACCTTTATCTGTAGCTGAAGCTTCAACAAGCTTTTTTTGCTTTGTCTCTGCAAGGTAATCCTTGCAGTTTCTTTTCCAATATTCAGGCTTATTGCAGTGGAAGCAAACTCCTTTGCTATCCGCATTAGTTTTATTCTTATTACCTTTATCAGTTGCCTTTCCTTTTGCCTTCTTAGAATTTTTCTTCTTTGCAGAAGATCTTTTGGGCCACTTCCTTTTCTTGGAAGGTTCACCTACCAGCAAGACTTAGTCTTTTTTGGATGAAAAGTGACTCTCTGCAGTTTTCAACATGTTAAGTAGTTCAGGCAAGCTGACATCAAGCTTGTTCATGTGAAAATTCACAACAAATTGTGAGTAGGAGTCCGGGAGTGACTACAAGATCAAATCTTGGCTCAACTCTCCATCTATTACAAAACCCAGTTGTCCCAATTGTTCAATTAAATTGATCATTTTGAGGACATGTGCCTGTACTGTAGGGCCATCGGTCATTCTAGATCGGAAGAGCTCCTTAGATATCTCATATCTAGCAAACCTACTTTGCTCACCATACAGCTCTTGAAGGTGAAGCAATATAGTAGGTGCATCCATTTTCTCATGTTGACGCTATAACTCGTTACTCATGGATGCGAGCATGATGCATTGAGCCACCATAGCATCATCTTGCCACTTTTTAAAAGTAGCAATATCTTCCTCTGAGGTAGTTTCTGCAACAGTTGTAGGAACAGGCGAATTAAGGACATAAGATAATTTTTCAGCGGTGAGAATAATTCTCAAATTCCTTAACCAATCTGTATAGTTCGGTCCGGTTAATTTGTTAGCATCCAATATGCTCCGCAGTGATAGTGAATGGGCCATTGTAAAATTCTGTAAATGAATTTGTGATATAAACAACATTAGCATGTATTCATTTTTATTAATCACCAGATTAATATAGGTCTTTATTAAAATGGTATCTCCCACTATTTTATTCAAACTATATGACCCTCTATATATAGTTCGACAAATTTTTATTGAAATTTGTTTAGTGAGAAAGGATCCTATTACTATAAATATACAGCCTTGTGTGTGCACAACAAACTATATATTTATTCAATTAGGTAGACAACTCTTGTCAATTACATCAACTATGTAACTCCTTTTATTTTGCCTCTTAGATTATATTAGTCAAGTGTGTGCATATCCGAACTAAAATAATTTAAGTTAAGTTATACCTAGCATTTTCATATAAGCGAATAGAAAAATACAGTATTTGTGTGTGCACAACAAAACTTGTATTGTTCAATTCCTTATAAAACATTTTCATGTAATAAAGTCAATATCTTAAAATTTTAATATGAGCCTTGTGTGTGCACAACAAACTAATATTAAATATTTAATACTCTATTGCTTTATCATGCTAAAAGGCTACGTTCGATATTTTTTAAATATCTTTGAACGTTTTCAATGTAATATTTTCAATTGAGGGTTTTGTTATTAATGGTCTCATTTTGTTAAGCGGGCATGCAAATATATATATATATATATATATATATATATATATATATATATATATATACACGCGTCATATTAAACATACCTCATCATGTATAATAATATATTTAATATATAATTAGCATGCATTCATAGAATACTATATTCTATATGGGATGATTATGGACTTAATCTAGTTTGATTTCACTCGAGCCATCGAGTAAATCAAATGGTCAAACCTAGGGTGTAAGAATAAATTTGAACATAACTATTACATTCAACCTAGGCTTCATTACAAATGAGTCTTCAATGCTCCTGCTTTTCAGTTCCAATTACTCAAGTAATTTTACTAAATTCTATTACACTCTATTTTAATAAAATAGAAACCTTGATCAGCAGTCAAGGGGAAGTACATAGGAGAGAGATAGAAATTACATCAGAAAATTAGATAGGCGAGGTACACAGACCCCATTTATGAATAAAACATTCATTCAAGCATCCATCAAAATTAAATCCAATCACATTGGTCAATAGTCCTTAATCATCTCCTATATAAATCAACATATATATACACATTTATCTCATAAATAATAAAACATTTAATATACATATTGATATCATTTAATCGGTAAAATTATCAAGAATGAAATACAATACCAAACCAAATTAGTTAGCATGAAATCTAATTTCAACTCCAATTTGTTTAGTATAATTTCAATTAAAATAAACATATTTATTTTAATCCAACTCTAAATCAGAATAAACAACTTTATTATAATTTAGAATTTCTAGAAAAAAAATAACTTGCAGTCCAATTCCAAAAAAAAATTATACACATATATATAGACTATTTGTTCTTTTTCCGAAAAACAAAATTCTTTACCAAAATATTGCCCAATAAATTGTTCTAAACACATATCAACATATATATGAATTAAAACAATTAATAATATGCATAAGGATGACTCTTGATACCACTATAAGTTTGCAGAAACACGATCAAAGATGCAATCAAATTGTAAAACGCAGCGGAAAATGAAATTAGAAATTTTCTGCAACTTCTCATGAATCAGCTTATGCATAACTATTAATTGATAAAAGAAGAACAAGAAATTATACCTTTGAAGATTCAACTCTTGAACCGCTACAAGATCAATCCTTAATTTCTTCAAGTTCCTCCAATGTCTTTTGAAGATTTTACTCTTTGATTTCTTCAAGCTCCTTCAATATCACCAAATTCAAGGATCAAACATAAACTACAAAGAGTATGTAGCACTCTAAAGGTGATCTACCAAAAATGATTATACAAGGAACAATATTTGATTTCCTAGAAATCTTGGGTGGCTAATCCAATTAGTTCTTTTATTCTTAACTCTTAAGAACAATAAGAACAACAAGAACTATTCTTGAAGAACACTTAGATGATCTATTATCAACAACTTGATCTAGTGCCCATATACAAATTGATTTCTAACTTGGATGTGTTCTTGAATGAGATGGAGGCTAGTTGATTAACCAAGTTTATTAGGAAATCCTAATCTCATTACGATACTTGCAAGTATACAATACTTACACAAAAATGTAAGTATATATTTTGCTCCTAACCCACATGTTATTCATGTATGCAACTAACACATGTTACTTGCTTAATCGACATTAAGCAAGTATTTGACCAATCTTTAATTTGCATTTGCATTTCATTTAATTTAATTCTCAATCTAATTAAAAATTAAATGATAATAATAATAATAAGATTTCTCTTATTAATTTATAATTCAATATTTCTACAAATATATCATTATAAATATTAAGCATTTCAATTTATTAAACTAATAAATTAAATACTTAATTTATTATCATTAAGTCAATTGTTCCCAATATAATATTATTCTTTTGCGGTGTGACCCTTTAGGTTCAATATTATACCGGTAGTAGAATAAATAAATTAGAACCATTCTAATATTATTTATAATGAATTAAACTCCTTTAATTCATATATAAATAAATAATATTTATTCTATATCATGAGTGACACCTTACGATAATGTATCATGCCTATCCGTATAATATGAAATCAATGTTTAATCACATAGAACCTATTCAGTAGTAGTTACCGTACAATTCAATTCTTCTACCGTACAATGTCCCGATTAAATATAAGACATGGATTTACTGACAAGTCTTATTTTATTTAATTATATGCATTTCGATTTAAGAATGCACAACTCTGATTAATGTAAATCAGAAACTTCTTTCTAATTTTCATTCAACCATGGCCAGAGATTTCTAAGCTGTCATTTATCAAATCGCATAAGACATTCTCTCCCTTTATCAGAAGTGGTAGATCCTTTGTCAATCATTCACCTACCTTCGTATATATTTTATTATACCCGTACATATCCTATAACATACACTAAGGTATTAAGGAATATGACAAAGTATAACTCAGCACACACAAGGTACTATGATGATCTCAAGTCCAAAAATCACTTGTACTACTATCACTTTAAGAACTTCCTATTGACAGGTGAATAAAACTCCATTAGGGTTCTTTAAGCGAGTCACGTTCAGTGAACTTATTCTCTAATAAGCACCTACATACTAGCTTTAGTGTCTCCACACAAATGATTATGAGATCAATCATTATCTTCAACAGATCAAGCATAGTATGTACTAATCTATCCGGAATCAGTAATCCCTTTATTAGTGATCCATCGATTAGGAACATTTTAGTTTTGAGCTTTCTTGAATTTAGATCTCATTAGCATGATCTCATCATGATTCTAAAAGCATTGCTCTAAAACTATGGGTTTATCACATTTATTAATTCAATCAATAAACATGGATAAAATATGTCTTTTATACTATTATTAATATTTGAATAAGATTATAAAGTAAATGATTTTCCAATGAGTAGGGTTGGGACTTTGTCGCGGATGGCTTCTAACTCTATATAGGATTATCTCCCTCCTTCGTTTCACCAAAGAGTTTGGTGGTAATTTCTTTTATACTTTGTTTTGAAATTAACAGGCACGTGTTGGTAGTTGGTACCTTCCACTAATTTAGTAATTTATAGCTTCCTATTGTATTACTGGTTTTGCTTAAGACTATGAGGCATTCTTAATTATACTCATTGGAATGTGAATATAGAAGAAGGAAATACAGGGGTTGGAATGTCCAAGGTCGATGCGGCTAAGACCAGGGAATCAGGGACTTCCAGAGACGGAAAAAGGAAAAGAGGGAGGCCTCCAAAAAGGTCCCATGAGAATACAGTTGGGTAAGTTGGTGTTTGTATGCCCAATTTTTATCATCATTTTCAATTCCTTGTTAAATTGCATCTTAGTTCAATCCAAAGTTCTACTTGCTTCCGGTTATAGGTTGGACTAGGTGTTGGCATAGAAGGATGGAATTCAGGACAAGGATCCTCTTCATTTCATTCTCCCTCCATTTCGGTCAAGTTCACCAATTTGACTTAATAATGATTTTGTTAGTAATGATCTAAATATGTTAATAGATAGTTAATGATATTAAGATCAATCCTAAAAAAAATATGGGCTTGGATTCTACATTAGATCCAGAGTTCTACAATTGTCTTGATCAAGATTTTAGTGATTTTGACAAGGACAAAGATGAAATATGTTTTGATGCTGATCAAATATGGGCTTGTTATGATACAATCGATGGCATGCTTAGATTCTATGCTCGGGTTAAGAAGGTTTTTTCACCCGGATTTAAGCTGCAAATTACTTGGCTAGAGGCTGCTCCAGAGGAGCTAGGCGAGATTGATTGGGTAAATGAGGGATTACCTGTGGATTGTGGAAAATTTACTTGTGGAGACACCGAGGAAACCTCAGATCATCTTGGCTTCTCTCATCAGATTCATCTCAAAAAAGGTATTGGTAGAGATTCTTATGTGATATATCCTAGAATGGGGGAAACTTGGGCCCTTTTCAATGACTAGGATATTGGATGGAGGTCTGAGCCAGAAAATCAAAGAAAGTACATATTTGAAATTGTGGAGATTCTCTCGGATTTTAGCCATGATACTAGTATTATGGAGATTCTCTCGGATTTTAGCCATGATACTAGTATTAAAGTTGGTTACTTAGAAAAAATGAAAGGTTTTGTAAGCCTGTTTAGGCTAACGACAAGGATAGGGGTTGTCTCATTTGTGATACCATCCAGCGAAATGCTTAGATTTTCCCATCAAATTCCCTCAGTTAAAATGACCGGCGTTGAAAGAGAAGGCATCCCATAAGGATCTTTTGAGCTTAATCCTGCTGCTTTACCTACCAATCCTAATGAGCTCTAAGCATGAATGTTAAACTGAATGGTTCATCTTCTAAATCTTCTGATGAAAAATTGAAATCCACGGTCAAAACATTGTGTGGATTTTGAAGGGAAGTATTTACTTTGACAAAGAAGGAACCGCTGGTGACTTCACTCCATCAAATGTTTCTTAAAAGGACAAGTTTACATACACTACTCCAAACACTACATTTTACCCTACATTGCACATCTAACCATTAAAAAGTGGGACCTGACGTGAATTTCTGTGTCAGGTCCCACTTTTTATTGGTTGGATGTGAAATGTAGTGTTTGGAGTAGTGTACATAAACTTATCCTTCTTAAAAAGAAGGATGGATAGAGCTAGCTGGAGTTGAATGCTCGATATGGAGATTTTCGTTTGTTTCCCTCTCAATTTGAATCATCTTTATTCTTCACTATCAACATTAGTTTTTGGGTATGTTATCAGATAAATTGGAAAGAAGAGGCAAATTTTTCTATGTTGTGCTTTATCTTCTTTCCTTTTTTTTACAATTCTCTTGGGTTACGTTTGTTTACAATAATGATGGGTGGTACATGACTATTTTTACTAATTATTTCAGACTATTTTATCCCATGATCAGTCCGTTATTTAATATATAGACTATTTATGATCATTTCCAATTGGGAATGTGATCCATCATCAAATTGCCTTAGAAATGACAAAACATAGTCCGGAGAATTAAATAACAGATTAATCATAGGATAAAGTAGTCCGATGTGATACTAAATTAGTACAAATAGGTTTATCCCACCCATCATTTTTGTAAAGAAACATATAGCCTGGGATCTTGTAGGTCTGGCTGCAATTTAAGATGATAGTTTGATACCTATAAATGTGAATTGAACTAAGTTGCTGTAAATTTCATTAACTCAGATGTAGTATCAGCATTTCATATTATAGAGAATTGATGTTGTGTGGTTGTATCTTTGTGGTTCTAGTTTTTATTTTCCTTTGAATTGAGGAAATTTACTAAAAATGATTTTTCCTCAACATGTTTGTATAGGAAGTGTTAACGCCAGATTTTGGCCACCTGATAAAATCACCAAAAGGCAGAGCCAAAATCGCGCCAACGGATGATGGTATAGTCTTGTGGATTTTAACCCACAAAATATATAAATAACAACATATACCAAGAATATAAATACAGAATAAATAACAAGAACACCAAGATTTAACGTGGAAACCCAAAATGGGAGAAAACCACGGAGAGAGCAGTCATAATAATATCTTGATTACAGAGAGTGTCTTTGTATTTCATCTCCTGTTCTTTTTTGTCTCTCCTCGGCTCAAGCTCTATTTATAGAATAAATACACTCAAGTGAGCCATGTGCAATATGGCCCACCAAAGTCTTCGGGTCCAATCAATTACTGGGAACTCATACCAAAATATCTAACCCAATAAATCCCAACCCAACATTACCCCCAGTCTCTTATTTACAAGAAACTTTAAACAAGAGACTATACAAAATGCCCACCACACCAACTACGAGTGTCTTTTCGGAAAAACAAAGTTTGCTTGAATGATGTCCATCCGAAGAGATTTTTATCCGTTCAGGAGGAACACTCCTCTTCGACCAAGGGCCTGAAGAGGAGAGGTCCCCGACCTTTGCCTGGGCGAGCCAAAATGCTCCGCTCGACCAATGGCCTGAGCTGAAGAGATCCCCGTTCCCCACCGAAGGATGTATATCCGCATGAATATTCACCATTTTTAGAAAAACTAAGTCTTTCCGAACGACGCTTCGGATCCGACCTTATAACACCAACCAACCTTATCACGCCGAAATGGAGCCCAACCGAACAAGCCCGAAGCCAAAATCAGACTTGACCAAGTGGGTCATTGTGCAGCTCCGCACCATTAAACAGGGAAGAAGAAAGCAAACATCTTTATCCCACACAGGCTGAAGCCGAAGTGAAACGACGGCACGCCGAAGCCGAAACAATATCTGCCAAAGCCAAAATGATGATGGCAGCTCCGAAACCAAGGCGACGATGTCTGCCCAAAGCCGAAGCTGTCTGAATCTGAAGCTCAACGTCACCGCTAACCCCGAAGGCTTCGCCGAAGCAGAACCAAAGTTGAAGCTCAACGTTGCCGCCGAGCCCGTTGGTGATCCGCCACTTCTACTACCGAATCCCGAGGTCCTCAAGATGCCAAACCCGAAGTGGAGACTAACGGGTTTCATCTCTTTTGCAATTTCCGACGCCCATGGTCGAAGGTTGCTACGCCGAAGGGGATGCAGAAGAGCTGAAGCCAGTCGCCGAAAAAAGAAATCGCTGAAGCGGAGTTGCTCCTCGTGCATGACTTCAGCCGAACCCTCTGCTGCCCTTATTGGGAAAAATAAAACCGAATCATCCCATACTTGCTGAATGGGTAATAGAAATTCTTTGCAGGCAATACAGACGATGAAACTTCTTTTGTATGGCATACCACTCTTAATGGGTGATATGGGTCCCACATGCTTTGGTTGAAGTCCTTTTGATGACAAAGTACCTTTCCTTTATGTAATGTAGAAACATGTAAGTATTCACGCATGTAATACTATCCCATTCATCCATAAAGTGAGATAAATGCTTTTTGCTTTTTTATTCTGAATGTCAGTAGATATGATGACCTTTCTTGAATAAAGGAATCATTTACTTCAAGATACATTTGCATTTGCATGTATGTATAATAAATAAAGTACATCTTCACATAATATATGCTTTAGTACTATACTTATCTGCTAGGAATGGGTAAAATTATCAAAATATATATTATTAAAATAATTGTGGTGATGGGTATGGTAATGTTCTTTGATTAAATGAGCCAACCGACCATAAAAAGGTGAGAATTTTAAAATCTTAGTCATGCCAAAATAAAAATCCACTAACTCAGAAAAGGCATTTTCTATGAATTTGCATTCGCACCATGTATATATGTAAAGTAAATATTAATAATACACTTTAAACAATTTTTATCCAAGGCAGCCATGAACCATGTGAATAAAGCAAGTGGACTCATCTTGAAACTTGATAAAGCAGTAGCTATAATCATGACAATTTTATAATTTATTAAAAGAGAACCACTTAGCTTATATGTGTAGATTTTGTCGACTGATTATGCATGGAAAAAGCATTCTTTCTCGGAATGGAACCATATTTGCCGAAGAAAAATTGCCGAAATGATATTCGCCTTGTCGAAGTGGTCCGAAGAGAAAATTGATAATTATTATTATTGCGAACATAACCCATTAGTTATCTTTTATGTGTGAGGCTTCCTCTTCGTCATAGTTGATCGGTGATTTTTCGAACTTAATTTCCCTTCCCACAGACGGCGCCAATGTTAACGCCAGATTTTGGCCACCTGATAAAATCACCAAAAGGCAGAGCCAAAATCGCGCCAACGGATGATGGTATAGTCTTGTGGATTTTAACCCACAAAATATATAAATAACAACATATACCAAGAATATAAATACAGAATAAATAACAAGAACACCAAGATTTAACGTGAAAACCCAAAATGGGAGAAAACCACGGAGAGAGCAGTCATAATAATATCTTGATTACAGAGAGTGTCTTTGTATTTCATCTCCTGTTCTTTTTTGTCTCTCCTCGGCTCAAGCTCTATTTATAGAATAAATACACTCAAGTGAGCCATGTGCAATATGGCCCACCAAAGTCTTCGGGTCCAATCAATTACTGGAAACTCATACCAAAATATCTAACCCAATAAATCCCAACCCAACAGGAAGGTAAACTTTTCTCGAGGGGACAAAAAAAGAAGTAAACGAATTTGCCTTTTTATACAAAAAAGAGCAAGTTTGCAATTTAAAATTGCAGGAAATTAAATTAACGTGTTTGGTTCTCAGTGATTTAATTCACAAACCAACCTTTTTTTACGCTTAATAAAAGTTACGAAACTCTCTCTCACACAAATTCGAAATCCACTCACAAACTCTCTCTAAAATTTTACATGTGCTGCTTTAACAATTAAACATCTCATCTATTTATAAACTACTCATAACTCTTTTGACTCTAACATCATCACAATAATAATCACTCTATCGAAATAGGACTTCTACCAAAATAACATATAATAGGATATGTTTTCAGAATAGGATTTGAGGATAAGATAAGAGTATGATACCTATAAAAGTGAATTGAACTAAGTTGTAGTAAATTTCTTTAGCTGAAATGTACTATCAACATTTCATACTATAGAGCATATATTTTGTGTGGCTGCATTTTTGTGGTTCTAACATAATTTACTAATTTTCTCTCGACATGTTTGTATTTGATGGTACAAGTATTCTTAAGAAATCAATAATCACTTACAACGATACTCTTGGTAAATCAGGTATCTCTAGTAAAAACCAAGGGTTAAAACAGCACCAAGTGTATTCTCCCTTTGAGTCTCTGACAATGGAAACAAAACCAACAAAATTATTAGCCTGTACCAAAACATCACAATTAATTTTCATAATCCGGTTCGACAGCTTGGTCAATTTACAACTATATCATGATTACCCATGTTTGATCTGAGCTAGTAAGAGGGCCCAAAGCCTGAGCCGCTTTAAATTCATGGAAAAATTGCAAGCTACGACTAATAATAGAACAAGCAGTAAGTTTCCCTTTTCAGGGATATAGTCATTCCGTTGGTTCCAAATATTAATTCCTTTTCCATCGCCAAATCACTCGCTAAAAGAATCATGACTAATTGACTCACACCAGAAACCATCACAAAAGACCTTGAAATTGTTAAAGCCATCACATAAATTTTTGTGGCGACTTTTTAAGTTTATGTGAGGAGTTTGGACAATTTTTTGATAGTCAGTGTATTTAGGCGAAACAATTAACTATCTAAAAGCTGGAATACCAAAATTTGGTGTCATAATTAAGATTAGCGTAAATGACACTTTGCATCTCCTATGTTTTCCCATTTATATTTTGCATCCCAAATTTTAAAAATATACTACCTCCGTCGCCAAAAAAATGACAAAAGGACAATTTCACACATTTTAAAGTAGCCCAAAAAGTAGGGGAGAGTCCTTGGATTTTCGATTGAGAGAGAGAGAGAACTAATATGAACCACTAATTTATGATGTGAGTGATATATAGTCAAGAGTAAATTAGTTCATACAAAAATTTATATAGTTAATTTATTGACTTTGCTCGTTGTTTTGAGAACACAATCTTTTATCAACTTAGTCATCCTTTTGGGGGACACAGGGAGTACATTTTACTATATTTCTGGCACCGTGAAAAATTACACACGTACTCCAAAAAATATATTAAATAAGCTAGTAGAGTTATACATGTACATCGCACATGCTATTTTTAAGGGGGGAAAACAATCACACACCCTATTCTATAATTGGGCTAATGACAAAATTGCCCCCTCAAGTTTGGACGAAAATCAATTTGATACTCAAAATTTGAGAATCTTCAATCAATACCTCAAATTATTTTAAAACAACAAAAGTGTTCCCTTTTACCGGAATACGGTTTGGACGGCGAATTTTTCACCGGAATACGCCACATGTCAATATTTTATGTATTATACATTTAAGATGTATGCATACATGTATTATAATTTTATACAAGTATATACCCTCCAAAAAATTATATAAAAAAATCAATATTAAAATCATAAAGTCTTTTTAAATAAAAAATAAAAATAAAAATAAATAAAACATCAAAATTAAAAACAAAAATCATAACTTATAAAAAAAAGCAATTACAAAATAACAATAAAATCAAATAGATTCTTTCTCTTTTTTCTTCTTCTTCTTTATCAAATTTCTCTCTCTTCCTTCTCTTTCTCCCTTTTCTGTGCCTGTGCAAGTCTGTTATTTCTTCTTTTCTCTCTCCTCTTTCTCTCTTTCTCTTCCTGCCTTCTCTCTTTCTCTCTCTTACGCTGTCTCTCCTCTTCTTGCCTTTTCTCTCTCCTCCCCCTCTTCCTTTTCTGTCTCCTTTCCCTCTTTCTCTCTCCTCTTCCATGGCCTTCTCTCTTTCTCTCTCTTCTTCGGCCGCTCCCTCCTCTCTCATCTTTCTCTCTCTCCTCTTCCCCTAATTTGATTTGAAAAAGATAAGAAAAAAAGAGAAAGAATCTATTTAATTTTTTTTTTAATTTTGTTGTTATTTTATAATTGTTTTTTTATAAGTTATGATTTTATTTTTAATTTTGATGTTTTATTTATTTTATTTTAGTTTTTTTTATTAAAGAGATTTTATGATTTTAATATTGATTTTTTAAATTATTTTTTGGAGTGTATATACTTGTATAAAATCATAATACATGTATGTATACATCTAAAACGTATAATACATAAAAATTGACATGTGGCGTATTCCGGCGAAAAATTCGCCGGTCCAAACCGTATTCCGGCAAAAGGGAACACTTTTGTTGTTTTAAAATACTTTGAGGTATTGATTGAAGATTTCTAAATTTTGAGTATCAAATTGATTTTTGTCCAAACTTGAGGGGATAGTTTTGTTATTAGCCCTCTATAATTATATCTTATTTAAAAATATAAATATAATTATTAATGTATGACATCAAATGAATATTAGTACTTGTAACTAACCCACTAATTAATAAATTACTCCCTCTGTCCCAAAAAGATGATTGAAGGTAATTTTTTTATCCCAAAAAAGATGAAATAAAGTACATCAAGTGAAGGGTAAATATGTTATTTAGTGGAATCCATTTATATAACAAATCTTAAAATACTTATCACTTTATATAATTTTGTGGGACCACTAAGAATAAATTTAAAAATTTTTTACTCTCTTTTCTGTATTTTTACTTTTTAAATATATGGATAAATTGTACTTTATATATTCATGGACGGAGGGAGTATATTATTAGAAATTAACTCATGTAAAAAATAATTTATCCACTCATTAATCTAAAATAATTAACATAATATATAACAAAATTCATAACTAAATCAATAGTATATAATGTATTTATGTTGATAAATTTAGTTCATTAGAAACAATCAAATAATATAAAAATTTATTTAGTTGCTATTTTTTCTTTTTACCAAAATAGTTTTTAGTTATATATTTAATTTATTAAATTCGATTAAATAGAAAAAATATTCATTAATTAAGTATTTAAGTTTGAATTTTTAAAAAATTAAAATGTATTAACTTGATAAATTTAGTTTATTAAAAGTGGTTAAACAGAATAAATAAAATGTATATATTTTGCTAACATATTTTTATTTTAAAATACAAATATAATTATAAAATTGAGTGTGCGGATATTTTTGCCTCTTACAAGTAAACATGTGGTGCACATGTGTAACTTTGTTAACTTTATTAACATTTTTTTATTCAAAAGATACTATTTCACATGACGCCAAAAATATAAGATGCTATATATATGTCTCCAAAAAATTATTATAATTTAAAATAAAATATTAAAATATCAATTAATTAAGTAAATAGAAGAAGATAGGGAGAGAGAGAAAGAGAAGAGAGGAGAGAGAAAGAAAGAAAAGGAGGAGGAGAGAAAAAGAGAAGGCGGGAGAAGAGAGGAGAGAGAAGAGAGAAAAGGAGAAGGAGAGGAGATAGAAAGAGGAGGAAGAGTGAGAAATTTAAAAAAGAAATTTTTTTTTGATTATTTTCTCTCCTCTCTCCTTTGTCCCTGACACATGACATTTTTCGGCGAATAATTGGTTTTTCGATCAAAATAGATACTTTTGTTGTTTTAAAATATGTAGAGATATTGATTGCAGATTCCCAAATTTTATTAAATTGATTTTCGTCTAAATTTAAAGAGACAATTTTGTTATTAGCCCAAAAAAAATTGAAAGAAAGCCACGGAAACAATGTAGAAAGTGAAAAATGCATGAAGAGAGAGATTCAAAGTTGAGAGCAGGAGGATCAACAATCGAGACAAAAATTCACAAAACCAAAGCCATTACAAAAGAAAAACCCAGAACCACAAGCAACCATCAGTCCATCACCCAACCCAATGAAAAACATACTCAGATGAATGAAGCGACATGCAGCAACAAAAGGAAAAACAACAACTAGTTGATGGTCAAAGAAGAATTAGTGAGAAAACCTTGAAATCGAAACAAACCCACTTGTGAAAAAAACCTTAATTTTTGTAAAATTACTAACCCAAACTGGAAACTTCCACCGATAAGGCAGGCGGCGGCTGCGGAGCTCAGCCTCGCCGGTGCAGCCACTTTTTTGTTCAAAATACCCCACAGTGGCGAACTAGTCCAGTTGGTGCCTAACGCTCTGTAACGCCTGTGGGTTCGTTACAAGTCGGGTCGACTCCTACCTGAATACAGACCCGCATGCAGCCCGACATTCTCCGGTGAAATTCACTCCAACGATTACCGGAAAGTGCTGGAAATGCGGCGGAAGAAAGAGGGTGACGGCGGTTCTTCTATGCCAGTAGAAAAAGTTTGTGCATTGAATTTTAGAGAAGAAAAGCTCCCAACTAAACATAAATTGATGGAAAATCAGCTTGATTCGTTTCAAATTTCGATAAAGAGACGCGCCAAATTGATTGAAGAACGGATGGAAAAAGTTGATTGGAAAAAGAACCAATTAGATTCAGTCAGAAATTCTAGTGAAGAAAGATGCAATGAACGGGATTGTGCTCAAAAAGGGTTTAAATCAAAGAAAAAGCAACTCGATGAACGGATTCGGGAACTTGAATTGAAGGAGAAGCAATTTGCTAATTTAATTAAATTCCAATTAGTTGCAGAGCAATCTGAAGGAAATTCTCCAACTGTGGATTTAGGGTTTATGGTTACAATGAATGGGAAAGGTTTGCAGTTGTTTTTAAATGATCATATAAATTATCACGATTCGATTGCTCGGAAAGTTTTAGAAGCTCTTAAGTTATCTATTGATCCTGCAAAGTTAGTTTTAGATGCAATGGAAGGGTTTTACCCTCCACATTTGAAGAAGGGGAATCTTGAGTTTGACGGGAGTATAGTTAAGAGGAGTTGCATTCTTTTGTTGCAGCTAATAATGTGAAAGACGCAGCGCTGAGACTTGCAGCCGAGTGGAAGGGGAAAATGGAACCGGGGGTTGAGGATTCGTTGGAAATGTTGGGGTTTTTGAGTTTGTTAGCTGCTTATGAGCTGGATGCGGATTTTGATGCAGATAAGGTTTTAAGTCTTTATGAGATTGTTCCTCAGCATAGGCAAACGCTTGAATCGTACCCGCTCCTTCGTTACACAGATGAGATTCATGGTGAAGTTTTTTAATATATTGCTTTTTATTAATATGGTTTGTCTTTTATATATGTTAGCTTCAATGTTGTGTTTTTGTTTCTTTGTTACATGAGTTAATTGTTTTAGTCATAAACTTAAATCTTGATTTTCGTAACTATATCATTATACAATGAGCATCACAGCATCGAAATTCCCTTTGTCCGATATATCAGTACTGGGAATGGTTCTATTAGTTTGTAGTTAAAAGTTGTCATTTTGCTACACCCTCGACAAGTTTCTGCCAGAGCCCCTTATTTGTCCAGTGAGTTGCAACATTACAAATACATGATTTCTCTAATGCAACTTTATATGGTCACATATTTCTCTTTAAGTGCAAACTTGGTCAAAATTCTTTTGGTTTTCAATGTAATGCTTATAGTAACTCACACACATGAGATATGTTCATTGGTAACTGATTCTCTGTCTCTCCGATGGGTTTGATGATTGCCAATAATGTAGAAAATCCTTTTATATATGATATATTTGTGTTTCTCAGTTACATGGCTTAATTGTTGTATGCATTAAGTAATTAATTCTTTGTTGTATCTGATTCATGTGCTTGCAGTATATGGTTTCTGTTTGTTTCTGCGTTGACACCAATATACTCCCAGTGTGAAAGTAATATCGTCTTTGGTTTAGGTTCCGCTTGGACTAGACATGGAGCTAAGGGTGTAAACTCAGGTTCCAGTTTGTGTCAGTCTGCAGCTTGTCAACTGAAACAGGAAGCTTTCAAAGTGCGTAAATTGAGTAATGGAAAATTTCCATCTGATGATATGGGTTCAGACCCAGGGACAAGAACAGAAGGTGCTGCTAAGGTTTCTTGGAGTTCTAAGATTAAAACTAAAGGTGGGAATGTAAGTACAGAAGGCGTAAACAAAGAGGTTGGAATCCCCAAGGTTCATGCAAAGGCCAGGGAATCAGGAACTTCGAGAAAAACAAACAGGAAAAGAGGGAGAGATTTCTACGATTGTCTTGATCCAGAATTTAGTGATTTTGACAAGGACAAAGACGAAAAATGTTTTTCTGTTGATCAAATCTGGGCTTGTTATGATACAACTGACTGCCTGCCTAGATTCTACACCGAGATTAAGAAGGTTTTTTCTCCTGAATTTAAGCTGCGAATTACTTGGCTAGAGCCCGATCCCGAGGAGCAAGGTGAGATTGATTGGGTAAATCAAGAGTTATCTGTGGGTTGTGGAAAATTTATTCGCGGAGACACTGCGGTAACTTCAAAACGTCTTATCTTCTCTCATCAGATGCATTTTGAGAAAGGCATTGGTAGAGGTTCTTACTTGATATATCCTCGAAAGGGGTATTGGATGGTGCTCTGACCCGGAAAATCATAACAATTACATATTTAAAAATTGTGGAGATTCTCTCAGATTTTAGCCATGATGCTGGTATAAAGGTTGGTTGCTTAGAAAAAATGAAAGGTTTTGTAAGCCTGTTTCAGCGAATGACGTGGGGAGGGGATGTCATATTTGTGATACCATCCAGCAAACTACTTAGATTTTCCAATCGAGTTCCCTCATTTAAAATGACTGGCGCTGAAAGAGGAGGTGTCCCAGAAGAGTCTTTTGAACTTGATCATGCTTCTTTACCTACCAATCCTAACGAGCTTTGGCAACCTGAGGAGATGGAGGTGGAGGCTCAAAGCATGAATGTTAAAGTGAATGGTTCATCTTCGAAATCCACTGTAGGTACTGAGGATACAACCACGTCAAAGAAAGGTATGGACTTTGAACTTTGGAAAGACGAATTGTTTCAAAATGGAGACACTAACATTTCGAAGAACTAATTATTTATATATTTTTTAGAGTATTGTATTTTTCATTTTATGGATAAAAGTATTTATATTCTGACTTTCGATACTTAGTGTGGCACCTCATTTGCTTACTAAGTTTATGCATTACACTTTCTCTAGTACAACTCCAAATGGTCATGTCTTCCTCATTTAAGTCCACAATAGGTAAAATTCTGCTTATTTTGGAGCTAGAGAGTCTAATACTGCTTCATATTGGTTTCATAAAATGACATTAATAGAGAGCTTATTTAAGGTTAAGCAGTCATTTATCCTATACTTTTTCAGGAAGTTACCACAAATTTTCTCCTCTTATCGATGTTGTTTATGTTTTAAACCATGAGATACTCCTCCAAATTTATACTCAAATAATGTTAAACATTGAAAATTTTCCTAATTAACCTAAATAGGTAGAATCAGAAATGAGGGAAGTTAAATAGCCACTCAAAATTTAGGTACTATATTAGTCAAACAAGTGTCATTGTCATCACTTTATTCTTAAACGGATTTGAAAACTCCTCTCTAATGGTATTTCCATTCCATGACTCTTCCACCATCAGTATCATTGTAGATCAAAGTTTGTTCCTGATTTATTATATCTATTCATTTATGGTAAAGGAAGCCTCGCCAACTGTATTACATCCTAAAGAAATTGTCATTTTGCAATTTTGCTGATACGAACAAATTTGTGGTAGAGGGGCTGCAATAAATCAAATATGTTGGTTTCCTACCCAGGAAAAAGATCTATACATATTAGTAAGGGTAGCTTTTCAGGAAACGCTATTGTAATAAAGAGACCTCATCACGTAAATCAGAATCAGGAAATAATAAACTCGTTTGGAGCTCAGAACAAAACAAATGAGTATCTGAATCCCCAGTTCAGTGGCTCGAATCATCATCATCATCAACTAACACAACCAGATCAGTCCAATGGCCAGAAATCATTCTGTACTTGTTGCCCTTTTTGTAGAATAAAGTACCAGTATGGCAGATATATTGTGAATAGAATTGTATGCTGTCAAAATTGCTTAAGGACCTTCATGGCCTATGATTCAGGTACTGATAGACTCCACAACACGCTTGAGTGAGGTGATCGTCGGCCAGATCGTTTCTAGCAAGCTATTTTGAGTGGAACCCTCTCGACACCGCAACCCAACGTCTATAAAGAGACGAGAATCTTGGTACAATTGATCAAGTAATGAATTTGCGTTGAATGGAACACCAACGACACCTAAACCCCGTACTTATATGAAGCAGGAACTTTGGTACAATTGACGATTGATGCGGTAGAAGACGCCACACATAACTATGATTTGTTGTATGATAAATCAACTTGAATCTCAAAGAAGAACTAAGAAAATAACTTAAGAATTCTTTAAAGAATCAAAAGTAGAGAATAACCTCACAATAATTGTATTGAAATTAAATCTGATGTCCCCTTTGAATTACAATCAAAATGGCTATTTATACTAGAAAATCAAACCCTAGAATTCTAATAAGGAATCAATTACTAATTAACAATCAATTTGGAAGTAAAATCTATCTAACAAGTTCCCTAATTACAATAAAATTTAAAAAGTATCAAAAACCTCTAAAATTATGAAAAAAATTTGGTCAAAAACCTTCCTCGAAATCCGTGTCCTGGCCCAAGTGCCTAGGCGCTTGGAATTGCACTGTCTGGAGTGCCTAGGCGCTGAGTGGCAGTAGCTCCAACGTTTGGCAAAAGCCTAGGCACTTGAAATACAAAGGAATGGAGCGCCTAAGCGCTCGAACCCAAATTCAGTTTTTGAATTTTTGCTTATTTTGCTTTTTGGCTTGGATCCCTCACTTGTAGCACATTCACGAACTTAGGTTCCAACTTCAACGCCTTTGAACTCACATCCTTATCATTCCAAGCTTTTTGAATACACCCATTAAGTCCTTCCTTGAAGCGTTTTGCTCGTGCTCTCGTTACGGGTCCAACTGGAACTTGCACTGGATCCGCTACATAGCTTCCACCCTTATCCAAGCTAAGCATGCCCTCATCAAATGATAGACTCCATGGCACGCTTGCGTGAGATGGTCGTCGCCCGGATCGTTTCTAGCAAGCTGTTTTGAGTGAAACTCTCTTGACACCGCAACCCAACGTCTATAAGGAGACAAGAACCTTGGTACAATGGACGATTGATGCAATAGAAAACGCCACACACAACTATGATTTGTTGTATGATAAGTCAAATTGAATCTCAAAGAAGAACTAAGAAAATAACTTAGGAATTCTTCAAAGAACTAAAAGTAGCGAATAACCTCACAATAATTGTATTGAAATTAAATCTAATGTCCCCTTTAAATTACAATCAAAATGACTATTTATACTAGAAAATAAAACCCTAGAATTTCAATAAGGAATTGATTACTAATTAACAATCAATTTGGAAGTAAAATATATCTAACAAGTTCCCTAATTATAAAAAAATTGAAAAAGTATCAAAAACTTCTAAAATTATGGAAAGAAATCTGATCAAAAACCTTTCTCAAAATCTGTGTCCTGGCCCAAGCGCCTAGGTGCTTGGAATTGCACTGTTTTGAGCGCCTAGGCGCTGAGTGGCAGTAGCTCTAACGTTTGGCAAGAGCCTAAGTGCTTGAAATACAAAGGAATGTAGCGCCTAGGCGCTCGAACTCAAATTCAGTTTTTGAATATTTGCTTATTTTGCTTCTTGGCTTGATCCCTCACTTGTAACAGATTCACGAACTTAGGTTCCAACTTTAACGCCTTTGAACTCACATTCTTATCATTCTAAGCTTCTTGAATACACCCATTAAGTCCTTTTCTGAAGTGTTTTTCTCATGCTCTCGTCACGGGTCTAACTGGAACTTACACCGGATCCGCTACATAGCTTCTACCCTTGTCCAAGCTAAGCATGTACTCATCATTCTTCTCCTCTTGAAAAGGATTTGTCCTCAAATCATCACCTACATCAAACGGACTAAGGTCAGAAACATTAAATGATGCACTAACATTATACTCACTCGGTAACTCCAGTTTATAGGCATTGTCATTAATGCACTCGATAACTTGAAATGGACCATCTCCTCTAGGAAGCAATTTTAAGCGTTATTGAGCCGGGAATTTTTCATTCCGCATGTGTAACCACGCCCAATCTCCCGGTTCAAAGACAACTTGACGTCAACCCTTATTGGCCTGTTTTGCATATTGCCCCGTTATCCTTTCAATGTTGAGTCGTGCCTTCTCATGCATCTGCTTAACAAACTCAGCTTTTCGCTTTCCATCCATGTTAGTATACTCAGAAATAGGTAATGGTGATAAATCCAACGGTGTCAAAGGATTAAAACCATAGATAATCTCAAATGGTGAAAAATTAGTAGCAGAATGAAGAGTTCGATTATAAGCAAACTCAACATGCGGTAAACATTTCTCCCAATACTTAATATTCTTCTTAATTATTGCCCTTAATAATGCAGATAAAGTCCTATTTATTACTTCCGTTTGTCCATCAGTTTGAGGATGACATGTAGTTGAAAATAACAGTTTAATACCCAATTTACACCACAATGCCTTCCAAAAATAACTCAAGAATTTAGTATCTCTATCTGAAACAATTGTTTTAGGCATGCCATGCAAACACACAATTTCCTTAAAGAATAAATCAGCAACACGGGATGCATCATCAGTTTTGTGACATAGAATAAAATGTGCCATCTTTGAAAATCTATTCATGACCACAAATATAGAATCATGATCATGCTTAGACCTAGGTAAACACAACACAAAATCCATAGATAAGTCAACTCAAGGTTCACTAGATATAGGCAATGGTGTATACAATCCATGGGGTTGAACACATGACCCATTAAACCTCTCTCATGTGACTCCCTAACTAACAATTCACGTAAAGAACATGCAGGTATACACAACTTATTTTCACGAAATAAAAACCCATCACTTTGAAATATTTACCCACAACATTCTTTTCACAAGTTTCAAACTCTTCACAGAAATCATGATCATTAGCATATAAGTCTTTGATTCGTTTAAAACCAAGTAATTTCGTATCAAGAGTATTTAACAACACATACCTTCGAGACAAAACATCTGCTATGACGTTTTCTTTTCCTTGCTTATATCGAATGACATATAGAAATGTCTCAATAAACTCCATCCATCGCGCATGCCTTTTGTTCAATTTGTGCTGACCCTTCAAGTACTTAAATGATTCATGATCAGTGTGAATCACGAATTCTTTAGGCCACAAGTAGTGCTGCCATGTCTTCAACGCCCGCATCAATGCATACATCTCTTTATCATAAGTAGGATAGTTTAAAGCTGTCTCACTTAACTTTTCGCTAAAGTACACCACCGGCTTCCCTTCCTGCATCAACACAGCTCCAATTCCCAAACCTGAAGCATCACACTCAATTTCAAAGGTTTTAGCAAAGTTAGGGAAGACACGTAAAGGAGCGTTAGTCAATTTATCTCTAATCAATTTAAATGATTTTTTCTGTTCTTCACCCCATTTAAACCCTACACTTTTCTTGATCACTTCCGTTAATGGTGTTGTAATGTCGCTGAAGTTCCTCACGAACCGTCGGTAAAAACTAGCTAATCCATGAAAGCTTCGAACTTGGCTCGCATTTGTTGGACTCGGCCAATCCCGGATTGCACGTATCTTCTCCTCATCGACTTGGACTCCTTGTGAACTCACAACAAAACTAAGAAACACAATTCTATCCATGCAAAATGTATATTTATCTATGTTAGTAAACAACTTTTCCTCACGAAGTACATTTAAAATTAAATTTTAAATTCAATGCATGTTCTTCTAAGTTTTTGTTATAAAACAGAATATCATCAAAATACACAATAACAAATTTGCCTATGAATGGACGTAAAACATGATTCATTAGACGCATGAAAGTTCTAGGAGCATTAGTTAAACCGAAAGGTAACACTAACTATTAATATAGACCATACTTTGTTTTAAAAGCTATTTTCCATTCATCCCCTTCTTTTATACGTATTTGATGATACCCATTTTTTAAATCAATTTTTAAAAACATACAAGATCTATGCAATTCATCTAACATATATATCATCTAAACAAAGAATGAGATGTCGATATTTTACCATAATATTATTTACCGCACGACAATCGATACACATCGTCATTTTCCATCTTTCTTTGGCATTAAGATTACCGGAACTGCACATGGACTCATGCTTTTCCTCACGAACCCTTTCTCCATCAGTTCGCCAACTTGCCTCTGCAACTCCTTCGTCTCCTCGGGATTGTTCCGATAAGCCGGACGGTTTGGAATGGTTGCACCGGGTACAAAATTGATTTGATGCTCAATTCTCCGAATTGGTGGTAATCCTTGTGGAAGCTCCTCAGGAAACACATCCTTATACTCCTGCAAAAGAGATGAAAACACTAGGCAAAAAAGAATCGTTAGCGTTAATATTCAAAAGTGCCTCCTTATATCGGAGTATAATCATCGTCTGTTTAGAAACCAAAGCTCGCCTCACGTCACTCTTTTTTGCATATATATTTGTTTTTCTCTCATCCTCTCTCTTTTTCTCTCTTTTTTTTCTCTTATTTTCTCCCTTAATATTCTTTTTCTCTTGATTTTTCTTTTTTTCATTCTCTTTCCTTGAAACAAAATCTTTATGCAAGTGAATTTGATCTTCATGAACTTGTTTTGGCGACATAGGACAAAGAGTAACCTTCCGTTGATTGTGCACAAAAGAATACTCATTTGTAAAACCATCATGTTTCACACACCTATCAAATTGCCATGATCTCTCAAGTAAGAAATGACATGCTTGCATCGGAACTACATCACATAAAACTTCATCCACATAACGATAAATAGTAAAAGGTACCAAAACCTGCTTTGTCACCCTCACATCTCCACTGTCGTTTAACCATTGCAAACGATACGGTTGAGGATGTCTTGAAGTTGTCAACCTTAACTTTTCAACCATGACAGTATTGGCTACATTCGTGCAACTTCCTCCATCTATTACCACGTAACAAACCTTTCCATTGACAAGACACCTAGCATGGAAACGATTCTCCCACTTTTCACTACTTTCTTTTTTCACCTGCGTACTAAGAGCTTTCCTTGTAACTAGAATCTCCCCACGTACGGCAACCTCCCTATCATCCACCTCCTCCAATGGCAGCATAGAATCAGTGTCACTTTCTTCCCCTTCGGTTTCCACCTCACCATCATCGCGAACAAGCATAGTTCTCCGATTTGGGCACTGACTCGAAATATAACTTCTGCCTTGACATTTAAAACATATAATGTCACGATTTCTGTTGGAAGAAGTTTCACTTTTAACTTGATTTTCCCGATTGGATGTCTCTTGTTTCGGCTCAATTTTTGATTTAACCACGAATAACTTCTCCTCTCCCTTTTTGATACATTGGGTTTCCATGAATTTGTAGTGGAAATTAAACGTTGATTACCTCTCCTCTTGAGCTGCTTCTCAATCTTGATGGCCATGTGTACCATATCCTCAAGCAACACATAATGTTGTCTTTCCACCAAATCTGAGATCTCCCAATTCAATCCCGCTGCAAATCTAGCCATAGTCGTCTCGTGGTCCTCCACAATATTGGCTTGGGCCATCATAACCTCCATATCTTTGTAGTAATCCTCCACGCTCCTACTACCCTGCTTAAGAGTTTGCAAATTCCGATATAGTTCCCGATGGTAGTGACTTAGAATAAACCTCTTCTTCATTACCGTCTTCATCTCCGCCCATGTTTCAATTGGATGCTCGTCACATCTCCTCCTACTAGTCTTCAACTAGTCCCACCAAGTTACTGCGTAATCTGTAAATTCTGTAGCTGCTAACTGTACCTTTTTGTGCTCCGAATAGTTATGGCATTCGAAAATCCATTCTACCTTCTTTTCTTATTCCAAATAAGCCTCATGATCACTCATCCCTTGGAAAGATGAAATTTTTAATTTAATATTTCCCAAGTTATCATCTACCCGATTCATTTCTTCTCTATCCCCCTATCGCTTCTATTATCTCTATACCTTCTATCCCTGGCCTCAAACCGCCTCTGAAAAACTGGGTCAAAATTCTCTTCATAGAACTCCTCCTCGTTATCCCTATGCTCCTCTTTCCGAACATTTTCCTCCTTTTGAGAACCCAAAATAATCTGTGAATGCTCTCTTTGAACACTCTCCATCCTCTCAAATCTATCCTCAAAGCGTTCTAACTTCCGAATTACTTGTTGCAGAAGAACGTCTGTATCTACCTTTGATTCTCCCTTTTGATCTTTTGTTGAAGATCCCTCTCCACACAACCCCTTATCCTTCACACCAGACATGATTAGCTGCAAAACAAAGATTAGTAGAAAGAAATAATTTTCCTTACCACTCCATTACGTGTTTCGCTCGAATTAATGTATCACTCGTGTATGCGCTCAATAGGCTTTTACCCTCAAATAGTCTCACCATTCTTGCCTTTTCTCACTCTAATTCCCTCTTATAAGTTCTTTTTGAATTCACTAAATAAGATCACAGTTCTCAAATCAATTCAAAACAACTTATCACAAAATAAAATATAGCAAGTGTAACGTACGATAACCACCAAAATTCAAAATCACCAATTAAAATCCTCTCGAGTGAAATCCCAATATCCTCAAATTCACAAATTCCAATAATAGAACCAAATAATAGCTTCTTCAATATTCATGAAACTTATGAAACCCAGACAATTGCAACAATAATAATTTTCCCTAATAATAACAATTAATTGAAATAAACAAATTTTTTTTATATACTTTTTTTTACTTTTCAACAAGAAAATTAAAGATAGATAACTCGCTAGAAAGACTTAACTCTAATACCAAATGATAGACTCCACGACACGCTTGTGTGAGGTGGTCGTCGCCCGAATCATTTTTAGCAAGCTGTTTTGAGTGGAACTCTCTCGACACCGTAACCCAACGTCTATAAGGAGACGAGAACCTTGGTACAATCGATCAAGTAATGAATCTGCGTTGAATGGAACACCAACGACACCTAAACCCCGTACTTATATGAAGCAGGAACCTTGGTACAATTGATGATTGATGCGGTAGAAGATGCCATACACAACTATGATTTATTGTATGATAAGTCAAATTGAATCTTAAAGAAGAACTAAGAAAATAACTTAAGAATTTTTCAAAGAACCAAAAATAGAGAATAACCTCACAATAATTGTATTAAAATTAAATCTGATGTCCCCTTTGAATTACAATCAAAATGGCTATTTGTACTAGAAAATCAAACCCTAGAATTCCAATAAGGAATCAATTACTAATTAACAATCAATTTGGAAGTAAAATCTATCTAACAAGTTCCCTAATTACAATAAAATTGGAAAAGTATCAACAACCTCTAAAATTATGGAAAGAAATCTGATTTACCTTCCTCGAAATCTGTGTCCTGGCCCAAGCGCTTAGGCTCTTGGAATTGCACTGTCAGGAGCGTCTAGGCGCTGAGTGGCAGTAGCTCCAACGTTTGGCAAGAGCCTAGGCGCTTGAAATACAAAGGAATGGAGCGCCTAGGCGCTCGAACCCAAATTCAGTTTTTGAATTTTTGCTTATTTTGCTTCTTGGCTTGGATCCCTCACTTGTAGCACATTCACGAACTTAAGTTCCAACTCTAACGCCTTTGAACTCACTCGGCTGAGTTTATGTGGACTCAAAATTAAGCAGATGATAAATGGACGGTCATAAATGAATACGGGTGAATGTGGGTAAATTCATATAACAAATTTAAACATGAGGATATATAATTGTGTGTGTGTGTGTGTGTGTATATATATATATATATATATATATATATATATATATATATTTAAATTCCTCACATTTTCTATAAAAACTTTCTCACGTCTTTAAGTTTCTCTCTCTAAAATCTTATAATTATGATTTATCTGTCCAAAATTATGATTTTCTCTTTCTAAATTTTAGGCTTATCTTTTTTTGTTCCAGTATTTATGTTATTATTTGTGAGTACCAACTGCATGTGATATTTCTCCTGTGGGTAAGAAGATAATCAGAACTTTTATTGCATCAAACTCCAATTGTATAACTTTAGTTATTTACGTCTTTTACATGAAGATAAAACTTGATGTTGGCAACTTGGCATAAGGCAACAAACAACACTTAAAAAGAGTAAAAGTTGATACCCTCCCTTTTACGAAGAAACTAGTATTTTTATTTTTGGCAAATCAAAATTAATATTTTTTAAAGTAAAATGATATTAGCTTCGTTCTAAAGTATAAGATTATAATTGATTTTTTAAATTTAAATTCAAAATTGACATAAATTCATTTAATTTTCGCTAATAGAATGATGAATATTATAATTAAACTATCTCAAAAGTATTCCTAATTATGCATTTATTATTTTATAATTTTTAATAAATTTTATCAATTTTTAGCTTGAAAATATGTTAAATTATTTTTCAAAAGTTTATAATAATTTTATAATTTAGGACGGAAAGGGTATTTTTATTTAAAGTCCAATTTACATGAATAGTAAGATGATCTTTTTCTAAAAAACATTTTTACTTACGGACTCATAATTAAATGCCATATACTGTTGTCGATTTGCAATTGTAAAAATTGAAAGAAGCTAAAAATAATCAAAAAATGAATATAAAACTACAATCATCTAACCACATTATTCGGCTGGCAACAAGAAAAAGCGAAATCTTTGTCATCTTCATAAGCACTACGTATATGTATTAAAGAATATAATTAACTTCTTAATTCTTATAGGAACAGCAATTAGAAGAAATTAAAATTTTTGTTATTTGAAGCGTTGATAAATTACCTTCTAACATCTTATTGGTGCATGTCAAACATGTCTTGTAATGTGACCAGGGGCAGACGGAGGATTTTCAGCAAGCTTGGGTACTCTTGTAATAAAATAATAAAATAAATAAAATTTACCAAAGATAAATTTCAATGATAAATACATAAAAGTCGTTACAAAATCATTCTTCAAGATTTTATTTCTTGGATTGAGACATAACTAATTGACTCTTAGGTAGGTTTCTCAGGAAAAAAAAAATTCGGATCAATGACGTTTAATAACGCTAGATCAATCTTGAAAAATATTTATCTATATATTTATTTATCCTGTGTTTCAAAATATCAAATACAAATTTACAATATAATAAAAAAAAGTAAATTATAAATTTAATATAATGAACAAATCAAACTCCCACTGGTATGGCCCTAAAACAAAATTATATATTTACCATTCAGGTTTTTATTGATTTAAATACAATATCAAATGATACACATGTCAAAAAATTCAATATATATTGTAAAATTAACTAGCACGTACAGATGTATTAATTAGCATGAATGAATAAAAATAAATAAGAATCAAAACTAAATAATTAACTACTCATAGATAATTAATAAAAAAGTTAAAGAATTTTTTATGATATTTAATCTTAACTTTAAAATTAGAAAAAATTAAATAGAAACATGGAAACAAAAATATTTGAATTTGAAAGAAAATATTAGAAATATCTAATAAGTGACCTAATATTTTTTTTAAGGAGGAGCACCACTTTACTATATTACCCCTATATATATATATATATATATATATATATATATATATATATATATAAGGAATTCCAAAAATTAGGGGTGGGTGCATCCGCATTAGAATGTGACTGTGTGAGTGTTGAAACTTTCAAAAACACTTGCATCAATTTATTAAAAACTAGTTAAATGCCCGTGGGAAGCATGAGTTTATTTTTAATTCCTTATTTATTATTTATATATATAATGATTATAAAATATTTTTCTGAATGTTAATCTACCTTATTATATAATGACTATAAACTTTGCTCAAACAAACAATTATCAAAGACTTTGCAATTGAATGTTAGTAATATATTTATTTTTTTTTATTTTTAATTTAACATTCAGCTTATATAATTTTCAAATTTAATATTTAGTTTTTATTTTCAATCTTTTGAATTTATACATAGTTGTTTAGAGTTAAAAAATTAAATGAGTGAAACCTAAAAGCCTAAATTTGGTGTTTAAAGAATTCTATATGATATAAAATTGTTGTAAATTAATAAGTTACCATCATGATTTTTTTATTTTTAGTGGTAACTTAAAATTTAATAACTATATATAAGTGAGATTTGTTTCTAACATTGATTAAGTAAAGATTATTAAAGTTTAATCATCAAAATATTTTGTAATATATATTACACTTTTTAATATTAATTATTATTTTCTCACAATATTTTTTTATATTTTTAATATATAGTTATTTAGGAATAAAATTGTTGTAGAATAATAAGTTACCATTAAGACTTTTAGTTTTAAAAATTAACTAAAGTTTAATCACAATATATAAGTCATAATTATTTTTAACATTAATTAACTAAATGTCTCCTATATTAATTATTATGTAATCATAATATTTTTCCTATATTTTTAATATTTAGTTATTTAGAGACAAAAGTTGAGTAAAGTAAAATTCTAAGAATGTTTTTAAGTTAAAATTTATTGTATGACTAAATAATTAAAGAATTATAGAATAAAATTATTGTAGAATAATAAGTTAACATTAAGTTTATAAGAGACTATAAAAAGAATTTTGGTTCTCTAACATTAACTATTAATTATTTTTAATAGTGAATAATTTCACAACTTAATTTAGCTTAATTTTATTATTTCATTATTTATTATTAAAATCTTATGATGTTATGTCATGATCATATTCTGTTAGGGTTGGAAGACAATTATCCATTCTGAATCAGATAGATTCATATCTGAAAGAGGTTCATTAAATAATATAATTTTAATTATAGTAGATAATTTTATGTGGTTTGTATTTATTTTATTTTTTAAGCAAATGTTGTAATCATTCTAATACCAGTTGCAAGTTAATTTGTGAAATTCAATTTTTTTATAAACATCATATATAAAACAAATGAAATATTAAAAATAATGTTATTTATAAAATAAACATGTGGTTTGCCTTATTTAAAAAAAACTAAAATACTAAGTACTCATAAAACACTATCATTATATCTCTTTCTAAGTTAATCATAGTTAATTATTGTAATTGTATATTTTAGTAGAGTTATGTTATAATAATTATGTCGTTTATGTTGTAAATATTAATTCAAATTGCTCCAGCTTAATATAGCTTACATGTCTTTTAATATTTTAGTTTGTGGATAATTATGATATAATAGTAGAATAATTTTTTATTATATGATATATTATTATTAAAATTATTATAAAATAATAAGTTACTCTAAACTTTTTCAGGATCATAAATAGTTTTTTGGTTCTGATTAAATTTTAGGTTTAAAAAGTATTTTAATTAATAGTAGTTAATAAAATAAAATCAGAAAACTTTAAAAAGTGTTTTAATAGCAGTTAAATTCTAAACCCATACTAAAGATTAAGGACCAAAAAATTTAGTTTTGCCTTATTATATATGTATACAGATTTTAAGTTGGAGAGAAAAAAACTTTAATTTAGAGAGATAAAGTAAATACTTAAGAGAGAAGGTAAATATTTTAGAGAGAAAATAAAAACTTTAGAAAGGGAAAGTAAATAATTTAGAAAGAGAAAACACAAAATTTTAGAGAGAGAGAGAGAGAGTGAAATCATTTAGTACTATAATAAATAAATTTCGAAATGAGCTTACTCTTGAAGTAAGTATATAATTGGGACTTAATGGACAACTCACACCCACTCACTTATTATATGGGTAGATATGGGTAGCCTATTAAGTTTGCACCAATTTTGTCAAGTCCAGAAACACGTCTCCCCCTCTCCAATTGAAGCCTCTGCTGGATGGGCCTGTGAGTATTTATATCCTATGCAAAACTTAACATATTTGCTATCCATTTGTTTTAGAATTGCACATGAAGAATGTGGGTCCAGTTGAACTATAAAGTTATTTATTTATTTATTATGTACACACACACACACACACACACACACACACATATATATATATATATATATATATATATATATATATATATATATATATATACGGTCTGACTCTAAAGCGAACTTTAAAAAGCGAACCAAAGACGAACCGTCGTCTTTGGTGTCTATGGCGACGGTTCGACTCGTCGCCATAGCCATGTAGTCTTTTGCGACGGGTCGAACCGTCGTCATAGACATCAAAGACGACAGTTCGTCTTTGGTTCGCTCTTTAAGGTTCGCTCTAGAGCCAGACCGTATATATATATATATATATATAGGGGTGCAATACACAGCAACCGGTTGCTGGGAGCAACCGGTTTTTGTGAACTGCCGCTACAGGCTGTAGCGGCAGTTCACAAAAAAACGGTTGCTCCCAGCAACCGGTTGCTGTGGATTATCTTCCATATATATATATATATATATGGGGAATGATCCATGTATTTGTTATGGATCAAAAATAGGCATACACTATCTCTATTGTTCAATATAGGAATCAACGACCGAGATTGAACTGAAAAATTTACGTCCGTTACAATTAGTACCGGATGACGCTACTATTAGTAGCAGACGATGCTACTATTAGTAATAGCGGATGTTAATTTTTTAATTCTAATCTCGACCGTTGATTCTTATATTGAATAATAGAAATGTTGTATGCCCATTTTTGATCCATAGCAAATACATACTATGATCATTACCATATATATATATATATATATGGGTACCAATCCACAGCAAGCGCTTGCCGCAACAACCAAATTGTTCCCTGCCGCTACAGGCTGTAGCGGCAGTAGTGTTTGGCTTTTTTGACTTATCTGCCGCTACAGACTGTAGCGGCAGGGAAAATTTATTTTTTTTTTTCCGGCAAAGGTAAGTTGGCTTACAATAGGTATCATTTTTTGATCTCCTTATCCTTATGTACTTCCATACTTAACCCAACTATCATTTAATTTATTATCATAAAGTATATTATAAAAATATACAAAATTTTAATTTCCTCCAATATATTAAAAACTTATAGATATATTTTATTTTTAAGTTAATTTATGAAATACTAAAATATAAAATATTAAAAGTAACAAATATAATAATAAATAGTATCATATTAATTATTATATACTATTATATACTATTTATTAATTAATAATTAATATGATACTATTTATTATTATATTTGTTACTTTTAATATTTTATATTTTAGTATTTCATAAATTAACTTAAAAATAAATTATATCTATAAGTTTTTAATATATTGGAGGAAATTAAAATTTTGTATATTTTTATAATATACTTTATGATAATAAATGACAGTTGGGTTGAGTATGAAAGTACATAAGGATAAGGAGATCAAAAAATTGATACCTATTGTAAGCCAACTTACCTTTGCCGTAAAAAAAAAAAATTTCCTCCCTGCCGCTACAGCCTGTAGCGGCAGATAAGCCAAAAAGCCAAACACTACTGCCGCTACAGCCAGTAGCGGCAGGGAACAATTTGGTTGTTGCGACAAACGCTTGCTGTGGATTGGTAACCTCTCTATATATATATATATATATATATATATATATACACACACACACACGGTAAGCTTCTAATTCGAACCTTAAAATGCGAACCAAATGCGAATCGTCGCCACCGTCGTCTTTGGTTCGCATTTTAAGGTTCGCATTAGAAGCTTACCGTGTGTATCTATCTATCTATCTATCTATATATATATATATATATATATATATATATATATATATATATATATATATATATAGGCCGAATTAGGTCCGAACTCCCGGACCTGATAAAATCCGGACCCCAAATTTTTTTTTTTGCACTTTTTTTTAAAAAAACTAATAAAAAATGTATAGTTATTTTTGGTACTGAAAAAATTTGTTAATACAATGTTTTGGGTATGATTTGGATACATATAACAAACAGTGTTATACAGTCGGTACAACACTTTTTGTTATATGTATTCAAATCATACCAAAAACAGTGTCTTAACAAATTTTTTCAATACCAAAAATACCTATATATATATTTTTAGTTGTTTTGAAAAAAAAAAGTGCAAAAATAAAAAATAAAAATTTGAGGTTTGTATTTTGATCAGGTCCGGGAGTCCGGACCTGATCCTGGCTGTATATATATATATATATATATATATATATATATATATATATATATATATATATATAAGCTTGGCTAACGCTACTTAATAAAACGATGTAATTTTATATAAAAATTATAATTAATTTTTTTTATATATAACCCAAAAAAAAACTTAACCCAAAAGGTAAAATTACGTCGTTTTACTAAGGTTTTTATATATTTGTTTAGTTTTAAATAAAAAAATTGTTCAAAAGTCCATTCAATTGTGTCTAAATAAGCTTAAATATTCATAATTATCACAAAAAAGTGTAAACAATTCTGAGGGCTAAAATTAGAAAATATACGTATTCAGATGTTTCTGGCAGATCAATTATCAAATGACACATTTCATTCATTGTTCCGCTTTCAGATGTAGTCTCTACTCTATTCAGCTCATTCAGATTTCTTAACTATTCAGAATTTTTCATTCAGTTTTATCAAACAACCCCTAATTTAACAAAGATTCGTTAGTGTAGTCACATAGAGTTCACTATAAGTAAAAGTGATACTTATTTTATTATATTTTTTTTACTTTATTTTCTTAATTTGTGTGAAATATGTACTTTAGTTAGGACGGAGGGAGTATGTATATGCACAAAATCCATTCGAAAGAATCAAATGGCAATATGGCATTGATGTCTATCTTTAATTGTTCATCTGTGGTACTTCAAATCAGTTGCAGCAAATTACAACACACATTCCTTTCAAATTGTAATTTCTCATCAATATCAACAACACATCATCCATATACGTAGATTTAGCTTCCAAGTTTCCATCTTTGGTGCCTTGTACTCAACCATTATTATGGACATTATACTAATTTATCCACAAAGCTTAAGTATTATCTACAAACACAATATTTTTAAATAAATAAATGTGAGAAAAGAATATACTCTACAGGGTATCTAATTAGTATACTTTATAGGGTTAATACAATTTGTTTTTAAATAAATCCAACAGTACGAATTTAAACAACATAAAAATATTTGAGCATATAAATTTTCATATGATTTAGTGATGTCGATTATCGACTTTATGCTAATGAAAGTTCAATTAATTTTAGTCGTAAAAAAATTTACTTATTTTACAATGTTATAATAATTAATGGTACTACACAACCTCAAGTCAAATAAAAATTTACATTTATTTCATAGTTTTGCATGATTTTCCATCCGTAAGATTAAATTTTATAAAAAAACTTAACTCATTTTATAAACTTAAGGTATATAACTTATATACCCTAGAGGGTATATCTCCCGCAAGCCCTAAATAAATAAATAAATAGGGAATTTAATTCCACAAGCTCCATTTCGTAGGCTAATTACTATTAATGTGAGAGAGATCTTGTAGACCTATTACTTTTATTTAAACTGATTTTCTTGTTGTATCATTCGTTATAAGTTAAAAACTTGTATATGTGTGTGTGTTTTATTTTTTTTCTTGTGTTTTATTTAAGTTGCGTATGTATAAGTCAAACTTACATATTTTTGCTTGTGCAAGTCAAACTTGTTGATGGAGCTATTTCCCAAAAATTCATCTGCTCTTCTTAATTATGACCATCCCATGGCATTACCGGTGTTAGAAATTACACCTTATTTTATATTTTTGAGCCTTACTTATTGTCAAGTTTGGGTTTAATAAAACCTATTTGTGGACATAATTTAAGTAAATATAAATGTGTAATTTGTTTTTCAAATGTGGAGAATAAAAGAGAATTTAATTTGATTTGTGCAGGGGCGGATCCAACCACTTAGTTTAGTGGAGTCAAATTTAAAAAAAAGAATAAAAATTTAATAAAATGAATCAAAAAATTAAAAAATCCTCAAATATTATGTATAGTAATATTTTTCGAGGTTTCATTGCTTGAAATAAATTTTCAAGAAACTTTTCTTGATATGTTTTAATACCTTAGGCATTGCAATGTTTATGTACTTTGTCAAACTTTTTTGTACCTCTTACAATAAAATATATATTATTTCATGTTTTCCTCTTTACTTGTTGACTTTATCATATTGAAACCAAAAGTAAAGTATGAACTATGAGTAACTAAATGGTAATGTTTTCCTTGCGATTTGCTGGAGTCTTTTGCACTCGGTATGGCCTTTTACAATCAGAAAAAGAAAACTTCCAAAAGATACAACAATACCTCTTACATGAAAGCTCTCAAATTATATTAGTTGCATGGCTTATCATGGTAATTACTATAACTATCAAATCTCCAATGACTTTGTTGGGTGTAATTCTCTGGTCATACATCTATATGCCATCTGATATTATGGCCACTTGTGTCTTTAGTTCTCTTACAGGGTGTGAGAAGTCTACAGATGTATTATTGAAACTAACACCCCAGAGCTCTACTTTTTGAAGTTTTTACATCTTGACAAAATAGTTTGGAAACTGTACTGTTGAAATATAAATATTTTTACAATGTTATGTTCTACAGACCTTATAACAGATGATGATTCCCATAGTAAGTGTAAAACAGAATGACCAAGAACTTGCAGATGGTTTAGAATTTAGAGTTTATTCCCAATGCTTTATGATAGATATTCTAGGCATGGGTACCATATATATGTGGATGGTCCAAATGACATCCGTTCAATTCAATTCCAGCAGCAGGTTGCCCCCCCCCGGCCCCTGAAAATTCAGTGGGGTCAGGTGCCCCCGCCCAATGCATAGATCCATCACTGGATTTGTGTAGAAATTGTTTGATTTGTGTCTATAGTGAGACATTTAATAAGGTATAAAATTGTTTGATAAAAACTAATTTTCCTTAGTTCCATTTAATAGAAAAAGACTACTAGTTACTTTATACGTACAAGAGGTGTAGTCTATTTTATTTTGAAATAAAAGGAAAATATTAAGAACTATTTAAATTCTAATTAACCACTAAATTAATACTAGTATGTAACTTACATATTTAGTACAAATAAATGTAGTTAAAATAGAATTTAATAGTATATTATGTAACTTACAAATATATATGTACATATGTGTATATGTATATGTAGATATATATACATAAGATACATGCATATATGAAGTAAGTTTACATAAAAGAAAACTATTATTTTGCACATGAATTTTTCTCTTCTCCAATTTTTCTACAAACAAATAACTACTATAAAATAGTATTCTATTGGAGTTATTCTATGAATTGATACACGGACAATTCACCAAAGTCTTGACATATATCCTGGAGGTATATTGTCTGCAACCCTTAGCAAACCAATCGTAGTGGGGGCGATAAAGACATTAGGGACATGGATCACCCGTATCATGTCTCCCGTTCTTGTTGTCAATTTTGATTTTATGAAGCTATGATTATAACAATCTTAAGGTCTTTATCAATTTATTGGAATCCGAAATCGTGGATGGAAGACATAACACTATTTTAAAGATAAGTGTCATTTTTCTTATATCTATTTTATCAATGGAGTTTTATGATAATTAGTAATAGTTGAGATATTAAACTAATATTTTTTATTAATAACTCTTGTTAGAAGATGGATTGTGGAGAAAAATGGAAGTGAAAAAAAAACTTTCAATTTACAAGTGTGTAAATTATTGTGGATGAGAAGAAAAGCCAATGTGAGAAATATCGAATGAAGATGACACTAAAGTTGATACAGTGTTCTTCGGATTTTATCCAAAAAGGCGTGTAATGAATTTTTTATTTATTTTAGAGAGTGATATTTGTTTATCATTTTATACGTATATATACATGAATGGTATATACGTGATGTACTATATCACGTGTTGATGATATTTGCTATTGTTTTACTTATGATCTTATATAATAAATTAATTTGATTAGTTTTATTTACTTTGGAGGTAATTTTATTATTGTTTATGGTGGAACAAACTTTAACTTGTGCATATATATTGACTGTAACGACCGCGGATCGTGGGTAGCTTTGTAACACGAGCCTGTGAATTTTATTGAATAAATTGAACTTTTATTAATATTATTCCGTGTTATGTATTTGAATATTTTATTACTACATATGGCGTGTATGTGATAATTTTTGAGTGTTGTTATTTCATGGTATTGATTAAATCATTTAGAGAAATAGCGCTAAAACGCTATTTACGTAAAGACGCCTTTTTCGATTTTATGACTTTTCATAATTTCGCCAAAGCGTTAATGAGAGGGGTTAATAATCCAAGTGTGGGATTTTATTAGAAGCCCAATTAGAATTAAATTAGAAGTCCAAGAGTGGCCCAAATTGAAGCCAAAACCCACGGGTCAAGTCCATGACCCAAACCCACAACCCATGACCCATGAGGGAAATGGGTTATACAATCAGCTGAACAAATTGAAGGTGGGAGAAGAGTACAGGAGAAGGAGAAGGAATGAGAGAAGAGAAGAGAATGAAGAACATGGGTGTATTTGAGGAGGAGCAATCTTACATTTGGTGGAGGAAGAACAACTCGGGAGAAGGGAGGGGAAGTACTCGAGTCTTGGAGGAGCCAAAGCTCACTCCCCTAGCCATGGGGAGCTGCCTTAGCAGAGCACGCTCAACCCTCAACCCATCCTTGAAGCTCAGTCCATCCCTCTATTTATACTCCCCCATTGCAAGCCTACCATTCCTTTATTTGTTGCTAAGTTAGAAACTGAAAACTTGAGAGAAAAGAGTGAGAAGTGTGCTCACGGGTGATTTGAGGAAGAAGAAGGAGTGTTGTAGCAGCTGTTATTTGAATCATTAAACACCTTAAAACAAGCTCCAAGAGGTATGCAATGATTAATCAAAATCATTTCCATAATAGTTTCAAGCTATGGTTTTTGCTTTGGTTGCTTTGTTGGAGTATGTTGATGATTTTGCTAATTAGTTCATGAACATGTATAAATGTTGATTAGCTGTATAAAACCTTGTTAATGATATGTGAAAGTGGAACAATGAATGAGAATCGAACCTATGCATAAGGAATCAAGAAATGGACTGTGATGGACATTATGGACTGTTATTCATGTTTTGTTAATAATGTAATCACTATGTATTGGTTGTGTTAGATGGTTGAGAATTGTTGCTATGTGCTCAGAGGTGTGTGGGTAATGATTTCATTTAGAAATCTGGACTAGAGTACAATGAAACTCTACTCCAATAAGAGTTTTCAACTCATGCCCACCAACTATTTGGTTTAATGTCCAAGAGAATGAGTTCTCTAAGGAACATGAGAACTAGGAATGATTAATTGATTAAATGATGTTATGATGCATAGCTCAGTTGTAAAAGCATGTTTTAAGTCATATAGACTTGTTGTATAATGGCTAAGAAGCAAGGGAGGCGAAAACAAAAATGTTGGTTTTTGGTTCTGCAGTAGTAGAACCTAGGAGTTCCCTGGATGCAGAGTGGCGCGACCGCGCCACTCCCAAGCCTAAAACCAGCGCGGTCGCGCTGGTTTACAGAAGTGAAATGCCAAGTTGTTTCGTGTTGTTGATTTGATGCATGTTTACATAAACCTAATATGTTATAAATACCCCAAAGCATATGTATGTTATGTTAGTGTAATAGCAGAATGACCCCAAGCATTTAGAAGTTGAGCAGTGTAAAAAATAAACCAAAAAAGTGCATCTGGGGGAGTAGCGCGACCGCGCCACTCCTAGGCCAAATAGCAGCGCGGCCGCGCCGTGCTGCAGAGTCGCCCAGTCGTTTCTTTTTATAAACTGAAGCTTGAGGCAAGTGTATGTGAACCTCTTAAGTAGTAATACATGAAGTATGTTATTAACTGGTTAACCAAGCATGAAAGGACTAAGTCACGTGAGATTTGCTTAATGAAATGAATAGCTCACCGGCGAGCTGGGCAGCCGCTCGTTCACCGGGGAGTGAGACCCCCGTTTGGGTAGTCGTAGTGGCAATCAATGTTTGTAATGAACCAAGAGGACTTTTAAGAGTGTATACTGTATTGATTAATGTAAACCAATGTTGGCGTCTATTGTGTGACTAATTGGTATGTGAATATGTGCTTAAATGTGTAGGACATATTTGAAGGACGATTAACGTCAAATAGTAGCAAGCGCTTAAGGCAAGTTTTCTAACGCTTGTCTAACCCTTGTGTTGGGCAAGTTTATTTGATTCATTTGATTATATTCTCTTGACTCTCATGCGATGTTTGAAGTTTCGATTTACGCAATACATATATGGTTGTGTGAATTCCTTAGTTATGTAAATCTTTTAGTATTTGCACAAGTATTCGAGCTATGTTATGACATAAATTGTTGAAGCTTTCAAGTTCACATATATATGAACTGTTATAGAGAACGTCGATGCCATTTGTTTCAGCTAGACAGATATTGAAATGTTTTATTGATTTGATAATAAATCCTTAAAATGTTATCGATGATTTAGTAGAGCTATCTAACCGAATTGTTTTGGTTAGGATTTCGAGACATGAATGAGATGAACAACCCTAATATTTGGGGTAGTTTTTAGTCAGTTATTCTGACAAGGCATCAAGCGCCTAAAACAAACGCATATAGTCGTTTCCAGCTAGAGTGTTGATCAACATAGAGTACAATAGGCTGATCACCTAGAAGTGTTCGTAAGTAAGACGGTTTGCATTTATATTGTTGTGTACCTTTTCAAGAAAGCAAAAGAAAGTTCAAGGTCTTGTGACCTCTCAATGTCGTTTCAAAAATATATTTTTAAAACGAAAGCAAAGTATTATTCTTGTTAGTCAGAATGGCTCGCAACTATTGTTCCAGTTGTAGAGAAAAGAAGTGCTATGATTATTGATATTGTTGTTATTCAACTGCTATACTTGTTGGGCAATTGAATGTTCATTCTTGCTTTATATTAAATATTGCAGCTAAGTCCGAGCGGGTTGAAGGTTCCGGTAAGGATAAGGGAAAGGGCAAGATGAACGTCTAGATGGCGTCATAGTTTATTTGTATTAGTAGTGATGTAATATTAAGACTTATTATGTATTTGAAATGATGTTATGGTAATAGAACCTAGGATTTGAGAGTAAAATGTGTTGTAATAATATAGTAGTTACATTCATGTCTATTATGTTGTATGACATGGGATGTACCGTGTAGCACCGAACTCGAGTTTGAGGTACCCGGATTTGGGGGCGTCACATTGACTAATAATATTTTATGAGTAGATAATATTGCTAAAAGTGTATATGCGTGAGCTTTAAAAAAATTATTATTCTTATAAACTAATTGAAATTAATTTATTATTATTGGTTGTGGTAAAAGTTGTGAAATTTAATTATCTCTATGTATAACAAATTAGTTGTAAATTAATTTATTTAGGAAATAAAGTAATTTTGTATTCTTCTTTAACAAATTTATGTATATAGAATTTGAAGCAATATTTAGTGTGTAATATTTCTTGGTATTTATTATGCATAAATTTTGAAGATAAATTACCTTTTTATGGGTAATAAATTAATTGTCAACTAATAGTTAAAAGAGATATTGTAGAAGTAAATTTGGTTGAATAAATCTTGAATACGATGTGATTATAAAGTTGAGAAAACACTTTGAAACATTATTTCATAGTGTTTTTGAAATAATCACAATTGGTATATGTTGATTTATTTTTATGTGTACTTCTTGTCCAAGAAGTAGTAAATTTTAATGTGATTATATGAACTTTGTATATTACAATTGAGATAAATATTTTATTTTTTGATTTTTTATAAATATAGTGAAGTTCAAGTATTTCATATTATTATGAGAATTGTCTTTAATTCTATATTTCTAAATTTCAAAAGATATATTGTTTATGATATTTCATGTCTAAGTTGGGACAAGAAAACACTTAAGGATATATACTAATTCATGTGTGTGAATTTTATTTGCTTTTTACATAAATTAATTTTGTTTGTGATAAATTATTTTTTTTAGAAAGTAAATATTTTTTTATATTTTATGATTTATATGCAAATAAATTTGTGCAATATGATGAGTTGCGCAATAATTTGTATATAATGAGTTTTATACTATTTACATAGAGTCAAGTGTTACATGTTCGTATATTTGAAAACTGTACATGTATAATTTTAAGTGCTTATGTTAAATAATTTTTGGATTTGAGATTTTATGGAATTTCAGAAAATAAGAGCTTGTTTTCTTATGTAGGGGTGTTCTAAAAGATTCTTATGTTGAAGCAATCTTTATATGAATAATTAACTAATACATAAAATGTACAAGAACTAATTTTTTGTTCTGAGGAGTGTTCCTAGATATTCTTATGTGGAAGTAATATTTATAGGAACATTGTCACATAAAATGTTAATTAATGTAAAATTATTTTAAGTAGTCAGCATAATATTGTGAAGTGAACATATTCAATGATATTTCAATTATTTAAAAGTGTGTGGGTGATTCTTTAAGATTTTTTTTATGGACTAAATTTTGCCTTTGAACTATTTGGAGTATAATTTTATTTATGTAAGAAATAGTAATGCTTATGAATTTCTTGTTGCGAACTTCAATTTGATTGTGTAGTCCTATGAAATGAATGTTTTTGAAACACAAACTTTTGAATAATATTAAAATGTGAACTTATTTCACTTAATTAATTCTCTAAGATTCTTCAAAATTATCAGCTGAACCTAGAAGGAGCAATATTGATTTGGTGAAGGAAATCAATATAATAATTTGGTAAATAAAATACCTATTTTATTAGCCTAAATATGATCCAAAATATTTATAGTGATTGAGTTCAATAGTGAGATTGAAAATAAGCTTAAATATTAAAGTGGATACATATTAGGTGATAATATATAGGTATGTGCATATTTACCTTGAGATTCTAAATTCATTGTATAGGAATAAGTAATTCGATACTGATAGCTATTTTACTTTGAAAGTCAAAATAATTCAAGGTTTTAGATAAGAGCGTAAACTATTTTAACATTTTAGCACCGATTGTGATATTACTCAAACTCAAGTTTTCAATAAATAGGATTGAGGGAGTATATTGTGAATGAACAAGATGGTTTATTTTTTTATTGAGAGGCCGGTTAAGGTGTAAAATAGTTATGTATTTGTGGTTAAACTGGGAACTATTATTTCACTTTTTCCTATTTATCGGATATAGAATTATTTATATGTTTACACTAACAATATAATTGTATAAATTATAATGTGATAATTTTTGTGTATATTAATGATATGTTGATTATTTTACATATTATTGTTAACGTAAACGAGTTTAAGACATATCTATTTTTTGTTTTTATGTTGAAAGATTTGTAAAATAGATGTTATCTTATTATCATGTGAAAACATAGTGAGGGTTTCAACTAAACCAATTTAATTGTATTGAGGGGATGTACTGAACTAAGTTTGATAACCTTGAGATTGAAAATTTTAATAATTCTTTAATAGTGGTGGTACACTGGAAGTTAATTCTGATATAGCTATTGCAAATATGAAGTACACATGCGTTAGTTGGAGCCTTATGTTTGATATGCAATGCACGAGATCAAATATTACCTACAATTTTAAACTTAGTATACAAGTGGTTTAAAATTGATTTTTGTTAGATTTTTCAATGTTTTAATAGATCACATAAATATCACTTATATTTTAGTGAGGGAAATTACAAATTCACAAGTAGGTGAATTTTCACCCAATCTTGAGTATTGTTTTTTACATGAGTATGAAACAAATGAATATTTCCCATTTCATTATATGGATCTAATGTTATTATCTTATGAGGGAAGTTTAACGGATTAGGGTATTTGTTAAAACATTGATTGTGGCCTAGTCTTCCTCCTATTTCACTATATTGTGTTAGTAAAAATTTGCATTTAGTATAAATTATTAATCTTGGATTCATAGCTGGTTGTGATCTTGAATAAGTAAGAAAACATTCACAAGTAGGTGAATATAAAATTATATTTTCACAAGTAGGTGGATATATTATTACCCTTAGTGATAGATTCCACGACACGTTTGCGTGAGGTGGTCGTCATCAGGATCGTTTCTAGCAAAGTTGAACGGTGGATAGCTTGCAACACCTTAACCCCTCGCTTATATGTAGACGGTAATCTTGGTACAATTGCTCGCGTTCAGAAATCTGCGTTGAATGGACACCAACGACACCTTCACCCCTCGCTTATATGTAAGCGGTAATCTTGGTACAATCGACGAATAGTGTGGTAGAAGACGCCATACACAACTATGTATTGTTGTATGATAAGTCGAAGTTTGAATCTCAAAGAAAAACTAAAAATAACCTAGGAATTCTTCAAAGGACCAAAAGTAGAGAATACTCTCACAAGAATATGATAATCTGAATATTATTGATTGAATGAATGTATGATTACAGTACTCATGTCTATTTATACTAATAACATGAACCCAAATCCTAAATGGAATCAACTAGTTTGATTGGAAATAAAAATCCTAACTAATAAACAATAAGGAAATTAAATCCTACTTATCAAACATTCTAATTACATTAGGAATCTAAAAACATACTAAAAATAGCCTAATAATTAAGAAAATTCGCATCCAAATTTGAATAAAAAAAGTAGCTGCAATCTGACTAATTCGCCCGGGCGGATTCGACTTTCTTAAAAACTCTGGATTCTCTTGCTTCCTTCACGTCCTAACTTGGCTCGTACACTTGCAATACGTTTACGTATTTATACTCCATCTTGAAAGTCTTCGAACTCGAATCAACTTCGTCTTTCATCTCTCGAATCAAGCCATTAAGCCCTTCTTTGAAGCGTTTAGCTCGTGCTCTCGTCACGGGTCCCATCGGTACTTGCACCGAATCCGCTCCATAGCCGTCATGCATTCTTGAGCTTGCGGTGACCTCATCATTCCTCTCCTCTTGAGAAGGATTTGTTCTCAAATCGTCATCTGCATCAAACGAACTTAGAATAGTAACATTGAATGTTGCACTAACATTATACTCACCGGGTAAATCCAATTTGCAGGCATTGTCATTAATGCGCTCAAGAACTTGAAATGGTCCATCTCCTCTAGGAAGCAACTTTGAGCGTCGTTGAGCCGAGAATCTTTCTTTCCGCATGTGTAACCACACCCAATCTCCCGGTTCAAAGACAACTTGACGTCGACCCTTATTGGCCTGTTTTGCATATTGCTCCATCCTCCTCTTAATGTTGAGTCATGCCTTTTCATGTATCTGCTTAACAAACTCAGCCTTTTGCTTTCCATCCATGTTAGTATACTCAGAAACATGTAATGGAGATAAATCCAATGGGGTTAAAGGATTAAAACCATACACAATTTCAAATGGCGAATAATTAGTAGCAGAATGAACAGATCTATTATAAGCAAACTCAACATGTGGTAAACATTCCTCCCATGCTTAATATTCTTCTTAAAGATTGCCCTTAACAATGCAGATAATGTCCTATTTACTATTTCCATTTGTCCATCAGTTTGAGGATGATATGTAGTTGAAAATAACAGTTTAGTACCCAATTTACACCATAATGTCTTCCAAAAATAACTCAAGAATTTAGTATCTCTATCTGAAATAATTATTTTAGGCATGCCATGCAAACGCACAATTTTCTTAAAGAATAAATCAGCAACATGTGATGCATCATCAGTTTTGTGACATGAAATAAAATGTGTCATCTTTGAAAATCTATCCACGACCACAAATATAGAATCATGACCATGCTTAGACCTAGGTAAACCCAATACAAAATCCATAGATAAGTCAACCCAAGGTTCACTAGATATAGGCAATGGTGTATACAATTCATAAGGTTGAACACGAGATTTAGCTTGATGACAAGTAATGCACCTATCACAAATTCTTTCCACATCTCGTTTCATATGAGGCCAACAAAAATGTTCTTTCAAGACAGATAAAGTTTTGTCAACACCAAAATGACCCATTAATCCTCCCTCATGTGACTCTCTAACTAGCAACTCACATAAAGAACATGCATGTATACACAATTTATTCTCACGAAACAAAAATCAATCAATTTTGAAGTATTTACCTACAACATTCTTTTCACAAGTTTTAAACTCTTCATAGAAATCATGGTCATTAACATATAAATCTTTGATTTGTTCAAAACCAAGTAATTTGGTATCAATAGTATTTAACAACACATACCTCCGAGACAAAGCATCTGCTACGACGTTTTCTTTTCCTTGCTTATATCGAATGACATATGAAAATGTCTCGATAAACTCCATCCATCGCGCATGCCTTTGTTCAATTTGTGTTGACCCTTCAAGTACTTCAATGATTCATGATCGGTGTGAATCACGAACTCTTTAGGCCACAGGTAGTGTTGCCATGTCTCCAACGCTCGCACCAATGCGTACATCTCCTTATCATAAGTAGGATAGTTTAGGGTTGCCCCATTTAACTTCTCGCTGAAGTACACCACTGGCTTCCCTTCCTCATCAACACAGCTCCAATTCCTAAACCTGAAGCAGCACACTCAATTTTAAAGGTTTTAGCAAAGTTAGGTAAGATAATCAAAGGAGCGTTAGTCAATTTATCTTTAATCAATTTAAACGTTTTTCCTGTTCATCACCCCATTTAAACCCTACACTTTTCTTGATCACTTCCGTTAATGGTTTGTGATGTCGCTGAAGTTCCTCAAAACCATTGGTAAAAACTAGCCAATCCATGAAAGCTTCGAACTTGGCTCACATTTGTTGGACTCGGCCTTTCTCGGATTGCATGTATCTTCTCCTTATCGACTTGGACTCCCTGTGAACTCACAACAACGCTAAGAAACACAATTATATCCGTATAAAATGTACATTTATCCATGTTAGCAAACAACTTTTCTTTACGAAGTACATCTAAAACAGATTTTAAATGCAATGCATGTTCTCCCAAGTTTTTGCTACAAATCAGAATATCATCAAAATACACAACAACAAATTTGCCTATGAATGGACACAAAACATGATTCATTAGATGCATGAAAGTACTAGGGGCATTAGTTAAACCAAAAGGTAACACTAACCACTCATACAAACTATACTTTGTTTTAAAAGTCGTTTTCCATTCATCCCTTTCCTTCATACGAATTTAATGATACCCACTTTTTAAATCAATTTTTGAAAATACACAATATCCATGCAATTTATCTAACATATCATCTAAACGAGGAATAGGATGTCGATATTTTACCGTAATATTATTTACCACTCGACAATCGATGCACATTCGTCATTTCCCATCCTTCTTTGGCACCAAAATCACTGGAACTGCACACGAACTCATGCTCTCCCTCACGAACCCTTTCTCCATCAGCTCACTAACTTGCTTTTGTAACTCCTTCGTCTCCTAGGGATTGCTCCAATAAGCTGGTCAATTCGGAATGGTAGCACCGGGCACGAAATTAATCTGATGTTCAATTCCCCGAATGGGTGGTAATCCTTGAGGTAGCTCCTCGGGAAACACATCCGCATAATCATGCAAGAGAGAAGAAACAACACTAGACAAAGATAAACTGTTAGCGTTAGTATTCAAAAATGTCTTCTTATACCGAAGTATAATCATCGGCTATTTAGAAATCAACGCTCGCCTCACATCACTTTTTTTTGCATAGATATTTATTTTTCCTCTCATCTTCTCTTTTTTTCTCTCTTTCTTTTTCTCTCTTATTTTTTTGCTCACTATTTTGTCCCTCTTGATTTTTCTTTTCATCACTTTTTTTGTACATTATCTTTCTGCAAGTGAATCTGATCCTCATGCACTTGTTGTGGTGACATAGGGCGTAAAGTAATTTTTCTCTTTTCATGCACAAACGAATACTCATTAGTGAAACCATCATGTGTAACTCTCCGATCGAACTGCCATGGTCTACCAAACAACAAATGCCTTGCCTGCATAAGAACCACATCACATAAAATCTCATCCACATATCGCCCAATAGAGAATGGAACCAACACCTGCTTGGTCACCTTTATATCTGAATTGTCATTGAGCCATTGCAATCGATACAGTTGTGGATGTTTAGATGTAGCAAATCCCAACTTCTCTACCATAGTCGTACTACCCACGTTCGTACAACTACCTCCATCTATGACTACACATCAGATCTTCCTATTCACAAGACACCTAGTATGAAAAAGATTCTCCTGTTGTTCTTTACTTTCCTCCTTCACATGTGTACTAAGTGCTCTTCTAGTGACTAGAATCTTCCCATGTATAGCATCCTCATCTATCTCCTTTAAGGGTGGCATCAAATCATTGTCACTTTCATCTTCCTCGGTCTCCACCTCCCCATCGTCACGTAACAATATAGTTCTTTGAACATTGGCTGGAAATATGTCCCCTTCCTTGGCATTTAAAGCATACAATATCTCTATTACGACTAAAAGAAGGTTTCTCAGTTGTACTTTGCAATCCACCGCTAGTTGTCTCTTGTTTTGGCTTTACTTTAGGCTTGCTCGCAAATGGCTTTTCCTCACGTTTCACAGCATTAGACTTCCATGATGAGCTTGTGGTAGGATTTGACTTTGGACCACCTCTCCTCTTAAGTTGCTTCTCAATCTTGGTGGCCATGTGCACTATATCCTTTAATGCCACGTAATGTTGTCGCTCCACCAAATCAACTATATCCCAATTTAAACCTGCTAAAAATCGAGCCATTGTCGCCTCGCTATCCTCATCGATGTTAGCTCTAGCCATTAACATCTCCATCTCCTTGTAGTAGTCTTCCACGCTCCTACTTCCTTGCTTCAAAGTCTGTAAACTCCGAAACAAATCCCGATGATAGTGGTTTGGTACAAATCTTTTCTTTATAATTGCCTTCATCTCAGCCCAAGTCTCAATTGGCCGCTCACCGCATCTCCTCCTACTAGTCTTTAATTGATCCCACCAAGTGACGACATAATCTATAAATTCTGTAGTTGCCAACTATACCTTCTTGCGCTCCGAATAGTTTTGAACTTCAAAAACCTATTCTATCTTCTTCTCCCAATCAAGATAAGCCTCAGGATCACTCCTCCCTTGGAAAGATGAAATCTTCAATTTAATACTTCCCAAATTATCATCTACCCGATTCCTATCTTCTCTATCCCTCCTATCGCCTCTATCATCCCTATATCTTCTATCCCTGGCCTCAAATCGCCTTCGAAGATCTGGGTCAAAATCCTCTTCGTAGGACTCCTCTTCGTTGTCCCTATTCTCCTTTTTCTGAACCTTCTTCTTTTTTGAGAGCCCATAATAATCTGTGAATGCTCCCTTTGAATGCTTTCCAACCTCTCAAATCTATCACCAAAGAGATCCAACTTCCGAATTACTTGCTGTAATAGAACGTCCGTGTCTATTTTTGATTCTCCTTTTGATCTTTTATTGAAGATCCTTCTCCAAACAACCCCTTATCCTTCATACCAGACATGATTAGCTGCAAAACAAAGGTTAGTAGAAAAATAATAATTTTTCTTATCACTCCCTTATGTGTTTCGCTCAACAATGATGAATCTCTCGTGTATGCACTCAACTAGACTTTTACCCTCTAATATTCTCACTACTCTTGCCTTTTACCACTCAAATTCTCTCTTATATGTTTTTTTTTGAATTCCTAAATAATATCACAGTTTTCAAATCAATTCAAAAGTAACTTATCACGAAACAATTATAGAGTGTGCAAATTTTGGAATACCACAATTATTACGGATTAATCGCCTTGTACTCCTCTTATAAGCCCCACTATGTAGAATTATCAATAATTAATATAAAACTGAAAATTAATTTTCTATACTTTTTTTTTGCAATATACTCAAACACTAAAATAAAGGATAAGTAACTCGCTAGAAGACTTAGCTTTGATACCAAATGATAGACTCAATGGCACGCTTGCGTGAGGTGGTCGTCGCTCGAATCGTTTCTAGCAAAGTTGAACGGTGGATAGATTGCAATACCTTAACCCCTCGCCTATATGTAGACGGTAATCTTGGTACAATTGCTTGCATTCGAAAATTTCCATTGAATGGATACCAACGACACCTTAACCCCTCCCTTATATGTAAATAGTAATCTCGGTACAATCGACGATTATTGCGGTAGAAGACGCTACACACAACTATGTACTGTTGTATGATAAGTCGAAGTTTAAATCTCAAAGAAAAACTAGAAATAACATAGGAATTCTTCAAAGAACCAAAAGTAAAGAATACTCTCACAAGAATATGATAATCTAAATATTATTGACTGAATGAATGAATGATTACAGTACTTATGTCTATTTATACTAATAACATGAACCCAAATCCTAAATGGAATCAACTAGTTTGATTGGAAATAGAAATCCTAACTAATAAACAATAAGGAAATTAAATCCTACTTATCAAACATTCTAATTACATTAGGAATCTAAAAATATGCTGAAAATAGCCTAATAATTAAGGAAATCCGCGTCCAAATTTGAATCAGAAAAGTAGCTGGAATCTGACTAATTCGCCGGGGCAGATTCGACTTTCTTAAAAACTTTGGATTCTCTTGCTTCCTTCATGTCCTAACTTGGCTCGTATACTTGCAATACATTTACGTATTTATACTCCATCTTGCAAGTCTTCGAACTCGAATCAACTTCGTCTTTTATCTCTCGAATCAAGCCATTAAGTCCTTCTTTGAAGCGTTTAGTTCGTGCTCTCGTCACGGGTCCCATCAGTACTTGCACTGAATCCGCTCCATAGCCGCCATTCATTCTTGAGCTTGCGATGACCTCATCACTTACTGAGGGGAATAATTTACTTGGAGCAGCAAGTAATAATATTGCTTTATATGATGTAGAAAGCAAATGGAATTGAAATTTGTTGTTAAAACATCAAATTATGGCCACTTCCAAAATTGCTTAGTTCATTATGTTGTGATAATGAAATTATTTTTGTATAGAGCATATGAGATTACCTTTAATGGTAAGTCTTGACATGTTGGTCTAAACATAATTTTTTTTAGACAATTGATACAAAAAAGTATCATAATATTTATCTATAAGGAATTCAAGTGACTATTTGGCTTGTCTTGTTACTAAGACCTTAACGAGAGCTTAGTAAGTTTGATTAGTTGTGATATGGAACTTAAACCACTTGGAGTCAGGGGGGATGGGAACTCAACCTATTCGTATGTTACCCTTAGTTTATAGGTTTAATGAAAAAAACAAGTCACCGTTGCTGACTGTGTTACTATCGATGTGGTTAGGCCTGAGCAAAAAACGGATAAAACCGAATAACCGAACATAATCGATTTTTTTAACCGAATTATTTTGATTATTCGATTATTTTCTTCAATTCAGTTATAACCGATTAATAATCCGATTTTTGGGTTTGGATACAGTTATTGAAATTGTGGTATTCGGTTACCCGAATAACCGAATAGATTTTTTTTAAAAAATATTAGACTTAAGAGTTAAGACTTACGACTCAATACTCACTCTGTGCTCTCATATCTGTCGACTGCCCTAAGCCCCTAACCCAAATCCCTAGCTTCGCTTCACTTCGCTTCGTAAATCGTGGCTCTCCCTCACTCCGGCCTCCACCTTCGACCTCTTTAGTCTCTGCGATTCCGGTCTCTCCCCCACTGTTGGTGGTTTTCACAACCTATAAACTCGCGCAAGTATACGCGGTCTAACAAGTAGTATAGAAAAAGTCGAGTGTCGAACCCACGAGGACAAAGTACTAACAAGTTACTCAAGTATTAAAATGAATCTCAACGGTCTTATTTAAACAAGTGAATAAAAGTTGTGTGTTGTAATCAATTAGGTAGAAACAGTTGAATAAAAAGGCGAGTTGTATCAAAGATGTCAAGCTAGGATTACAACTCCCCTAATGCCTCACCTAATATTCCTAACTCTCCATTTAACTAACAAATCACAAAAATGGTTAACCGAGAACACAAGGTACACATAAGCCTATTCCGATGGTCAAATGCATATCCCTTAGCTAGATGAATCACAATATTCCTATGGTGAAAATAACTAGACTAAGGGTCATTAATGTAAATCTCACTGGTTACACAGGGCAGATAAACATATTCCTATTCTATCATGCAATTTGTGCACTCATTCCCTAGGGAAATGGTCATAACAAGTGTTGTTGTACTTAAGGAAAGGTATAACATCAATTTTCCAATATCAGTTAATACCTATATCAATTCCTACCTCAAGCAATTGATGAATAAGCATGAAATACAACAATCCATTCAAAACATGATTCATTACATAAATATGAGAGAAATTCATATTAAGCTAATCATTAGGTTACATTGCAATCCTAGAAATGTAATTAGTTCATAACTATAGAACTAATTAATACATTCATGTTGTTCAACATAATTAAAATTACACGAATGGATAACAAAATTTGAATAGAGAAAACTCCTGCGCGGAAGTGTTCAATGCTTCAGCTGCCTCCTTGTGTAGCTGCCTCCTTTTTTCTCTAAGTTTCTAACTCTCCCTCTAAGTTGTCTGATAGCTTTCCATATGTAGCAGCATCTAGGTCATTATAGGAAAGCCAGGTCGCTGGAAACCGGGGCTCACGCTGCGGCGTGGGCCTTGCGCCTTGCATTGGCTCTGCGGCGTGAGCTCCGTGTCCTAGCCAAGGAAGGCTCGCTGCAGCGCCAGACCATGAAGGATTCGTTCCGCTGCAGCGTGAGCTCCGTGCATTTGGAAAGGGCGGCTCGCTGCACCGCCAACCCATGAAGGATTCGTGACGCTACAGCGTGAGCTCCATGCATTTGGAAAAGGTGGCTCGCTGCAGCGCCAACCCATGAAGGATTGGTGTCGCTGCAGCGCGGGATTCGTGTCCTTAGCCATCCAGGGGTCTTTTTGCCCCTTTTAGCATCCATTGAACAAACACCCCACCTGAAAAGTAATAAAGCATAAGATATCAGATAACACACAACTATACGCTAGAAGATAATATAATCAAGCAATTTCTTAAGCGATTAGGAACCCGATTCGCAGGTATGAATCCCGCTCATCAAATACCCCCAAACTTAAGCTTTTGCTTGTCCCTAAGCAAAAAAATATTCGAATAACTTTAAAACTCCAGCCTTAAGCTTAGGCTATCACTAAACTACTATATACCTGCATTGTGGCCTCAAGGGTCAGAATTACAATTTCAAGGTAGAAACAAACTCATTAATAAAATCTAGCTCAAAATTCTAGCGTAGACTGCTACTGATCCAAATCTGTGTGTGTGTGTGAATACTAACTGTTATAACCGTTTACATCTCAAACACAAACTCAATTGCAAATATGAAATTCTTGACTCAATTACTCATGCTACATCAAGCATTCAGAACAAGACAACAAGTGTAAGAACAGACCAACAGGCATTAAAATGTGAGCAACAAAACTCAGTGAGACTTGTCCAGAAGTTTAATTACATTAGGCTATGCAGAGTTACTCCTGTAACGAGCTTTAGAACAATGACTCCCAAGCTTGAAGGCTTTAGGGCATTAGGTGTAAAACACCCCCAAGAATTTACTAACTCGAGTAACAAAGGCCGCGTAATTAGACTTAAGTCAAACTATAGTTTTATTTATTGCCAACGCATTATCCTAATTTCAAGAATGACCGTGCAGTGCCTGAATACCTTTGGCTCTTCAAAGTTACCCGTGTAACGAGTGTTTGATCAAGGACTCCCAAGTCAGGTGACTTTAGGGCAATGGGTGTGAAAACACCACAAAGGATCTACTAACTCAAGTAACAAAGGCCACGTAAATAGGCGTGGTCAACTGGGGATTAGCATTTTTTTTTCTTTTTTTTTCAGAACATGTATGCCAACGAATCTGTCTGTTTCTTACAATAATTAATTCACATACGAAATAACGAGATAATCGCAACAATTTCCTTAGTGAAAACCACTTAGGCTCGGTTGAAATAAAAACAGTTCTAACATTTGGTATGTGCGTGATAGAATAGATAGGATCAATAGCAGTGCTAACTAAACAAAATGATCTAAGACTCTATCTCTAAATGTTTAACATCATTGACAAAGCAATACCTCAATCATATCACTGGCCATAATAAAAAATTTCTATTCATTTACCCCAAGATAACTATAGCACAAAATAGGGTAATGAAAACCTGTGAAAGCCCCAAAAGATGATTTCAAGCCCCAAAAGATGGGTAAAAATCAAAACTGGAAGAACACCATAGGCTACTCATGCAGATAAAACCAGAAATAGGCATCCATAGATAATAATTAATAAAGCATCCATAAGTTCTAAATAAACCAAACTATGCAGTTCCTACATTGAAATATCCAAGATAAACCATCCTAACTACCGCAGTTCAAACATGCCATAACTGATAAATAAATAAATACTAAATAGAAATCAGCTAAAAACTCCCCCAAACTTGAACTGGCCAATGCCCTCAATGGCTGGAATGTGCTGGTGGTGCTGGTGGTGCTGGCGGTGCTGGCGGTGCAGGTGGCACATCCTCCGCAGTATCGCCCTCAGCATCACCCTCATCACCCTCCTCGTCCTCGGCCTGATCGCCCTCTGGCAGAGATGGAGGCGGGTACGGTAGAAAGACAGGAGGCTCAGGAAACTGGTACAACATGGAGTCCACGTCATCACCTTCTGAGGCTGCATAGATGCTGGCGACCGTGTTGGAAAACTCCGCATGATACTGTGCAAATATGTTCTGCCTCTGGACAATAGTATCCTGTCTGCGGCCGAACGAGCCCATCCTGCTGTTGATTGTGTCTATCTTTTGATGCATGAGGTCCATTGAAGCCATCAACGCAGCAAGTGGACCAGCAGAAGTGGGGCCAAGATCTGGAGTCTGGGTAGAAGTCTCACCCTCTATAGTAAAGGGCTGATTAGGATCTGGCAGGTATCCCTCACCACACTCATGAGAAATGCCCCCGGGCCAAACAGTAAACCTCTGAATGACATGGTGATCGATGACTGACATGGGTGCCTGAGTTGGGTCATCCGGTCCCCACTAAACTTTGGCCCGCTTGCAGAGACGGGTGATGAGAGAAGGGTGCGGGAGGCCTGAACCAATGTTACTCTTTATGGCCTTTCTGATGGACTACTGAATGATCATCCCAATGTCGACGTCCAGCCCAGTGATGATGGCAAATAGAAGCACAACCTGCTCACGGGTGACATCGCTGAGGTGACGAGTGGGCATGATGTTGGAGCAGATAAAGGCATACCAAGCCTTCCCATAGCGGCTGAGGGCTGGCTGTGGGAAGCTCGTCTTTTCCCCCTGAAACTCATTCACCTTCCAAGCTGTGCCGGGCTGACAGAGCCGCGTAATGATATCATCCTGGCTGTAACTGTGGTAGCTCCACTCCTAGAAATCCTTGCCTCTAAAGTTGGGCATGTCAAACACAACATTAATGGTCTTGCTGTCAAACTTCACCAATTTGCCCTGACAGTGACCTCGGCTGGTCCCTCAGCACTGGCATTGGCATAAAACTCTCGAACCACCGAAATAACTGCCGACTCGAGTGGCTTAGTGAAATGGATCCACTTCCTTTTCATAATCATGTCAGCTAACTTTCCGTCCTTGTTAAGGTCCGGCCTAAATCCGCGCTCAAGCAGAAGGTTTCGCTTAGCAAAGGATTTGTTGTAACGATTCCACGCCTCAACACTTACGAATTTGGATTGGTCCCATTGTGGGGCCGATGATGATGAGGAACCCCCTATGCTAAGGCGCTGACGTTTTGGTGCCATGGCAAAATTCAAGCAACAATATAACCCAAGTGAAATCAAAAGTCCAACAACAAAAACCAATGCAGAACTCAATCCCAAAGCAAGCCAAACACAGTGTCAATGCAGAACTAAACCAAGGGTTAAGCAATTCACAAGCCAACTTAAGCACAAACTAGACCAAGGTGCTACTTAGGCAATTTATCAAACACAAGGCGTGCGTGGCATAAAACTAACTGAAAGCAACCTTAGCCAGAGATCAAAACCCAAAAACTTGTTGGTTACAGTAGATGAATCAGCCCAAGATGAAATCCCACACAAGCACGACAATAATCACCCAAGCCATACACTCACAGAAAGAACGAAATCAAACCCCATAATATCACATGGAAATTTAAAACTTACTTGGCGAAAATTGGAGAAGATTGCAAGATGTGATGTGAAGATCTCAAAAATCAAACCAACATTAAGGCATAATCCACTAGGGCTTTGGATCCGGTTGCGGCAAGGCTTAGGAGATTTGCAATTTGAGAGAGAGAGATGGTTAGTTTGGTGCTTGAGGCCGGCGGTTATGGCTGGGATGTGTGGAAGTGCCGACCTTCCAGGTCTTTTTAAAAACAAAAACACGCTGCTCGCGCTGCAGCGTGGGCTGGTAAACGTGAACTCACGCTGCGACGTGAGCTACATATGCCTATTAATAGCGCCTCGCTGCAGCGTGAACCATAGGCAAAATTGGTCACGCTGCAGCGCAACTCTCCAGTAGCTTCAAAGGGGATTGACGCTGCAGCGTGGATTAGCACCGCTGCAGTGTGAGCGCTTGGCTAGAAAAAGTAACGGAGGTCGCGCTACGGCGTGAATACTGCCTTGTAAACTCACGCTGCGGCGTGAGCTCCTAATGCCTGATCAACCCGTCTCGTTGCAGCGTGAGCCATAGGCAAATTTGGCCACGCTGCAGCGCAATTCTCCAGTAGCTAATTGAGGGTATTGCCGCTGCAGCGTGGATAGTAGAGCAAAGCGTCACGCTGCAGCGTGAATGCCAGCATTGCTCAAAAAATTGATGCAGCCCCTGCATTAACACAAGGAACCCTGTTAGCAATTTTAACCAAAATTTTTTTACAGACAAAAATAGCATACCAATTCATAGAGTATATGTACACTAAAGAACTGATACTAACTACCATGAATCATTGCTTAGCACAAATGCTAGACTCATGGTCCCAATTTTTTTTTTTATGAAACTGAACTATCATACTATTTACACTCGCAATATGCGATGACGGCTAAAAATTTCCGACTGTACAATCGTAACTCTAACACATGCGAGACTACAGGCTACAGAAATAAATCTAGATCCTATAAAAACTGACATCAGACTTACGCTAACGCAAACACGACTCGTAGCTATTCGAACTTGAAATTATAAACAATAAAACTATTGAAATGAAACAGAAAGCGTAAAAAGGATAGAACTCGATACTCGGGTGGGGTTGCCTCCCCACCAAGTGCTTGTTTTATAGTCGTCGGCTTGACTATCCGGCCGATTTATACCGGGTCACCAAGGGTGATTGAAGTCATTTGGCGGTCGACTTCGCCACCCCAGTAATGCTTCAACCGCTGACCGTTCACCTTGAACGTTCTGTCAGAGCCAGGGTCCTCCACCTCAATTGCTCCATGAGGATATACCTTGGCTATTGTGAAAGGTCCTGACCATCGGGACTTCAATTTCCCAGGAAATAACTTCAGACGGGAGTTAAAGAGGAGCACTTTCTGCCCCGGCTCGAATTCTCTTACAACAATCTTCTTGTCATGCCACCGCTTCGTCTTTTCCTTATACAACTTAGCGTTTTCATACGCTTGGAGACGGAACTCGTCTGACTCATTCAGCTGTAGCAGCCTTTTTTCACCAACTGCATCCATATCAAAGTTTAGCTTTCGAATTGCCCAATAGGCGTTGTGCTCCAACTCGACGGGGAGATGACATGCTTTTCCATACACAAGCCTATACGGAGACATTCCGATAGGCGTTTTGTAGGCAGTGCGGTACACCCATAATGCATCATCTAGCTTTTTGGACCAGTCCGTGCGGTTAGGGTTCACTATCTTTTCCAAGATCCGGTTAACCTCCCTATTGGACACCTTCGCTTGACCACTAGTTTGTGGGTGGTAAGCGGTGGCTATCTTATGGGAAACCCCATATTTTACAAGAAGGGCTTCAAAGTACTTATTGTAGAAGTGCGTGCCCTCGTCACTAATGATGGCCCGAGGTGTGCCAAACCGAGTGAAAATATTCTTTCTCAGAAAGTTCAACACAACCTTAGCATCGTTAGTAGGCAGAGCCACAGCTTCCACCCACTTGGAGACATAGTCCACAGTGACTAGAATGTAAAGGTTATTGTAGGAGGATAGAAATGGACCCATAAAGTCTATTCCCCAGACATCAAATAACTCAACCTCAAGGATGTTTTGCAGTGGCATTTCATGCTTCCTCGAAATGGTTCCTACCCTTTGGCAATTATCGCATCACGATACATAGGAATGAGCGTCCTTAAACAGGGTTGGCCAGTAGAAACCAGATTGAAGCACCTTTGCTGCAGTTCGTTGCCCCCCAAAGTGCCCTCCATAATTAGATGAATGACAATGGTGGAACACATCCTCAATCTCTTCTTCAGGCAGACACCGTCTCAAAATCTGGTCTGCACATAGTTTGAACAAGAACGGCTGGTCCCAGAGATACTGCCTAGCATCATGCAGGAATTTCTTCCTCTGGTGATAGTTCATGTCAGACGGTAGCACATCACAAGCAACATAATTAGCAAAATCTGCAAACCATGGTGCCACACCCTTGACCTCATATAACTGTTCATCCGGGAAGAAGTCATCGATATCAAGCTCATTTTCTTTCGAGTTATTTGGATTCTCCAATCTCGATAGGTGATCCGCCACTTGGTTTTCAGTTCCCTTTTTATCACGAATCTCCAAATCAAATTCTTGGAGGAGAAGAACCCAACGAATCAACCTCGGCTTTGCGTCTTTCTTTGAGATTAGATATTTGATCGCCGAATGGTCCGTATACACAATGACTTTAGTTCCGATAAGATATGGACAGAACTTGTCAAAGGAATATACTACTGTCAGAAGCTCTTTCTCAGTGGTTGTGTAATTTAGTTGAGCATCTGTCAAGGTTTTACTGGCGTAGTAAATGGTGTGAAACACCTTATCTCTTCGTTGTCCCAAAACTGCCCTTATAGCATAATCGTTGGCATCGCACATGAGCTCAAAAGGCAATGTCCAGTCATGAACCACAACAATAGGAGCTGAGACGAGTCTCTCTTTCAACAGATTAAAAGCTTGTAGGCAGACCTCGTCAATCTTGAAAGGCATGTCCTTTTCCAATAGGCTACACAACGGCTTGGTGATTCTAGAGAAGTCCTTGATGAACCGCCTATAAAACCCTGCGTGCCCCAGAAAACTCCTAACTCCTTTCACTGATGAAGGCAGGGGTAGATTATCAATAATATCAACCTTTGCTCTGTCTACTTCAATCCCACTAATAGACACTCTATGTCCCAGAATAATCCCTTCTCTAACCATGAAGTGACATTTCTCCCAATTCAGAACCAGGTTCGTCTCAACACATCTTTTCAGAACTGCGGTCAAATTTTGAAGACAAGCATCAAAAGAATTCCCGAAAATAGAGAAATCATCCATAAAAACTTCTAGCGTCTGTTCCACCATGTCAAAAAAGATAGACATCATGCAACGCTAAAATGTGGCATGAGCGTTACATAACCCGAAGGACATTTTTCGGAAGGCAAAGGTCCTATATGGACATGTAAAGGTAGTTTTCTCCTGATCATCGGGTGCTATAGCAATTTGATTGTAACCCGAATATCCATCCAGAAGACAGTAGAATTCATGCCCAGCGAGTCTATCAAGCATTTGGTCAATGAACGACAGAGGGAAGTGATCCTTGTAAGTGGACTTGTTTAGTTTCCTATAGTCCATACATACTTTCCATCCAGTGACTGTCCGTGTTAGGATCAGTTCATTATTCTCATTAGACACCACTGTCATGCCGCCCTTTTTCGGCACACATTGTATTGGACTAACCCAAGGACTATCAGATATGGGGTAGATAATGCCCGCATCCAGTAACTTAATAATTTCAGCTCTGATAACCTCCTTCATGATGGGGTTCAACCGTCTCTGATGCTCAATAGAAGGTTTAGCCCCCTCCTCCAGGAGGATTTTGTGCATGCATACAGAGGGACTGATGCCCTTTATATCTGAGATAGACCACCCCAAAGCTGTTTTGTGCGCCTTAAGGACTGCGAGGAGCTTTTCCTCCTGTACCTCATCTAGTGATGCAGAAACAATAACTGGCAAGGTAGACGCCTCACCTAGATAGGCGTATCGCAAGTGGCTTGGCAAGGGCTTAAAATTAAGCTCAGGTGGTTCTATAACTGATGGGTGTGACTGGGATGTGGGTGCATCATTTCCCTTCAAAGATTCAAATTGTCTTTTGAACATATTTGATCGAGGGGCTGTTTCCAACCACTGAACATGCTCAAGATGAGAGGGATCGTCAATATTGCATGCTCCAATTAAAGTGGACTCAAGCGAGTCAGGAAAATAATTTTCATAGAATACTTCTGGTGCAGCTTTATCAACAACATCGACACGGAAACAATCATCAGAGGCACTGGGATACTTCATGGACTTAAAGACATTGAACGTTACTTCCTGGTCTTGTACTCTCATAGTGAGTTCCCCCTTCTGTACATCTACCAATGTTTTGCCTGTTGCTAGGAATGGTCTGCCCAAAATGATAGGGACTTCCCTATCCTCCTTGCAATCCAGAATAATAAAATCAGCAGGGAATATGAACTTGTCCGCTTTGACGAGCACATCTTCCACAATACCCTTAGGATGAGTAATGGATCTATCTGCCAGCTGCAGAGTCACACTGGTAGGCTTTACCTCATTAAGCCCCAACTTCTTGTAGATAGAAAGGAGCATCAAATTAATGCTAGCTCCTAAGTCACATAGGGCTTTTCTGATAAATTGATCCCCAATTGTGCATGGGATAGTGAAACTCCCAGGGTCTTTCAACTTGGTTGGAAGCTTGCTTTGAAGGATTGCACTGCATTCCTCAGTAAGTGCCACTGTCTCATAGTCCCCCATTTTCCTCTTCTTAGACAAGATGTCCTTCATGAATTTCACATAGCTGGGCATTTGTTCCAACGCCTCAGCAAAAGGAATATTGATGTGAAGCTTCTTGAAAATTTCTAAGAACTTTAAGAATTGCTTTTCAAGCTTTTGCTTCTAAAGGCGCTGGGAAAATGGTAGGTGTTGAGCTAAAGGACTTGTCTTGCTAACAGTTGGGGTCGGTATTGTGGATTTCTCCTTTTCACTCTCATCTCCCTCAGACTTGTTACAATCAAGCTCCACAATGCCTTCCTTCTCTACAACTTCTTGCTGCACTGTGGAGGTTTCTCCTCCAGTCTCATTCAATATGGTGCCACTACGAAGGGTGACTGCCTTACATTGCTCTTTGCCCTCCCGTTTTGGGTTGACATCCATGTCACTTGGTAATGTGCATGCAGGACGGTTATTCAAAGCAGTTGCCAACTGTCCCAATTGGACTTCCAAATTCCGGATCACTGCCTCTTGACTGAGGCTCCTTGTTTCATTTTGAGCAATATATCTCAAAAGGAGATCTTCCACACTAGGTTTCCTTTCCTGTGGAGGTGGGTAAGATCCTTGAGAATGTTGCTGATTCTGAGATTGAAATCCAGGAGGCTGTGCAAAAGGTGGCCTGGTGGTAGAGGGTTGGGCTTGGGTACTGTTATTGTTACTCCATGAGAAATTTGGGTGATTCCTCAGTCTAGGATGGTAGTGTGTGGGGAGATTGGTATTCTGTTGTCGCCCGTAGTTAGAGACATACTGAACTGATTCCGAGCTAATGGGACATTGTTCAGTCGGGTGACTTCCCGCACACAAATCACATGGCACAATGACACTCTGCCCCGACTGCTTCCCCATGGCCTGAATTTGCTTGGCAAGGCTGTCGACTTGTGCAGATAGTGCAGTTACTGTGTCAATCTCATATATACTGGCCATTTTACTTGGCATTTTCCTTTCCGTTGGCCATTGATAGTTATTTGCTGACATAGTTTCCAATAGCGCATAAGCCTGATCATATGTCCTCCCCATAAATGCTCCTCCAGACGCAGCATCAATACTTGCTCTGGTCTGCCCTGATACCCCGTCATAGAAAGTCTCCACCAATAGCCAATTCGGCAAGTTGTGGTAAGGGCATTTCCTTAACAGGTCCTTGTATCTTTCCCATGCTTCATACATTGTCTCAGCATCTAATTGTGAGAAAGACATAATGTTATTTCTGAGCATGGCGGTTTTCGCTGGCGGGAAGAACTTTCCCACGAATTTCTGGGCCAAATCAGCCCATGTGGTAATTGAGCCCGAGGGAAGCGAGTTCAACCAACTCTTCGCCTTATCCCGTAGGGTGAAAGGGAACAGTCTGAGCCTGATTGCATCTTCGGTCACTCCTTGGTATTTGAAGGTGTCACATATCTCCATAAAGTTGACCACATGATCATTAGGGTCATCATGCGGCAACCCCTCAAATTGCAAATTGTTTTGGATCATTTGAATCGTGCCTGGCTTAATTTCAAAGCTATTAGCTTCAATAGCGGGCTGTTGGATACTGGCATGTAGAGTTATGACACTCGGCATTGCATACTCCTATAGAGTTTTCTGAATTTCCTCGGCCATTCTAGGAGGAGTACGTATTTCCCTAGCTCTCTCTCTTCTCCTTCGTCTGAAAGTTCTGTCCACCTCATGGTCAAGAGGTATTAAATCCTGATTCATGCGAGGTGGCATACACAGTCTAGAGTACCTGAGAGGAAGATTAAACAGATAAATCAGTCTACATTAAGATCGTTTTGAAGTAGTATTAATATTGAAAAATAAATAATACTGAGTCCCCGGCAACGTCACCAAAAACTTGTTGGTGGTTTTCACAACCTATAAACTCGCGCAAGTATACGCGGTCTAACAAGTAGTATAAAAAAAGTCGAGTGTCGAACCCACGAGGACAAAGTACTAACAAGTTACTCAAGTATTAAAATGAATCTCAACGGTCTTATTTAAACAAGTGAATAAGAGTTGTGTGTTGTAATCAATTAGGCAGAAACAGTTGAATAAAAAGGCGAGTTGTATCAAAGATGTCAAGCTAGGATTACAACTCCCCTAATGCCTCACCTAATATTCCTAACTCTCCATTTAACTAACAAATCACAAGAATGGTTAACCGAGAACACAAGGTACACATAAGCCTGTTCCGATGGTCAAATGCATATCCCTTAGCTAGATGAATCACAATATTCCTATGGTGAAAATAACTAGACTAAGGGTCATTAATGTAAATCTCACTGGTTACACAGGGCAGATAAACATATTCCTATTCTATCATGCAATTTGTGCACTCATTCCCTAGGGAAATGGTCATAACAAGTGTTGTTGTACTTAAGGAAAGGTATAACATCAATTTTCCAATATCAGTTAATACCTATATCAATTCCTACCTCAAGCAATTGATGAATAAGCATGAAATACAACAATCCATTCAAAACATGATTCATTATATAAATATGAGAGAAATTCATATTAAGCTAATCATTAGGTTACATTGCAATCCTAGAAATGTAATTAGTTCATAACTACAGAACTAATTAATACAGTCATGTTGTTCAACATAATTAAAATTAGACGAATGGATGACAGAAATTGAAGAGAGAAACTCCTACGTGGAAGTGTTCTTGCTTCAGCTGCCTCCTTGTGTAGCTGCCTCCTTTCCTCTCTAAGTTTCTAAGTTCTCCTCAAAGTAGTCAGATATCTTTCCTTATGTAGCAACAACTAGGTCATTACAGGAAAGTCAGGTGGTTGGAAACCGGGGCTCACGCTGCGGCGTGGGCCTTGCGCCTTGCATTGGCGCTGCGACGTGAGCTCCGTGTCCTAGCCAAGGAAGGCTCGCTGCAGCGCCAGACCATGAAGGATTCGTGTCGCTGCAGCGTGAGCTCCGTGCATTTGGAAGGGGCGGCTCGCTGCAGCACCAACCCATGAAGGATTGGTGTCGCTGCAGCGCGGGCTTCGTGTCCTTAGCCATCCAGGGGTCTTTTTGCCCCTTTTAGCATCCATTGAACAAACACCCCACCTGAAAAGTAATAAAGCAAAAGATATCAGATAACACACAACTATACGCTAGAAGATAATATAATCAAACAATTTCTTAAGCGATTAGGAACCCGATTCACAGGTATGAATCCCGCTCATCACCCACTCCGTCTCTGAAGTCTCAAGTCTGAACAATGATTTTGATTTCAGTGAACACATCGAGTCCTCGACTTCCTAGTTTCAACTTCCAATCTTCCAAGCAGGTAATTCTCAAATTGTTTGATGTGTTCTTTTCTGAAAGTAGTAAATTTTGAGTTCCGTGAATTTTGGTTATTTAATTGCATCTAGCCATCTATTCAATTTTCCTTATGTATAAGATGCACATTATCTGTTTGGAGAAATGTCGCAAAGAAATAGATTAATTTATGTGGAAATTTGTTCTTTTTATTATCCTTAATTTATGTTCTTATTATATGTCAGACTTGTACTTAAATAACAAAAGTCACACTTGATGATTTGTTTAAGGCATCTATCTCTCTCTCTCCCTGCTGTAATGTAGTCTTATCTCCTACAATTGTTCAAAAGTCTTAACATGATTCTGATGTTAATGTTGGTCTTTTATCTGGACATAACTTCCTTGGCAACTGAAGTAGCAGAAGACTCGACATAAGTAGTAAAACTGCTGCAGTGAGCCGGTGTTGCTGCATATTGCTGTCTGTTGCTAGATTAATTAGACTTTGATAAAATAGTACTTAATTTCGGTTATTAACCGAAATAACCGAATTATAAATTCGGTTATTCTATTTTCGGTAATTCGGTTATTTTTAAATTTGGTTAGTTATTCGGATAATAAAATTAAGAAGTTTTTGATTTTCGGTTATAACCAAATAAGCTATTCGGTTCGGTTACAACCGAATTGCTCATCCCTAGATGTGGTTCCATATGTAGTCTAAAATAGTAACATCTGTTGCACGACTGAGGTTGAGTTATACTCTTAACAAAGTTGTTGTGTTCTTAACAATAGAAACACATGTGAAATACTTTGCCTATATGAACTAGAAGTGGAGCCGCTTCTTATAGAGGGTTGTAGTTTACTCTCTTAGAGGTTCATGAAACATGATATTGTGCATGGTCATATTAGCGCAAAACAATTGAGAATACTCATCGTGGTAGGAGGATTTTATGTGTGTGTCACAATTCTGGCCATATCATAAAAGAGTAACGGTTCAATCTACGGACATCATCAACTTCGATTTGACTTTGAGTTGTTTACACTAAGGGAATGTTCAATGTTTGTCACACCTTCTTTATGCACATATGCCTTCGAGTTGCTTCATAGAAAGTTGTTTGGATGAAAAATAATTTTTCCAAACAAGTGGAGAATTGTTAGAAATTGTAACTTATTTTATATTTTTAAGGCTTAATTATTGTCAAGTTTGGGTTTAATAAAACCCATTTGTGAACATAATTTAAGTAAATATAAATGTGTAATTTGTTTATCAAATGTGGAGAATAAAATAGAATTTCATTTGATTTGTGTGGAAATCGTTTGATTTGTGTCTATAGTGAGACATTTAATAAGGTGCAAATTAAAATTATTTGATAAAAACTAATTTTTCTTAGTTCCATTTAATAGAAAAAGATTACTAGTTACTTCATATGTACAAGATGCGTATTTTATTTTATTTTAGAATAAAAGGAAAATATTGAGAACTATTAAAATTCTAATTAACCACTAAATTAATACTAGTATGTAACTTACATATTTAGTACTAATAAGTATAATTAAAAATAGAATTTAATAGTATATTATGTAACTTACAAATATGTATGTACGTATGTGTATATGTATATGTAGATATATATACATAAGATACATGCATATATGAAGTAAGTTTACATATAAGAAAATTATTATTTTGCACATCTACAAACAAATAACTACCACAAAGCAGTGCTCTATTGGAGTTATTCTGTGAATTGCTATCATGGATAATTCACCGAAGGCTTGACATATATAGTGGAGGTATATCATTTGTAACCCTTAGCAAACCAATCGTTGTGGGGGCGATAAAGACCATAAGGACAGGGATCACCCGTGTCATGTCTCTCCTTTTTGTTGTCAATTTTGATTTTATGAAGTTATGATTCTAACAATTGGGAATACTGATCTTCATCCTATCCCTCTCGATCACTCCTCACGCCAAAGCTGAGCGCGATGCCGTCATCAACCTCTCCCTCCCCGGAGATTGCTTTATTTTCAATGTTAGACGGATTAGTCTTGAGAGCATCTCGATTCAAAAACAACCTGCCAATTAAAACCCCCCCATGTTTGTGACTAAAATCATCGAGTTATTCAAGTCAAATATCTTAGCCACCTTTTAGCCAAATCATTTTCAGGTAAATATCTTAGTCAAATAAAATAAGCACGAAACGTTTATTAACAAAATAACTCAAACACAAACATAATTAAAAATCGAATTTAATTATCTATGCTAAAAATAGATGTGTGACCTAACTTGAAAAGTTGAATAGTTCAAAGGACTAAATCATTAATTTACCCTATCAAATACTCCATCCAATCTTAAACACTCACTTCTTAAATGACACAAATCAAGATAATAAATTTGTTCCTAATATATCCGTATGAAATTAATATCTCTAACTCATTCTCTTTCATTCAATATATAACATAGTATATTTTAGTTTTCAATGTATTAATTACTTTTGTGCACATAATTAACATTAACATTTAATTAACTTTTTTTGTTCAAGATGACAAAGTTGTTAATGGTTTCACTTTCTTATAAACAAATTAGATGTATCTAAAAATTGTGGAGGGTATACTTGACAAAAAGTGAGGAAATATGTACAAACTTAGAAATAGGACAATTAATTTGAGATAGATAAAAAAGGAAAAGTGAGTGTTTAATATGGGATAGAGGGAGTATAACAAGTAATCGGTTTAATTTTTAATATATTAATTGAATAATATCTCAATTTGCAAAAGGAAAACAAGATCTTAAAGTATTATTATTTTTATATACAATTTTTGAGGGAGAGAGACTTCTGTCTAAAGAAACATATTAGGAAAATAGAGAATCTACACAATTTTATATTTTGTTTAACAAAAACAACAATTAATTACTATATTTATTCATTTCAAAACTTAAATGAATTTATCAATTGTGAATTTTAAAATTTTGTAAATTCAGTACTAAAATATATCTCAAATTTTAAATTGGAGGGAGCAGATGATAAATTTGCATATATTTGGATCAATAAGTTAGTCATTGTGAGGCATAAAATTACTTGTTGGTCAATGTGCCATATCCATTAAGGAGTAGTCAACACATTTTCCTTGAAGCAATTTACTCGTAATTCAGTTTAAGGCTAGAACCCTCCAGAGAAGTTTCTCTCACCGACCGACCCTCCGGGCCTCATCCAATCCCTCGTACAACACTCAAAAGTTATAAACAGAAATAGTCAAGAATAATAAAATAAAATCTGAAGATAAAGGGAAAAGAAAATGTTCTTCTTCTTCGCCGGAGGAATTGAGCAACGAGTCAGCCAAGTGCTGAAAAAAGGAGCAGGAAGATGCATAAACTGCCGATCGCCGGCCGATCTCGTCAAATACGACAAGGTTCTTAAGCTCTTCTTTGTCCCCGTTTGGAGGTGGCCGGGAAAAGACGAACTGATGCACTGCAACAACTGTAATCTCTTTTTCCCTCCGTCTTTCTCTCTTCCGCCCGATTCGCCGCCGCGGCTGGTGGTTCCGGATGTTCTCCGGTGTCAGTACTGCGCTCGTGAGGTTGATTCGGAGTTCAAGTTCTGCCCCTTTTGTGGATCCGCTCTGTAATTCTCTACAATTATGTAATCTCTTTTTTCAATTATGTGATTCGGAGTTCAATTTCTGTTTTGTGGGTCGGCTTTGTAATTCTCTAGAATTAGTTTTTTTTTTTTTAAAGAGGGAAATAACAGGGCTTTGAGGGTTGATGACTTCTGAATAGTGTATAGGGGTGGATTGAGATTTTGAATTTTCATTTATTTATTTATTTATTTATTTATTTGGGGGGGTGGGGGGGGGGGGGGTGGGGGGTGGGTGGTGTTTTGTTATAGTAAAGCTGCAGGAAGTACTGTGCGTACTAGATTTTATTTTATTATTCTTGACGATTTCTATTTAGAATTTTTTGAGTGTTATACGAGGGATTGGATGAGGCCCGGAGGGTCGGTCGGTGAGAAAAATTTCTCTGGAGAGTTCTAGCCTTAAACTGAATTACGAGTAAATTGCTTCAAGTCTATGCGTTTGGCCCAAACTGTTGTATTTGTATTTGCATATGGTGGAGGTGGACGAATAAAAATCAAGCAATGAAAATGATGATGTCAACAAAAATGACGTGGTAGTATTACATAATCCAAATTTATATGGATTATGGATGGTATGAGTTTGTTTCCTTAAAACTCTATGGAGACCAGAGTATTCTAAAGGATAAATCAAAAAAGTGGTTAAGTATCCCTCCGTTACACTTATACTTTAATTTTTATTAATATACATTTAGCGATATAAATATTATATTTAATAGCAAAATTAAAATTATCGTAAATAATTAACAACACATTAAAATTTGTCGCAAATAGTTGTGTCGCTAAAAGTAAAATTTGTATCGCTAAATGTGTATTGAAAAAAATTGAAGAATAAATGTAATGGAAGGAATTCTAATCCCAAAAAAGTATCTGTTAGAGTCATTATATATTTAGGGAATTTACATTTTTATGAAAATATAATACTCTACACATTTTTCTTCTTATGAATAAGGAACCACATTTATGTAAAATTAACCATTATATAGGAAAAGTCAACCATTATACATATTAAATCTTTAGATACTATCAACTTTCTTGATTTTTTTCTACATATATACTAAATTGACATGTTGCTACAGGATAATGTAAATTGATAATTTTACATAAGGGCCTTACATAATTTAGGATCCTACAAGAATTATTTAAGAACCGTACGTTGCTAAAGTCTTTAGCTACATGACCATCGCGAGGTTTCTCAACCGTCGCTAAAACGTAACGGTCATAAGGTCTATAATTACGGTTAGCGATCTTGGCTATACACCTTTCTTTTTCCTAATATTGAAAAGCAATTTTTACAAGTATTTTTAATATTTTCACGTATTCCCTTACTCACATAAAGGTTAAGTGAGTCTAACTTTCATGTGAAAACAAATATTAGAATATCAAATACACGTATAAAAATATCAATTCTTTATAATATAATCTAATTTCCGATTAAACTATCTAATTCTAAATATATAACAAAAAAATGTATTTTCTTCTTAATTTAAAGATAAAGGAGTTGAAATCTGCCAGATAACTAGATAATTAAAAGAAGTATATACGCACAAAAATCCATTGAAAGAATCAAATGGCAATTTGGCATTGACCTCTTCCATTCATTGTTATCATCTTTGGCACGTTCAAATCAATCATAGCAAATTATAAGACATTCCCTTCAAATTGAAATTTCTAATTAATATGAACGAACTTCCACACATCATCCATATTATACATAGATTTAGGATCCAAGTTTCCGTCTTTGGTGCCTTCTACTCAAGCAGCAATATGGACATTATTCTAGTTTATCCACAAAGCTAAGTTTTATCTACAAAAATAATATTTTCCAAAAAAACAATAAAATAGAGAATTGATATCTCCACAAACTCCTTCCCACTTGAGTGTGTGTGTGTGTAACATTGTCTCATATCTAAACATGTAGAAAAAATTTGTCTATATATAAGAAATTAAGTTACTAACAATAGTATTTCAGTCACGACTTTTTGGATGAGCTTGTAGTAGGTTAAAATGACCTAAAAAGATATTATTGGGCTAGTGGTTTAACGTCTTGTTTCGATGAATTTGACTTGATTTGACCCAAGATTTATTGTAAACTTGAAATTTGACTTCGGTTGTTATAGTGTGGTACCTTTCCTTTTTGAACAAGCAAACAAACGTTCATTAATCTGAGAAATTAAGGAGTGCGTCCAAAAAATTTGGATGAACACCCAAAGCAATTACGATTTGAAAAGCTGATACATATTTTCACAAGATTTTTTCCACACTCATGTGGAATCCATTTATTCTTCTTGTAAGAGGGAGATATTGTGAAACTATCATTTTTGCTTGTGTAAATATTAATTCTCTAATTTTTATTTTTTTAAAGTTTTAATCCATTGAATCTCAAAAGACAAAAAAATGACTAGTAATTCTACTAGTTGTAAATTTACATTTTTTATTATGCAAATTATTGTATGCTTTTACATTTTGTATATGATTAAAGATCCTAACTATTATTTTTACCTAAAATTTATGAGGACTCCTTTTTCATTAATTATTTTCATTGTTTGGATTGAGGTTATAATGTCTTCATATAACATTGTAATTTTCTTGTAACCATCCTAAAAAATTATAGCACCACTTTTATTCTAAAAAAAGAAAGAATCCTATTTTAACTTAATTATGAATTAATTCTAGAATCTTATGGATTTAAAATTTAATGTAATTTTTGTATGTTTTGAAAAAAAAAATTAATTGATTTTATTAATACTGTTTAAAATGATTATATTCTTAAATGAACTCTTAATATTAACTAAGAATTTAGTTGTTTACAATGATTATATTCTTAAATGAATTCTTAATATTAATTAAGAATTTAGTTGTGGTGGTTTGATGCTAAAATTTATATTAGAAAAGTAATAATAATTTAAAAACATAATGTTAGTTCATAGTTATAAAATAAATATAAATCTTTATTTCTATAAATAACTAAAAAGGAAAATGTACATCACGGAGGGACTATGACGCAATTTTAGGTAACCATTTCATATAATCATTTAAAATACTGTAATGCTATATTTGGATTGAAGGATTTTAGAATTGGTAAGAGAATGAAACAGAAAAGGGAATATAATGGAGAGTGGAATGATTCATTTTATTCTAATTAGAATGAGTCATTCCATACCATCACTTATGCTGCGTTTGGATTGGAGAAATGAGAATGGGAATAGAATGAATCATTCATATGAAATGAAAAAAATTGTGTTTGGTTGCTCCATTAGAATGGAATGAACCATTCTCGTTTTTCCAAATTTATAAATTTGGAATGACTTATTCCAACTGGAATGGAATGAATCATTCTACTCTTCATTCCATTCCTTCAATCCAAACGCAGCATTAAGGAGTAAAATTCACAAATTTGGGAGGAATCGAATGGTTCATTTCATTCCAATGGTTCATTTCATTCCAATGGTTCATTCTATTACAATGTGTTAACGCCAAGATTCGTCCACGCGCCTCAATCACCAATAGCGCGTCCAATCCTGCACAGAAACGAAACCACACTTAAGAGTGTAATAACCCAAGATTTTCGATATATTAAAATAAGAAATTTTGAGTATGAATTTTTTTTATAATAATTTTTTTTTATTATATATTAAACCAAGCATGGGAATATGTGCAAAGAAAAGAATGTGAATTTGTAATGTGTACATATATATTTATTTCATATATGGTTTCAAGTAAATTTCTTATTAAAGAAATAGTTGATAATTATAAATTATATTCTATCAATAAGTTAATTCTTATATTAAAGATATATGATTATTTACAAAAATATGATTACTATATTATTTGAATGATAAAAGTATATTTTAAGAAATAGTTATTATTATTATTATTATTATTATTATGATTATTTCTTTATGACATGAATTTGTAAGACTAGTCAATTTATTTTAAATTGACCAAGTATGGTAAATGCGACATAGATAAAGGAATGATCAAAATCCTAATTTGATCTATGATTATGGATTTTAAATGATTAATACAATTATTGTTACAATTGTATTTAAAATGGATGTATGTGTATTATGAATAATAAGAATTTATTTTCTTAAGAAATTTGAATACTAAATAAAAGTATTGATTATACTTGAATGCATGTATATACAACATGTGATTCAAGGTGTATGATAATTATTTATCAATGATGATAAATATGTTATGACTTATGTAGATAATGTATGTGATTAATTGCTAGTTAAAATAGAGCCCACTAGTAGTTATTTAAATTAGTGGACTAACCTAAGAATATTAATACTAAACAATTAATAAGATAGTTAGTTAATTAAATATTTAATTAAAATGAATATAGTAAGTGAATAAATTTGGTACATTAATTAATATGAGTATTAATTAATGAAGACTATGTGATATATGAATGATTAATTTTTTTATAATCCAATTAGTAAGGAAAACTAATGGACTAGCCTAACTAGTTTACTAACCAAGCCACTAATTTATTTAATTGTGGACTTGAATAATTAATGTGTGGACTTATTAAATTAGCCCAACACTTATTAAATTAGTAACCAAGCATGGATTAAAAATATTTAGAAACTAGTGGCATAAACTAGTTAAAATGAGCCCAAAAAGGAATTTTATTAAAGCCCAAATGTCAGTCCACCTGGGAAAGGTTTTTACCAACTTGATTAATATATTAAAGCAATAGGTGAAGACTAAGAAAATAGAACAGTGAATGAAGGAGGCTAGCCGGCAAGTGTACTAAAATGGGTGAGGTGTTGATATTTTAAATGGTTGCTTGTAAAAATGGAGAAGAAGTACCAAAAAGTAATGATAGCTATCACAAGGTTGTCACATTGTGTAAGAGATGAATACTTCCTAATAATGGAAAATTAGATAGATACAATACATGTATCTATAGAATATCTAAGTAATTAGATTTAATAAACCAAGGATAGTTTTGTTCATTTTCTTTTTCTTAGTTTGAAGAAAGAGAAAATTAAAAACTACTCCATTCTCTTTCATCTAATCTTCTCTCCAAAAATAATATCTAAAGAGAGAGAAAGAAAAGAGGGGCGGCAGCCATGGAGGGGTTTTGGTGTGCTTCAAAACTCCATAGCCATCTTAGAAGAAAGGAGGAAAGAAATCAAGAAAAAGGTATAACAAAACCCTAGTTTATTTCTTGTTGTTTTGATTTGATTTTTGATGGTATAAATTTGTGATCTTAAGGTCTAAAACCCTTAAACTATATGTTAAATAATGTTTTATGCTTGGTTGTGCTCAACTTGTGTGTTGATATGTTTGGTTGGTTAAGAAAAAAAAAAGAAAAATTAGGTTGTTTTAAAATAAAACTAGAAAACGTACCCTAGCTTTTCATCACTTTGTAAGTGTATAACTTGAGATCCGTAAACTCTTTTTATGATCCGTCAAAAAGTGGTACTATATATATAAGTTAACTACAAAACTCAAGTGGTAGAACTCAAAAAATAGTTGGTATAAAATTCGTATGGACTGTTGTAGTCAAAACAGTCCAGGTAGTGGACAAAAAGGGTGATAAACCCTGCTGACTATTTGATTCCAGGGGTAGTTTCGTCCATTGTTTTTACTCTAAAAATTCTAGAAAAATTTGAAATGATAATATGGGAAGTTATGTGAGTCCTGGAAAACTTTGAAGATTTGTGACTATGTATAATGAAAGTTATGGATTTTATCGTGAATGACTATTTTTAAAAGTATTCTTGAATAACTCTTTGTGATTAACCCCAACTATTATGAAATTATTACTGGGCGTATATGTATATAGCAGGAACATATCCTGAAAATTACAAGATTTTTGGATGTAATGTCGATTTATAAAAAATGTAGCAAGATTTGACTATTTTTGACTATTTAAATATAGTAAATGGATTTTAAAAATTCCGAGAAATATATATTTTTATAAGGGGGCTATATATAGTCTATTTCCAGAAAAGAAATGATTTTGAAATTATTTTGCTATTTTTCGTGTAAATGATGAAGTTATGTATAAATAGATTTAATTAATTATGTGAAGTTGAAAATTTGAAAAATGGGATTTTATGACTTGAGAACCTTAAATATGGTTCATACAGATTTTTGATATGGGTTTCGGTCATTTATAAGGTGGTATAATATTTATGCCATTTTAGATCGATTAAATGAATTATTTAATAAAATAGAAAACAGTTTGAATCCAGCTAGCTGAATTAGTGAATCTAGTTAGCTGAATTAGTGAATTCAGTTTGCTGAATAGTGTAATTCAATTTGTTGAATTGAATAAAGTGAATCTAGTTTGTTGTATTGTAGAATAGTTCGAATCCAGGTTACTGGATTGGAAAATAGTTTGCTGAATTAGTGATTCTAGTTTGCTGTATTGAAAGTTAGTGAATCCAGGTTGCTGGATTGCAAAAAATAGTTGACTGAAATGAATAGTTTGAATCCAGTGTGCTGGATTGTAATCCAGGTTGGAATCCAGTTTGCTAGATTGGAATCCAGTTTGCTAGATTGCCATCTAGTTTGCTGAATTTGGAATCCAGTTTGCTGGATTGGGTATTTAACCTACGGGACCATAATGAAAGACTTATATAATGAAAGACTTAGTCTTAATTCATAAAGTAGTAGTACAGTCGTACTCTTTAATAGTCGATGTATAGTATCTGGGCTAAACAATTCCTTCAGGGAGCGGAGGTATATACGAACTGGCAACCGATCTAACTCACTGTGAAAATAATGTAGACGAGACAGAAACTAGTTTGCTGGTTGTTTGTGGGAAACCACTCAGCATACTATATTGAACACTGTTAAAGACTCGATGAGTGCTAACTTTAGAATTAAATGCGTATGGTGTTAATGTGTTATCTAATATTTGATTATGTGGTTGAATGTTAGATAATTTACTTGTAAAGAAGTGATATTTAAGATATAATATGATTCGCTAACTGAAAGATCAATCTTATAACTGATAGGTCTTTCAAAAGAAGTCATATTAAATTACGTAGCAGTAGTCAACGACCAAGGCAAGTATCTAAACCTTATGCACTACTTTTATTTTATACAAACAGGTATATGTTATGCTATTCCTAACTTAACATGAGTTATCAATTTCAAAGCATGCTCATGAATAATTATTATTAATTATTCATATCCATAATGATCTTTGTTATTCGTTTATGCAATTATCGTAACCCTTGCATTTACTTTATGCAATGGATCCATATGTTATGCAAGTATTCTTAAACTTTATTCAAGCTATCTATTGATTTCAAATATCTCGATATTGTCTCATGTGATGCATTTATAATCAAAATTATTATGTTCTTTGTGCAAGTATCCTCACTTGTACAAATTGTTATGATTATTATAAATTCGAAATTCCTTCAATTCGTTCATTGTTAAAAGTATCTCATTACTGAATTGTTATGACTCATATTGAAAATTTGTATTCTAAGTTTGGTTATACAAGTGTCCCCACTTGTATGAACTATTGTACATTATCAATTACCCTTGAATTTGAAATTTGTTGATAAGTTCTGATACATACTATTAAATTTCGGTATGTATACCTAGTCTAAAGATTGTCTATGCTATTTGACCAGCTAGACCTAATTCGAAAAGCATTGTTGAACAGTAATTAGAGTTCTCTATTTATGAACTGTCTATTAGCCATGTCTCAGCTAATTATTTTCGGCTAGACTAATATTAAATTGATATCGCATGAAACGTTCTATTATTGGAACTAATTCGTTATTAAAGATATATGCCATTTGATTCGGCTAGATCAAATTATTATAATATGTTGAACTCAAAATATTTCTTTGAAAGCAATCCAAACCATATTGATGTGGTACGGACTTATGATGTAAGACTGAGATGAACAACCTTGAAAAATAAATCAGGGGAAACATTATTGTCGGTAACCCGACCGCGCGCTATGTTTGAGAATTATGCATAATCTCGGGTACAATGAGGCTGATCCCCTTACGTACTTGCATAAGAGTAAAGTTTAGTTTTTATATCTAACTTTTACTCTTGAGATAGTTAGTAATAAAATAACTGATGATTCCTCTAGCAGTTCTTGATCCATTTGTGATCACTCAACATGAAATCTGGGAATAACCCTATGTATTGAATATTATTGCAAAATTGCTAATCCTTCATAATCAATTGAATATTATTGAATCTTCGAAAGAATTTTAACTCTTTCATTCTTGATGTATTACTCAGCATGAAATTCAAGAAAATTCTTGTTACTTGAAATGACTTATTATTCAGTCATTTCAAAGAAATCTTAAAATGATTTGATATGTTATTAAGAATAGTTTCGAACGACTTCACCACTATTGATTCGTGGTAGAAGTAGTCCTTAAAGGAAACATTTACTTCTTTCAGCGCATTATTATTAATTATTATTACTTGCTGAGCAATTGAATGCTCATTCTTACTTTGACTTAAATGTTTTCAGCTAAGTGTGATCGATCAGAAGGCTCTGACAAAGACAAGGGCAAAGGAAAGCTCAAGGATTAGGTTTCAAAGTGTTATCTGTAATGATTAGTCTTTTGTATTGTGATCATATATATTATGTAATATGTAAAGAATGTAATTAAAGGTTGTCATACCTGGGGAATAGACAACTCTGATATAAATATTAAGTTTGTAATTTATTAAACAACTCAAAGAAATGGTATCGTGATGCACCAAGTACGGGTTTCAAGTACCCGGATTTGGGGGCGCTACAACCTGACAGTTTGGGCCGCCGGGGGATAGCTCCGGTGTGAGAATAAGTACAGGCTGAATAAGTTTTAACAATGGAGGCTTATAGCTTTAGTGCTGTAAAGTGAAGATTACCAGTGAATTAGGGTTTAGCCTTGTATTTATAGTGATCACACCATTGACTGCATGCCCGTCTCCATATGGAAATAAAACTCCTCATCAAGTTAGTTACTTTAATGGAATTAAACTCAATCTCCTTAATGAAGAAAGTCGAATTATATTTTGACACTTTCCTTAAGAGTTGGAAATTAAATACAACTAGAATTCCTTAATATTCTCCCACCACCCAAACAGATCCCTACATGGAAACATTCCTTCATGTGGCGTAAGTGGACACATCCTAACATTGACCCCCAGTCTTTCATTACAATGAAATATTTAATGGAAGAGTTCAACATTAAAAGCCCAATAATTAAATCTGAAGTCCCGAGGCCCAAATCCTCGGTAAACCGCCCAACATGTTTTGCCAGGCCCCACCACTATCACATAACACCTTATTATGCCGTTTTTTAGGAAACCACGCAGAACCGAAAAGTCAAATAACTAAAAATCCTCCTTCCCCCAAAATCAACCGCCACAACTCCAAATCCCTTTCCAAATATTCATTTATTCTCACCATCGTCAATCTCCCTACAATCCTTACTTTTTCCGACAAAAAGCACTCACCGAGCAACCTACTCTTTTTCTCTATAATAGGCAACACAAACAATCCAACTCACATCGTTTCACCCCCAACTAGCAACGTCATCTCTTCTATCTCAACACCCCCCTGTAATCAATCCTTTCATCCCCACCGCCATCACTATTGAAGCCACCACTATAACCACAACTACTTCTCCAAACCCTCGACCAACAAGTCCATCCAAAGTTGAAATCGATAATCTGAAAATGCTAAAGGAATACTCAAATGAGGAATCCTTCGCCCACATCAACACCGTCTCTACAATCGCCCCCAAGACCTCGCCAGAATACGTGAATAATATTGTATTCCGACCACCTACGAAATCTGTGTTCCCCTTCATATCGAACGAATGTATCATCGCCCCGATGGGTGGACCACCATCTCTCTAAGTGCCCTCAGGTACGGGGTTCGCTTCCCACTTCACATCGTCATCATCGGCCTCCTGGGGTTGGTTGGAGTTGGCTTCGCCCAACTGGTGCTGAACTCCTACATCCATATCATCGCCTTCTCCCATGAGCTCAACATCACTCCCAACATCGACCTTTTTGATACAATCCTGATCAGGCTCCAAGTTTAAGGGAGTTCGAAAGTTTAAGTTTCCAAGTTGTGTTACGAGGAGCTTACAGGATGCTATATCGATTCGAGCATTATTTGGAAAGAGATGTTTACAAGTTGTTCATGTCAATTCGGGGAAGTTGCCAGATGACGAAGTGTTCCTTGCAGGAGTTAGAGTTTTTGATAATTATTTTTATATTTTCACTTGTGATATTGATCTTGCTTTTATATGTTATGTGCAAAGTGAGAATTGTGATTATGATTTGTTTGATGCTACTAACTTAATTTATTTTCATATAAAATCAGATTTGTGGGTAAATCCTTTTCAAGAGAAGGGGATATCAGATTTGAGGATAAATCCTTTTCAAGAAGATGAGAATAATACAATCCTGATCAGGCTCACATCAAACCTTAATAACTCAACTTAAGTCCTAGGGATTTATCAAGTGATTTTAAATATTTGGGCTGAAGTTTATTCAAAGATGCTTAAAATGGAGTTCAATTCAAGGCCAATCAGCCAATCACACGGGTTTCCTAGAATATCCAGGACTTAACATTTACATATGGGTTCTTAATATATTAGCTTCTTATATCATGTGGGCCACGTGATTTCCAAGTAGACAACTAGCTAATTTTGTTCTCCACGGATTAATGGGTTTCTAATTCCAAATGGAGGAAGGCTTTGAATTTCTAATTCAAATTTGGACACAGATTTCCTTAATTATTAGGCTATTTTTAGCATGTTTTAGATTCCTAATGTAATTAGAATGCTTGATAAGTAGGATTTAATTTTTATATTGTTTATTAGTTAGGATTTGGTTTCCAAATTAATTTGGTAAGTTAGGATTTGGTTTTCAAATTAATTTGTTAAGCTAGGATTGTGTTTCCAGTTGATTTTATAATTTCTATTAGGATTAGCATTACTTTTGAGTAGTATAAATAGGGGACATAGATGATGTACTTGATACACTTCAATCAGATTTATTCAATACAATTATTTGTGAGATTATTCTCTACTTTTGGTTCTTTGAAGAATTCCTAGGTTATTTCTAGTTTTTCTTTGAGATTCAAGTTTGACTTATCATACAATAATACATAGTTGTGTGTGGCGTCTTCTACTGCATCAATCGTCGATTGTACCGAGATTATCACTTCAATATAAGCGAGGGGTCAAGGTGTCGTTGGTGTCCATTCAACACAGATTTCTGAACGCGAGCAATTGTACCGAGATTACTGTCTAATATAGGCGAGGGGTTAAGGTGTTGCAAGTAATTCACATTCAACTTTGCTAGAAACGATCCGGGCGACGACCACCTCACGCAAGTGTGCCGTGGAGTCTATCATTTGGTATCAAAGCTAAGTTTCTAGTAGGTTACTTATCCTTTATTTTTCTTGTTGAAGAGAAAAAAAAATTGTGAGTATAAAAAAAATCGTGAGTACAAAAAAAAAAGAAAAATTATTATTGTTGCAATTGCCTGGGTTTCATAAGTTTCGTGTTATTTGGATCTTATTGAAGAAATTATTATTTGATTCTATTGTTGGAATTTGTGAATTTTGAGGATATTGGGATTTCACTCTAGAGGATTCTAATTGGTGATCGTGAAATTTTAGTGGTTATCGTACGTCACACTTGCTATATTTTGTCTTGAGATAAGTTCTTATTGAATTAAAAAGAAAAATTGTGATATTTGTTTGGTGAATTCAAAAAAAACCTATAAGAGGGAAGTAGAGTGGTAAAAGGCAAGAGTGTGAGATCAATTGAAGGTAAAAGCTAATAGAGTGATACACGAGCGTTCATAATTGTGGGATATACTGTTTGAGCGAAACACGTAAGGGAGTGTGTGAGGGAAATTTCCTTTATGTACTAACCCTTGTTTTGTAGCGAATATGTATAATTACGGTTATGGAAATTCTTTTGAGTCTCAAAGGAATTCCTTCCAGGGCAGACACGGTCCAGATGCTTATTTGAGATGGGAGGAAAAGATGGAGCGAGAATTTGACTATCATGGCTATTCCGAGCAGAGGAAGTTCAAACTGGCAATTTAAGATTTTTCTGATCATGCGGCTATATGGTGGGATCAATTTGCAATTAGTAGGAGAAAATGTGGAGAGCATCCAATTGAGATATGGGAAAAATTAAGAATTATCATGAGGAAGCGGTTTGTTCTAAGACAGCTTAATCGGAGGAATGAATATGCAACTCCAAGATATGACGATCAACCTTCAAGGCATTCAAATTGGGATGATGAAAGGAAGGACCATAGGCATGGAGATTTGCATCGGAGACAACCACGAGACACTTCTAAGGCGTATAGGGAATCAGTATCAATTGAGGACATCGAGAGAACATATAATGAGATAAGGGACGCTTATTTGAAGCAGCGACAAAACATCTCTAAGGCGCAAAGGGAGCAAGATCAGCCGAGGCAGATCGAAGAAGAGATAATAGAATATGTGGTTCAAAGAGAGTTGTCAGATTTTAATGTTCGAGATGAAGTATGTGATCCCGAGGAAGAAAATACAAGTGAAAGTAAACGACAAAAAGAAAGTGAAAAAGAAATTGAAAAGAAAATTGAGTGTGAAAAAGAGAATGAAAAGAAACGAGAGAATAAAAAGAATGAGAGTGAAAATAAACGAGAAAAAGAAACAGTGGAGAGTAAGAGTGAAAAAAGAGAGGAGAGTGAGTTATATTTTGAAAAGCCAATGACTGTACATTCGTACAAGACGACACTTTTAAATACTAACCAGATTAAGTCTTCTTTGTCTAGTTCTGTTTTGTCTCTTGTTCAGGTTGTTGAGGATATACCCCGAGCTATCATTCAATATCAGCCAACTTGCACTGTTCCCGAAGAGACGACGGAGTTACCAAGGCAGGTTGGAAAGTTGATGGGGATGGGTATCGTTAGAGAAAGCATGTGTTCGTGTACTATTCATGAGATCATAGTACCTAAAGAAGAAAGAATGTTGAGCTTGTTCGTTGATTTTGAATTTGTAAACAAGTATCGTTGTTATTTTCTTTACTTAGATAATATGTTTGATAAATTGCATAGTACTTATATTTTATCTACAATTAATGATGGCCATGTGATGACAATACCTAGTCAATTTAGCATGAGTGAAAGTGATAAATGGAAAATTGTGTTAACATGTGACGTGTATATGTGGATAATTATTTCAATTAGATTAACTAATGCATCTAGTTTTTTCATGAGTTATCTAAAATATGTTTTGCATGCTTCCATGGATAAGTTTGTGTTTGACTATTTTGAGGGTAAAATCGTCTTTATCATAAACTATGGAGGATATTTGATATTTGTTGAGTTAGTTTATGAGCATGCGTTATATTCTCGTTATCAATATTTTTACTATCCTTTGGTAAATTCTCATTGTCAAAGTGCATATCTTTGTAGAATTTATTTTAGTGATTATTGTGGGTATTCTCGATTTCAATGTTTGTACTTGCATGAAACTCATTCTAGGATTTTTCATTCACATGTTGAATTAGGTTTTGATGTTAATCAATCTTTGCATGGCATGTCGTTAATTGATAATGGTAGTGATCATGATTCTTCAGTAGAGAAATCTTCATTGCATGATTTGCTATCATTTGGTAATGTCTTTCCATTAGAGTTGTTATCATTGCTTGATTTTGAGAAAACTGTATTGAATGGAAAGGAATTTGGTAATGAGCTAAAAAGTGTTTATCGTCAAAGTGGAGTGAGATATGGTTTACATATTTGTTTAGTTAAATCGTTTGGATTAACTAATGCATTAAATATTTTCAACTTAAATCATATTTTGTATTCTTTCATAAGAAAATTTGTTAATATTTGTTTTGATGATATTCCTATTTTTGTCAATGCTTGGAAAAATTCTTTAGCACTTGTTGAGTTTGTTTGTGATCATCGTCAATATGCTATTAAGTTTTCTTCTTGTGAAGTTAGAAGTGACCTTTTTATTCCATTGATGATATTACATGATTTTTAATTTGTTAATGTCAATGGAAAGAGAAAAGTTAATTTTGTTTTGCAGATTCGAGATGAATTCTTACTCATTGAGGAGAAAAACATGGATCGTTGGGTAAATCCATTCGGACAATGCATTGAGAGTCTACAAGGAACTGTTTTGAATATTGTTCTAGTAAACTATGCATGTAAATTTGAATTATTTGATTTCTTTGTGATCAGACAAAAGGAACATGTTGATTTGTTTTGTTTTATGTTTAATCCAGGAATTCAAGTATGTTTGTAATTGCGCCATGGAAAATTTCAAAGATCGTTATTTGATCCAGGTGCAATGGAATGGATGTTGGTACGAATGATCGAGATCATAAGAATTAATTTTGATCCGAGTATTTGTCAATGTATATATTTACGGATGGATGAGATCATCAGATTATCTTTTGATCAAGCGATTTTAAATATTTGGGCTGAAGTTTATTCAAAGATGCTTAAAATAGAGTTCAATTCAAGGCCAATCAACCAATCACACGGGTTTCCTAGCATATTCAGGACTTAACATTTACATGTGGGTTCTTGACATATTAGCTTCCTATATCATGTGGGCCACACGGTTTTCAAGTAGACAACTAGCTGATTTTGTTCGCCACAGATTAATGGGTTTCTAATTCCAAATGGAGGAAGGTTTTGAATTTCTAATTCAAATTTGAACACAGATTTCCTTAATTATTAGGCTATTTTTAGCATGTTTTAGATTCCTAATATAATTAGAATGTTTGATAAGTAGGATTTAATTTCCTTATTGTTTATTAGTTAGGATTTGGTTTCCAAATTAATTTGGTAAGTTAGGATTTGGTTTCTAAATTAATTTATTAAGTTAGGATTGTGTTTCCAGTTGATTTTATAATTTCTATTAAGGATTAGAATTACTTTTGAGTAGTATAAATAGGGGACATAGATGATGTACTTGATACACTTCAATCAGATTTATTCAATACAATTATTTGTGAGATTATTCTCTACTTTTGGTTCTTTGAAGAATTCCTAGGTTATTTCTAGTTTTTCTTTGATATTCAAGTTTGACTTATCATACAACAATACATAGTTGTGTGTGGCGTCTTCTACCACATCAATCGTCGATTGTACCGAGATTACCGCTTCAATATAAGCGAGGGGTCAAGGTGTCATTAGTGTCCATTCAACGTAGATTTCTGAACACGAACAATTGTACCGAGATTACCGTCTACATATAGGCGAGGGGTTAAGGTGTTGTAAGCAATTCGCCATTCAACTTTGCTAGAAACGATCCAGGTGACGACCACCTCACACAAGCGTGTCGTGGAGTCTATCACTTTTCTTCGCCATATTTTCTATAAGCCGATCCAGAGAATCTGGCTTTCGACAAATAAACAAACAACAAAACAAAAAACTCGAGAAGCGCCCACTTATGAAGACGCCTTCCAACAACAAGGGATGTCACTCTTAGTGGTTCTACATCCAAGGCCCTAGTACTCGTGAGCTTCCAGACTAGGCCGAAGCCTCTCGTCCCAACGTAACGCTTGGAGAACATCTTCGAACTCGTCTTAAAGAACTAGTGAATATTATTGCGAAGCTACCGGCGAAAGAATGGGAACTCGACCTTCTGAGTAATCAAACTTGGCTATACAATCACAAATGTAAGTTCCAACGTGCTTGCTTTACTTTTTAATAGTTAATTTTGGATTATACTACACTGACCCAAACTCCCTATCCTTATAATATGTCTTATCAAGCCGACCCCTATTACCAACATTAGCCAATCAACCCACCCTGAACACACCGAAGAAACAATTCTACCGCCTGAATCAACTGAGTCCCCTCCCCTTATCCAACCGATCACCGCAATCCGAATAACACAAACTCCCTCCTCTTCCATTATCCCCACTCCCAGCTCCACTAAAAAGAGCCTCTTGGATATTCCCGAATCCGAAAGGAGTAATATTCTTCGGGCGAAAAGAAGGCATCAAAAGACTATCAAACAAAATCCTCCCCCCAAAGCAGAATAAATTAACCAGACCGACCTACCAACCTCTGAAACCCTCCTAACTGAAAACCCAAAAGAAACCAAAGACCTTACAACCGAACCCCACACCAAAAAATAACATACAGAAACCCCCCGCTGACCGCCCGTCTCCTCCGCCATCATCTCAACATTCATCGCTGACCGCCACACATATTCAAGGGACCTCTTATTCGACAACGTTATGGCCTGATGCTACACAATAATTCCCACTCAACATCTTTGAGCACTTCATCCTTCCCGGAGAAGACGAAAAGTTCAAAGGATCAAGTCTTCGTGAACTTGCGAACTATAATGCACTGTACCTAAGTCGGGTAAATATCTTTGGTCTACTCTGTCCTCCGAACTCACATATTAAATTCATTAATTGACTCCTCTTCCCTCTACTTCTAGGTTACTTCTGTTACCAGTCGACTCCTAAGTCAACTCAATAAAGTCGAAGAAAAAGGAAAAGAGCAAGAGGCCGAAGTTGCTCGTCTAAAGTCAAATCTCCAAGCTGCAATGTCCATCTTGAAAAAAAGAAGAAAACCTATATGCCAATACCTCCTACCGCTGTGAAGAACTTCAAGCTGAAGTGGAGAAGCTCAAAGAAGAAGCAATCGAAAGCAAACAACGCCGAAGAATGCTTCTGGATAACTACAACGAGCTGAAGAAGGAACGAGACAAACTGAAGAAAGAGTGCGGCGATTTGACGTCCGAAAATCGTTCCGTGCATAATAAGCTCAAGAGTGTGGAAGTGAAGCTCAAGATGACCATAGATGCCCACAACACCTTGGAGAAGGATTTTGCTGGTTAGAAAATCATAGCACCCCTACTAACCGAAGAAATCAAACAGAAAATCTGCCAAGAGTATCGAAGGTCTCCCGAGATGACAAATGAGGTGCTACAATAATTTAACCTCAGCTATCAGAACGCTTAAACAAGGACAAGAAAAGGATGCTGACGTATCATTTTAACGCAGCAATCCTAGACTCCACAGATGACAAAGCTGAAGCTGAAGACAAAAGTCAACCTCCTTCTCCACAATGACAAAATATTTAGTAATAACTTATTATGTAGTTACCCACCTATGTTCATACTCTCTATCGTCAATGAAAAAAATCATTTTATGAACAAAATTGGATTATCCTTTTATTAAGTACTTAAATAAAATTACAAAGTCATAATAAAACCACTCAACATGCACTATTGATAATACTTCCTAAGCCTTCCCGCATGCCAAGTGTTTTTTATTTCCGACCCATCCGTCGCCCGAAGCCGATAAGTTCCTAGCTTTGGCAATTCAACAACTTTATAAGAGCCCTCCCAATTTGGCATGAGTTTGCCCGTATTCTGAGGATTAGACGCCTCAGCCTCCCGAAGCACTAGATCACCAACCTCGAACCTCCTCAACCTTACATATTTGTTATAATGTTTGTCTGTCCTCCTTTGGTAGACTGCTAGCCTTACCAAGGTCGACTCCCGAACCTCCTCTAACAAATCAAGATTAAGTCGAAGGCCTTCATCATTATAAAGCTCCTTATACTGACTGACCCTCAGCGAAGGAGACCCGATCTCAACTTGAACAAGAGCATCGGTCTCGTAAGCTCATCTAAACAGTGAGTCGCTTGTTGTGGTCCGAGTAGTAGTCTGATATGCCCACAAAATGCTGAGAAGCTCTCCAGGCCATCTCCTTTTGGCTTCGTCTAGCCTCCTTTTAATGCCATTTAACAACGTGCGATTAGTGACTTCAACCTGACCATTAGACTGAGGGGGTGAGCAACCGAAGTCTTTCTATGATGGATTCCCAAATCTTTAAGGAATTCTTTGAATTTCGGACCCACAAACGGCCGACCATTCTCTGACACCACAACCATAGGAATGCCGAAGCGAAACACCACAAACTCTTTTAGAAATTTGAGACATTCTTGTTCTGTGATTGTCCGAAGAGGTTTAGCCTCTATCCACTTGGTCATGTAATTAATAGCCACTATTACAAAGCTAACTTGACCCTTCGCCTTTGGTAATGGACCCAAAATATCAATCCCCCACACTGCAAATGGAATCGGGGACAAAATAGAGAATAGTTCTTCGGGCGGTTGACGAGGGATCAGACTGTTTAACTGACACTTGGAGCACTTCTGAACATACTTCTTAGCTTCTTTGAAGATGGTAGGCCAGTAGTAACCCTGTCGAAGTACCTTGTACACCAAAGCTTTTACTCCTATACGATCTCCACAAATCCATTCGTGAACTTCTCGAAGTACGTACTCCGCTTCGGACGGGACCAAACACTTCAGTAAAGGCAATGAGTACGCACGCCTATATAAGTCACCATTGATCAACACAAAATTCGAGCTCCTGTACTTTATTTTCTTCGCCAGCAGTGGATCCGAAGGTAACTCGCCATCGGCCAAGTAGCTTATATATGGCGTCATCCAACAATTTGAACATTCCACTACCAAGACTTCTGACACTTGAATGCTCAGAAACTCCAATACCTCCAAATAGATCGACCCACTAAAAGTTCCTGTATCTGAGGCAGCTAACTTGGACAATGCATCTGCGATGGTATTATTGGACCGATCTACCCCTTAAAAACTGAATGAATTGAAGTACAACAGTCGATCTTTGACTTCAGCCAGATACTTTGCCATTTTGCCCCCCGAGCCTCATACTCTCCTAATATTTGTTTGACTACCAGTTGAGAGTCACTGAAGATAATTAGCCTTTGCACCTCTGAACTCTTTGCCAATCGAAATCCTGTTAGAATTGCTTCATACTCAGCCTCATTATTGGTCGCCCTGAACTCGAAGCGAATAGCCTGCTGAACTCTGAATCCCTCGGGACTGGTCAGAATCACTCTTTCACCACTAATATCCGAAGTTGAAGACCCAGCCACATATAGTGTCCAAGAAGTTTGAATCGGTCGAACATTAAAGACTGAACCCACCACATCCGGTTGATCAACTGAATCGGGTTTGGAAAATGAACACTCCACCACAAAGTCAGCTAAAGCTTGACCTTTTATTACTGTCCGAGGATGATACTCCATAGCCGATGTTGCAAGTCGACCCAAAATTTCAGGCTTATTCAAAATCTTCTTTAGAGGCTGATCTGTATATACCACTATTAATCTTCCCTGAAAGTAGTGTCGAAGCTTCCGACTAGCTATAACCAATGCATATGCAAATTTCTCCAAGTTGGGATACCGAGTCTCTGCATCCCGAAGCACATGATTGACATAATAAACGAGGAATTGTTTCCCTCCCATTTCCCGAACCAGAGTTACACCAACCGCCAATGAACTCGCTGCCAAATATAAGTACAAAGGCTCCGAAGGGACTGACTTCATTAGCACAGGCGCGGAAGATAGATATTTCTTTATCCCCTGAAAGGCGTCCTCACACTCCGAAGTCTACTGGAAGGTCTTCTCATTCTTCGGCCCTTTTAATGTGTTGAAGAACGACAAACATCTCTCCGCCGACTTAGACAAAAAACCTCCTTAGCGTTGTTATCCGACCTGTCAACCGTTGTACATCCTTAAACGTCTGAGGGGATTTCATGTCCAGTATGACCTTGATCTTCTCTAGATTTGGTTCAATGCCCCTTTTGCTCACCAAATACTCCAAAAACTTACCCGAACCGAGGCCAAAGGTGCACTTCGTTGGGTTCAGCCTGATGTTATATTCTCGAACTATCTGAAAGCAGTCCTCCAAGTCATCCAAATGTTGTCTGACAGATAAGCTCTTGACAATTATATCGTCTACATAAACTTTCATGCTTCGGCCTAGCTGTTTCCTGAACACGTAATTCATCATCCTCTGATAAGTGGCACTGGCATTCAGCAATCCGAACGTCATTTTCTTGTAGGCGTAGATCGCCCGAGGTGTTATGAAGGCCATCTTCGGGATATCCTTCTTATACATTAAAATTTGACTGTACCTCGAAAAGGCATCCATGAAACTCAACAACGCGTACCCCGATGTAGTATCGATCAATTGGTCAATGTGCGGGAATTGGTAGAAATCCTTCGGACAAGCCTTGTTCAAATCGGTGTAATTAATGAAGATCCACCACTTCCCATTTTTCTTCCGAACCAGTAGCACATTCGCCAACCACTCGGGGTAGTCAATCTCATAAATAAAATATGTGACGCCCCCAAATTCTGACACCACTATCTCGAATTTGGTTCGTCACGTTCTAACACAATAATGACATAAAACTAATACAGCACAGAAAACATAGAATAAATTACATTAATTTAGTATAATTATTCTCGTCCCAAGGTCTCGCATCCGTTACTACAATACTATCCAAAAGTCTTGATTTAAACTGAAACATAGTACTAATACATAATCCATGCCTAAGCTTATTACATAACCAAATTTAGAAAACTTAAGCAACATAGTAAATAATCTCTTTCCTAAGGAAGAACAAAGTTACTCCGTAGTTTTGCCTTTTCCCTTATCCTTTCTTGAAGGTTCACCTCGCTCTGCCTTAACTAAAAGGTTTAAAGAAAGCAAGAATGAGCAGCAAATTTGCCCAACAAGTGATGTAATAACAAGGGTAAACAATTAAAAGTTTGAAGTCTCGAGAATATAATGGATAGTTCAAGAATATTATGAATTATCAATCATTTCGAATAAAGTTGTTATGGACAGATAATCTAAATAAGATTCAAGAAATAATTTTATCAAAGTTCGAGATGAAGAACACTAAGTAGCCACAAAGGACTAAGAACTCCTGCTAGAATTAACAGTTATTATACTGAAAATCCAATAAAAACAAGTACACAGGTGATCAGCCTATAGTACTCCAGGTTATGCATAACTTTCACATGCTTATAAGTGCGCACGTCGGTTCCCCGACAATATATAATTTCTCATTTAATGAGGGTTGTTCATCTCAGTAAATCAGAATCCGCACCAGGACAATTGGTTTGGAAGAGCTTTCTAACACATGTATAATAGTCTAACCGAAACAATGGTTTAGACAACTTTTATAATCATATTCAATGACATAATGAATACAAGTACTCGCAATGGGGTTTAAGGGATATCAATCTTAAACCAATCCTTAGAATATGAATGACAGTTTATAAAGCATAAGAGTCATTGTCACATACTTGTATGATATATGAATATACAAGTTTACATGTTTCCTCAATAAAGAGAAAGGGTTCGAGTACTTGCATAATACACCACATCTTGCTCGAATGTAAATTGAGTAGCGTTAAAGGGAACTTGCTTGTTTGCTCAGCTACAAGTAATCTAGCTTTAATTTAAATTGCGTTGAAATGACCTAATCATTAATAAGTCGGTTCCTTAGTTAGTATAGCATTCATAACTTTATTCTTACAAGTGGTTACGCACCACATAGTTTTAACACACAGTCACATTGGTGGAATCATGATTACTAAGTCCATATTCGTAATTTCTCATCTTAGCTAAATGAGTTAGCAAACCTAGAATACCTCGACCCTAGGCATCAACATAAACTCGAACACATAGTATATCAGTTCAATCATGCAATACAACTTAAAACATTTATACATACATCCTGCAAGACTCTATTTATAAATTAAAACAACTGGGCAATTCTGGCGATCGGCGCGGCCGTGCTGGTTTTTGCCTTAGGAGTGGCGCGGCCGCACCACCCTCTAGGCAGACCAAAAATGTAATTTTCTTCAGGTGGAAATTCGAGCCTATTCTCTAACATTCAGGCTACTGATATAACTCAAATACACATGCTCATAAGGTTATTAGTCTGAGTTCAAAACCTAACATGCTAATGCTAAATACAATCCAAAGTTATAAGGTGTTATGTTAGAAACTTCTATATTTTAAACCAATCAAATCCATCTCGCAAAGGATCAATTATTATAGTCATGACACCACATAACGAGACTAAACCATACTTAATAAGCATGCTCGTGCGTATATAACACATGTACACATTAATCACATAGTTTACAATTGGAATGTCACTTTCTTGAACATGCGTACATAGGTAGAATCCATGTTTAGCTAGATGGTGCTCATGTCAACATGTTCTAGAGGCATAATGAATCCTATTATTCATTCTTGCAAGGTTGGAACGAAATTTACACAACGTTTGACAACAATAGTCCTCACGTCTTAAGTTTTTCTTGAAAATTTCACATTAGACTAGCTAAACTTGCTTAGTATCTTTACGTGACTCTCCGTATGCATTCACACATATAATTAGATCATATATACATGCTTGTAGGCTCAAAACATCAAAGATACAAAGTTCGCTAAGTTTTACTTCCAACACTTCAAGTTCTTCTTTAAAAAGTCGTTGGAACTGAGCTAACACAACTCATGTCATGCAAGGTAACCTTACGTAATACATTGGACTTATTTTCATACATGTCTAAGCTAGTTACATATGCTTAAAGGATCAGAGTCAAAAAGGCATCACTTTCATAAGGTTTAGTTTTCAAATTCCAAGTTTTATTTCAAAATCTCGTAAACCTAACACGTTTCATGCAAGACCATACTAGATCACATACCCGATACACATGTACATAGGCTTATTTAAGATAAACTAACATGCTCATGACATCAGAAGAATCAAAAGTTTGAATTTCAATCTGGGGCACGGCGCGGTCGCGTCTGGTTTTTCCTGGGGAGTAGTGCGGCCGCGCTGCTCCTCGACAAAACCAGGTAACTCCCTGTATGGAGAAATTTTCAAAACCAAAACCAATTCAAACCATAATATGCGCATAACCATCTCACATAAACTATGATATTAAGCATACCTAGCATGATTTTAACAACTTAAAACAAGTAAATAACTAGGTTCAAGAATTAAATTCAACATTCGTGCTATTTCTCCATATTTTCGCATACTTAGCGATTGATCATGCTACAAACTCGTTTCTGAACCAAATTGGTTCGTTTAACTTTCGTTGTCTTCGTATTTGACTATACTAACAATGTATAACAACCATTTACAGATTATCACATCTTAGTTCAACCATTTTTGGTACATTATAAGCATGTATACATGTTATTTTTTGAGAATTCATAAAACTTAAATTTGATAGCATAAAACATGATTAGCACTTTAGTAACATGTATATGAACTTGACAACTTATATACATCAACTACTAACCAACTAACAAGAGATTCATGGCAAGATTTTAGAAATTTATAAATAGAACTCAAGAACACAATTAAAGAGAAATTACCTCTTGAAGCTAATTGAGTACCCTTGATACTCCCATTGAATTCCTACTCTCACTCACACTCTAAATGACTGAAATCAGATTATTGGAAACTTAATTTGCAAAGGAAAGGTGCACAATTTATAGAGAATTAAAAATCTGGTTCATTGCTTTGCTCAAGGGTTTCACCCAATGGAAGAAGAAGAAGAACATTGGTTAATGGAGGTTTGGTGGAATAGTGGTGGAGCACTATTTGGACCACCTCCCCCACCATCATGAAGCTAAGGTTTGCAAGGAAGAAGAAGAATAGGATAGCCTTTTCTTCTCTTTTTGAGTTTACTGAGTTTTGAGCAATATAGGGAGGATAGGTCATTGGTCTATTCAGGTAATGAAGAAAATGGGGCAAGTGACTATCAATTTGGGACAAGGAACTCAGACATTTGCCAACAAGCCTTAAGTGCATACTTGATGAGGGTGTTTTCTACACACAATTTGGGTACTTTTGGCCTTGATAATTTGCAAGTCTTTAGGTATGTTATGTAGTTTTTATGTATTTTTATCTTATTTCTACATAAATTAGTTTTTAGTTAATTTTACATGTTTTATGTTGCTTTGATGCATTTTCATTATGTTTGTAGGAATTGAAATAAAGACCGCTCGGATCGTTGGTTGAATTGACTCAATGTCCATGCTTTGACGTTTGTGCCGATGGATAGAACAATGGAAATCAATGCTTGGCGACGCTCGGTGCATAAATTGTTGACATTTGGTAGTTGGGCGTGCACGGCGTTGGACTGCGTGCACGGTGTTCGGCGTCGACCAAGCCACATGGGCAAGCCCGTGCTTAGATTTTCGTGCCTGAATGATGATACGGTGAAAATTAATGTTTGATGATGTTCGGGGATTAATTTGATGAGAATTGGAAGTTGAACGTGCATGGCGTTGAATTGCGTGCACGGCGTTGGGCGACGTGCAGCACGGCGTTGGCGCTGGGCCTTGACACCCGGCAGGTGCCAGCAGGCGGGCGCGCGGCGCTGGCGTGCGGGCACGCGCGGGCGGACTCGGCAGGGCGTGCAGGCAGCTGGGCGGCCAACAGGCGCGGGCGTGCGGGCTCACGCCTAGCCGTGCAGGCGTGCGGGCGCGCGCGCATGTGCGGCACGTCACTCGACAGCCAACAGGCGCGGGCGTGCGGGCGCACGCCTGACCGTGCGGGCGCGCGCGCGGGTGCAACATCTCTCGACAGCCAGCTCCGGCAGTGCATGCGGGCGGACGGGCGGCCGGCAGGCGCGGGCGTGCGGGCGCACGCCTGGCCGTGCGGGCGTGCGTGCGGGTGAGGCAGCAAGCTCGGCAGCCAGCGTGCGGCAGGAAGGGCCCTGGGCGCGCGCGCACCAGGCGCCGTGCGGGTGCACAACGCCGTCCTGAGTGCGATCTAAGATACCTTCAGTGCGATCTGAGCTTCATTTTGTCCGAGTTTGGCTAGGGTTTCTTGATGAAGACTATATATAATCTCTTCCAAGCCTCATATCAGATATCTGGAGAGAGGGAGGCTACAAAATACATCAAACAACAGGGCTAAAGGCTGCAAATCAAGCTGAATCAATCCACAAGCCAAGGAACTCAGTTAACAAGAATTGCAAAACCAAGGAGGAAAGCTGGAAATCAACAGCAACCAAAGGAACAACAGCTGAACAACTTCAAAAGTGGTTTCATTTCTAGATTTTCAACTCCTTTGTAATTCGAATTTGACAATGTATAAATTAAAATTGATGTCTATTGTAGCTATCATGAACTAACCTTCTATTCTAAGATTGCAATGGAACTTAACACTTAAATTGAATTAAATTCTCTCTCTATTGATTTTAGTTATGCATTTGTGAATTGATTGTCATAACCTTTGCTTTTTTAGATTAATTGCTTGGCCCGTAATTACCTTGGGAACCTATATGAACTTGATGAACGGATTATAGGTTAAGACCTAGTTATGATAACATGCGAGAGTATAGATTGTTGTGGGTTATTAATCGGATTAAGTGACGTGTGTCTTATTAATTATTTGCAATAATAGGTATCTTGATAGTAGTTGGGATAGATATATACCTAATTACCGCATGCAACCAATTGAGAATCTAGTCTTAATGACTTCCGATGTGAAAGTTGGTAATTGAAAGGAGGATTAATTAGATTTGGTGACATGTGTCTATTAATCATTCCTGAAATTAGTCTCTTGATAGTGCATAGGATAGACATATACCTATGCACCGCTTAGGAAGATTCGTGATTGACCATCGACAGAGGCTCTTATGTAGTTTTGATTTCTCGGTTGTCAATTTGTATGTTATAACTGATTGAAAAGAGAGAGTTAGGAGATTCAAACGACGTGTTTGGGGAAATTGTAATATTAGACCTTTCTATCTTGATATTTTACCGCATTTAATTCATTACTTGACTTGTGAACTCAACCAATCAACAAAGAATCAAACCTTTATCGTTTAAATTAGATCAAATTGATACACAATTAGTACTTGGTTATTATTTGTCACAATTCCCTATGGGTTCGACTCATATCTTATCATATATTACTTGTGGACCGTGTATACTTGCACATGTGAGTTTATCGATAGCTAAATCGACCAACAAGTTTTTGGCGCCGTTGCTGGGGAATTGTTTTCTAATAATTATACCAATATCAATTTCAATCGACTTGGTCTCTTTTTAGACTTGTATATAATTTTCACTTTGTTTTGTAGGTATTCTTGGTTTGTATGCCACGCTCACATGGTCTTATCCTAATTCCTTATATTCCCGAGATCGAGAGAAATATTCGACGACTACGTAGAGAACGAGTTCAGGGTATACCCAATCAAAATACCATGGCTGAGGAGGAGCCTAAATCCTTGAGGGAGTATGCCATGCGTCTTGTCACAGGCTTGTACTCAAGCATTTCCAGGCCAGCCATTGAGGCCACTCACTTCGAAATTAAGCCAGGCACCATCCAAATGGTCCAAAACTGTTTGTAGTTTGGTGGGTTGCCCAATGACGACCCAAATGCTCATTTGGTGAGTTTTCTAGAAATTTGTGACACACTCAAGTACACTCAAGTTACTGATGATGTAATTAGACTGCGACTATTTCCTTTCACGCTCCGTGACAAGGCAAAGAGTTGGTTGCATTCGCTTCCCTCGGGCTCAATTACCAAATGGGATGACTTGGCCTAGAAATTTTTGGCAAAATTCTTCCCACCGGCGAAAACTGCAAGATTGAGGAATGACATCACTTCATTTGTTCAATATGATCCTGAGTCCTTGTATAAAGCTTGGGAACGATTCAAGGATCTAATAAGGAGATGTCCACACCATGGTTTGCCTCAATGGTTGCAGGTTGAGATTTTTTATAACGGGTTGACCAATGCCACTCGATCAAGTGTCGACGCAGCTGCAGGTGGTAGTTTAATGGGAAAGAATTTTGCGGAAGCCTACAAATTATTGGAAACCATGGCTGCCAATATTTATCAATGGCCTTCGGAGAGGAAAATGCCACAAAAGGCAGCAAGAAAATTTGAGGTTGATCCTCTCACTACAATAGCCGCACAGGTAGCCGCGCTTACAAAGGAAGTGAAAATTTTAGGAACTCAATTTGTGCAGAGCATTTCTGAAACCTGCGAGTTGTGTGTTGGAAATCATCCTACAGAGCAATGTGCCATCAATGCAGAATCCGTACAGTTCGTTGGTAATTACAATAGACCGCAAAACAACCCTCACTCAAATCACTACAATCCTGGATAGAAAAATCACCCAAATTTCTCACGGAGCAACAACAACAATACCCAAAACCAATATTCAGCTCCTAGACATCAATATCCCCCGGGATTTCAAACTCAAACTCAACCACATCATCAACCCCAATCACACCAACAAGCCTCAAACCCACCCTTGCCTCAACAGGAGAAAAAGCCTAGTGGGGATGATTTATTGGCCCAATTGGTTGCACAACATAGCGCTTCGATACGGAATATAGAGCTTCAGCTTGGGCAGATAGCTAGTGCTATGAATATCCGTCCTCCTGGTGCCTTACCTTGGGACATTGAAGTTAACCCGAAGAGAGAAGGTAAGGAGAATTGCAAGGCTGTAACTTTGAGGAGTGGGAAGGAACTACCGGAAGTTGTGAATGTTGTTCCATCAGAAACAGTGATTGAGGATGTGAATGGGGAGAAAGAGGAAGAAAAGAGAAAAGAAGTAAAAAAGAAGGAGAAGAAGCTAGTGCCAAAACCAGAGGGGAGCAAGCAAGGCCCTATGTATCCACCATGCCCGTTTCCACAACGTCAGCAGAAAATAAAGTTGGATAAGCAATTCTCTAAGTTCTTGGAAGTTTTCAAGAAATTGCACACATTCGCTGAGGCATTGGAACAAATGCCTAGTTATGTGAACTTCATGAAAGAAATCTTGTCAAGAAAGAGAAGGCTTGAGGAGTTTGAGATGGTGGCACTAACCGAAGAATGCAGCGCTGTGTTACAAAGAAAGTTACCGCCAAAGTTAAAAGATCCGGGGAGTTTCACAATTCCTTGTACAATTGGTAACCAATTCTTTGGCAAAGCCCTATGTGATTTGGGGGCAAGCATCAATCTAATGCCACTCCCAATTTATCAACAGTTGGGATTAAGTGAGGTAAAACCTACAAATGTTATATTGCAACTTGCGGATAGGTATCTCACATACCCAAGAGGCATAGTTGAAGATGTGCTCGTCAAGGTGGACACGTTTATTTTTCCAGCAGATTTCATTGTCCTTGATTTTGAAGAAGACAGGGAGATACCTATCATCCTTGGGCGACCATTCTTAGCCACAGGCAGAACTTTGATTGATGTGCAAAAAGGAGAGCTAACCATGCATGTCCAAGACCAAGAGGTAACTTTTAATGTTTTTAAAGCAATGAAGTTTCCTAATGTGCAGGATGAATGCTTCAGGATAGACTTGATTGACGAGGCAGTGGATGAGGTGTTCACATCAAACTATGAAGTTGACCCTTTTGAAGAATTGCTAGGAGAATCACTTGAATGTGAGCCTCTTTTTCCTAATGAGATGGTGAATGTGATGAATGTTCCCCCACGTTTTATCAAGTATAAGCACAAGTTTGAACTGTTAGATAGATCGAGCAGTTCTAGTGCCATTGCAAAATCCTCATGAGAGGAGCCACCCACCTTGGAGCTCAAACCATTGCCTATCCACTTGAGGTATGCGTATTTGGGTAATGCTAGTACTTTGCCTGTTATTGTGTCTGCTTCACTTAATGATGTGCAGGAAAATAAGTTGCTAAGAGTGCTACGGGAGTACAAAACAGCCCTAGGTTGGTCCATTGCCGACATCAAGGGAATTAGCCCTGCATTTTGTATGCACAAGATCATATTGGAAGATGACGCCAAACCTGTGGTTGAGCATCAGCGTAGATTGAACCCCGTCATGAAGGAGGTGGTCAAGAAGGAAATTATCAAATTGCTCGATGCCGGTATCATCTATCCCATCTCAGGCAGTCCATGGGTCAGTCCAGTGCAATGTGTTCCAAAGAATGGAGGCATGACAGTGGTGTCTAATGAAAACAATGAGTTGATCCCAACTAGAACTGTCATCGGATGGAGAGTATGCATGGACTACAGAAGGTTGAACAAGACTACGTGCAAAGATCATTTCCCGCTTCCATTCATTGATCAAATGCTAGACAGGTTGGCGGGACATGAATTCTATTGTCTCTTAGATGGATATTCGGGCTACAACCAAATTGCCATTGCCCCCGAAGATCAAGAGAAAACGACATTCACTTGCCCATATGGGACATTTGCTTTCTGAAGAATGTCGTTTGGGCTATGCAACGCACCCGCTACTTTCCAAAGATGTATGATGGCAATATTCTCCGATATGGTTGAGCAGGGATTGGAGGTTTTCATGGATGACTTTTAGGGTTTTGGAGATTCATTCGACTTATGCCTAGAAAACCTTGTGAAAGTGCTGAAACAATGTGTTGAAACAAATTTGGTGCTAAATTGGGAGAAATGCCACTTCATGGTGCAAGAAGGCATTATTTTGGGGCATAGAGTATCTTCAAAATGGCTGGAGGTTGATAAGGCCAAGATTGAGACCATTGAGAAACTTCCTCCACCAACCAACGTCAAGGGCATTCGTAGTTTCCTAGGACATGCTGGATTTTATAGGCGGTTTATCAAAGATTTCTCAAAAATTACAAAACCACTGTGTAGTCTCCTTGAGAAAGACACTCCATTTGTCTTCGATCATGCATGTTTAGAGGCTTTTGAGTTACTAAGGAAGAAGCTTGTAAGTGCTCCTATTATCATGGCCCCGGATTGGAATCTTCCATTTGAGTTAATGTGCGACGCTAGCGACTTTGCAATTGGTGCTGTTTTGGGCCATCGCAAGGATAAGGTTTTTCATGTGATCTATTATGCTAGCAAGACACTAACTAGAGCACAACTTAATTATACAACAACGGAGAAGGAATTGCTTGCGATTGTCTATGCCTTTGACAAGTTTCGTGCCTATCTCATTGGCACCAAGGTCATTGTGTACACTGACCATTCTGCCATAAAGTACTTAATAGCAAAGAAGGACGCAAAGCCACGCTTGATTCGATGGGTTTTATTACTTCAAGAATTTGATCTTGAGATTCGAGACAAAAAGGGAACCGAGAATCAGGTGGCAGATCACCTGTCAAGGCTGGAAAATACAAACCGTGAGGTGGGAGACGATGTCATGATCAATGAATCTTTCCCCGATGAGCAACTTTTTGCCATCACACACGAAGTGTCATGGTATGCTGACTATGTTAATTATGTGGTGAGCCATGTACTACTGCCCGAGCTGAGCTATCAATAGAAAAGGAAGTTCCTACACGATGTGAAGCACTATTTTTGGGATGAACCTTTCTTGTTTAAACAATGTGCTGACCAGTTGATCAGAAAATGTGTACCCCAATCTGAAATGGGAAGTGTTTTGCAACAGTGTCATGCCTCAGCGTTCGGAGGACACTATGGTGGAGAAAGAACAGCGGCGAAGGTACTACAATCAGGTTTTTATTGGCCAACGCTGTTCAAAGATGCCCATGCATTTGTGCTGAACTGTGATCGATGTCAAAGAGTAGGGAACATTTCCAGGCGTCATGAGATGCCACTAACCACAATCCTGGAGGTTGAGATCTTTGACGTTTGAGGTATTGACTTTATGGGTCCGTTTCCTTCCTCGTTCAACAATTTGTATATCCTTGTGGCTGTAGATTACGTGTCAAAATGGATTGAAGCAGCCGCAACGCCCACCAATGATGCCAAGGTGCTGCTGAAGTTCCTTCGAAAAAATATTTTCACAAGATTCGGAACTCCGCGAGCAATAATTAGCGATGAAGGGTCGCACTTTTGTAACAAGAACTTTAATGCCCTTCTTGCTAAATATGGGGTAACCCATAAAATTGCCACGACCTATCATCCTCAAACAAGTGGTCAGGTGGAGGTATCCAATAGAGAAGTGAAAAGGATTTTAGAGAAGGTTGTGAACCCGAATAGAGTGGACTGGTCATTGAAGCTTGATGACGCCTTATGGGCGTACATGACGGCATACAAAACTCCTATCGGGATGTCACCATATCAGCTTGTGTATGGGAAAGCATGTCACCTTCCGGTGGAACTAGAACATAGTGCTTATTGGCCCATCCGGAGGCTAAACTTTGGTTTGAATGCTACGGGAGAGAAACGCCTCTTGCAACTCAATGAGATGGACGAGTTCCGTCTCCAGTCCTATGAGAATGCAAAGCTCTACAAGGAAAAAGTCAAGAGGTGACACGATATGAAGATAATCGATCAAAAGTTTGAGGTTGGACAACCCGTCCTACTTTATAACTCTCGGTTGAAGCTATTTCCCGGTAAACTTAAATCAAGATGGTCAGTACCATTCTATATCAATCATGTATTCCCGCATGGTGCAATTGAACTACGGGATAATAAGACAAACTAATTGTTCAAGGTGAACGGACAAAGAATTAAGCACTATTGGGGTGGCGACATCGAGCGCCAAAAGACCTCAATTAGTCTCGTTGATCCTATATGAAGGGGGTATAGTCAGGCTGAGGACTTTAACTCAAGCGCTAATTGGGAGGCAACCCAATGTTTCATTTTATTGTTTAAGTTAAATTATTTTTATTTAAAAAAAATCACTTGGATTTCATAAGGATGATTTTTTATTATTAATTGTTCCTAATGTTGTTAATTTTGTGCTACATGTAGGTGTCGTAGTCCAATTTGGCATGTGAGCAAACCATGTCAGCACTGCAGCACGTCAGCGACACGCCAGTTGCAGCACACCAGTAGGCCAGGCAGGTGCCAGCGTGCGGGCGTAGGGGTGCATGCGGGCGCGCGCAGCGTGGGCGAGCATTTGGCGCACAGCTGTCGGCAGGCAGACGCAGTATGCAGGCGCGCACGCTGGGCGGCAGCCAGGCGCGCGCGGGCGCACGGCAGGCCATGCGGCCGCACCGTGTCAACTGGGCATGTTCTTTAAATCACACCTTAGGCTCATTTTTTTTCATCCCATTCTTATATCTCTCTCCTCCCACTCCATAGCCAACTTGCAGGCTACTTACCCAAACTTAATTTCGTGCCTCATTACATCTAGTTGACACCCAATTGCGGCAACCCATCATCAATTTCACCTTCTATCTTGGAATTTAACAACAATTTGTAGGTTTTTGAAGGATTTCTATGGTTTTTCAAAAGTTCTCCAAGATAAGGTAAAAAGGGCTATAAATTTCCAAATTTTCTTGCTTGGGTGCTGTGTTTTGGTGATTTTGATTAGCAGGTATATAGCTAGCTCCCATTGCAAGGCTTTGTGGAGGGTTTGGCCTAGTCCCCATTACACTTACACTTGTGATTCTAAAGAGTGCACACCACCTATTCGATAAATTGCATGAGAGAGAATTCTTGGCTATTTTGAGTGTTTTGCTTGCAGCTCTGATCTAGATGGCTACCAAATGACAAAGGGGTGAATCTTCCTCTTCCAAGGCATCCAAGGCCTATGACAAGAAAAAGTTTGTCAGTGCGAAGGCCTCCGAGCGTTACCACACCACCATGGTCACATAATCTTTGATTCCTGAGAGGGGTATTCTTCCTGACGCAACAAATAATTGGGGTTTGGCAAACATAATTAAGGAAAGAGGATGGGAAACTTTAGCCGCTCAGCCCGAGCCTGCGTGTATATCTCTTATCAGGGAATTCTACGCTAATGCGCTGGAAGCCGAAAAATATATGGTAATGGTTAGGGGAAAGAAAGTTTCATTTGGAAAAAGGGGCATTGAAGAATATTATAACCTTCCTAAAAGCCATGGTGAGGATGACCTTACTAAGTATGGAGCCGACAAGCCCGACTAGGATGAGATCATTATAACCTTATGCAAACCCGGTGCTCGTTAGACTATGACAAGGGGAGAGCCAGTGCATTTTCGCTAGAGCGATTTAAGCAAATATGGAAAAGCATGGTTATACTTCATCAATGTCAAGTTATGGCCCACCACCCACGCAACTCAAGTAATTCCAATGCGGGCTCTTATCCTATTTTGTTTGGTGACTGGGCGGAGCATAAGCGTGGGTCGACTGATTCGAAACTCCATTCTCCAATTTGTTAATGGGAAGTCTTCAGGCGGGTTGCCACACCCATCCCTGATTTGTGGGTTGTGCAAGAGGGCCAAAGTTAAGGTGCATGCCTACGAAATACTTCAGCACCCACTGACACCCATTGATAGCCTAGCTATAAGCCTCTACAAGGTCTGGAAAGAGGCGCTACCGGAGCCACATGGAGCTGGGTTCTTACCTTTGTTGCATCCTCACGAGCCCGAGGCAAGTGTCGGAACTCCACCACCTAGCATTGCGCACGCCGAGGCATCTAGCTCTTCTATTGACCTACTTATTGCTGAGATGCGCAAACTGCGGCGTGAAAATCAGGCGATGAGGGCTGAAATGCAACAGAATGAGCAGGCGAGACAAATGGAAGCACAAGAGAGGGAGCGTGAACATAGGCGCATGTCCCGTCACCTTGATCACTCAATTCAGCAGGTCAACTCCTTATGCATTTACACTTTCGATTTTTGTAACGCGGTCGCACAGGTGATCAACAACAGTGGGGTTAATACCAGCCCCAACACAGTCCAATTTCCCATGACACCTATGTTCCCGGAGTATGGCTTTGATTCGGATGATGATGCAAATGGAGGGAGTCACGCAAATGGCAATAATGACGATGATGCTGCTTGAGTTCCCCGGTGATGTTCTCTCTTTTAATTCTGTCGATTATAAACATCGAGGACTATGTTTGTTTTAAGTTTGGGGGTGTGATAGTTAAATTTAGCCATTTTATTTTGTCCAAGTCGTGTGTGTTACAAGAATGGCCAATGATATTCTGCTGGTTAATGTGTTTCTATCTAAAGTAAGGCTCGAGCATGCTTAGTTACTTTTTAACATTCTGGCTAACTACCCTACTCTTGGTTGTTTAAGCTCTTCACGTATACAGCATGCCTGTTTAGTTAGTTAGTATTGAGAAATCTCATTTACTTAAATGCTTGGGTGATTATACTTGAAATGTACTGAACTCACGTCAGCAACCTTTTATGCTTATTTTAGACTTTCATATAAGTTTGGGGGAATTACAAAAAAAAAATTATATATATATATACAATAATAAACATTATTATTATTGGTTGACCAAGTTTAATTACGTGGCCATTGCTACTCGAGCTAATAGATCCTCAGGGGTGTTTTTACACCTAATGCCCTAAAGCCATCTGGTTTGGGAGTCATTGATCAAACACTCGTTACATGGGTAGCTCTGAATAGCCTAATGTGATTAGACATTGCACGGTCATGCGATTAGTTAAGGTGAGATGGAGCGTAAAACGCACTCACTAGTGTGATTACTCATTACTGCAACAATGTCTTGGGAACCCCCTTTCTTATATGGTCGCCTTGTTTGGTATTTATCAAGGTAGCGGTGAGTTTGTAGATTTATAGTATAATTGAAAGTAGTATGCACGCAAGCCAATCATATTCGATATGATGTAGCATATACGTACTTTGTAATCTTATTCGGTTATTAAAGGCATTTTTACTTTATCTACATTGTGATGTTATATTAAATGTGATAAACCCATAGTTTTGAGCAATGCTTTTAGAATCATGATGGTGATCATGCTAATGAGATCTAAATTCTGGATAGCTCACAAACTAAAATTGTTCCTAATCGATGGATTACTAAAAAGGGGATTAGTGAATCCGGATAGATTAGTACAAACGTTGCTTGCTCTTATGAAGAGGATGATTGATCTCATAATCATTTGTGTGGAGACACTAAAGCAAGTATGTAGGTGCTTATTAGAGAATAAGTTCACTGAACGTGGCTCGTTAAGGAATACCTAATAGAGTTTTACTCGCCTGTCAATAGGAATTCCTCTAGTGATAGTAGTATAAGTGATCCTTGGACTTGAGATCATCATAGTATCTTGTGTATGGTGAGTTATACTTTGACATGTCCCTTAAGACCCTTAGGGTATATCAAAGGGTATGATTGGGTATAATAAGTTGTACATGGAGATAGGTGAATGGTCAACAAAGAATCTACCACTTCTAGTAAAAGAAGAGAATGTCCTATGTGATTCGATAAATGACAACTCAGAAGTCTTTGGCCAAAGCAGAATGAAATTAGAAAGGAGTTTCTAATTTGTATTATCAGAGTTGTGCATTTGAGAATCGAAATACATATAATTAAATAAAATAAGACTTGACAGTAATTACATGTCTTATATTTAATTGGGACATTGTATGGTAGAAGGATTGAATTGTACGGTAACTATTCACTAAAAGGTTCTTTTGTGATTAATGTTGAAATCTATATTATCTGGAAAGTCGTTGATCGCTAAGGGGGCTTACCCTTATTGTAGAATAAATATTATTTATTTAAATGAATTAAATTGTTTAATTTATTTATTTAAATAACATTAGAATTGTTCTAATTGATTTATTCACAACCGGTTTAATATGGAGAACCTAAAGGGTCACACCGCAAAAGGAAAATATTTATTTAAGAAGTAAATGGCATAATTGTAATAATAAGTTAAGTGTATTTAATTTAATCTATGGAGATAGAATAAATTAAATAGCTTAATATTTATTATTTAATATTTTAGAAATATTAAATATAAATTTATAAGAGGAGTCTTATTATTATTATTATTATTATTATTATTACTATTATTTAATTCCTAATAAGGATTGGGAATTAATTAATAGAAGTACTCTCTCATGAATTCCTAATTGGATTAGGAGTTTAATTAATTAAAGGAGTTTAATTAAAATAAAAACCCTAATCCTAAATAGTTTAGGAGGGTTCCCTATATCTATAAATAAGAGGAGTCTTATTATGATTTAGGGTTAGACAGTGAGACAGTTAGACTGTTAGACAATTACACACTCTTCCATAAGAATTGGAGAGAGAGAGTACTTGCAATTTCTATAAAGATAGAAACTAGGGTTTTGCCAACACCCATCTTCTTGAATAACTATTATTTCTGGGTGGATCACCTCTAGAGGCCAAACACTTGGGTGGCTAACGTTGATCAAAGGAAGGAATCTCATTGGTGAAATTTAAGGAGAACGCGAAGGATTTGGAGGTGAATTCGTACCTGTGGAAGCATGGTTCTACAAGGGTATGATTCTCATACTTTATCTCTTTCGTTTAATTGATAATTGAGCACATGAATGATCTTGGTGATGGTTTGTATAAAATTTTAAAATCCGTTTTATCGCGCTTCCGCACTATTTATGTAATTGGATTGCATGTTCGCACTACATACAAACCTAACAGTGGTATCAGAGCCTAACCTTGTGCTAATTATCGATTATTATGATTCCATGTATGTATGGGTATGCGATTGGATCGATTTTCTGGGCAACGTAAAAAAAATTTTGAAGTCTGCTATGCAGCGCGGCCGCGCCGCTTCCAGATCATTCTGGAGTGCGACCGCGCCCGAACCCAGAAAATGTTTCTGGGGGTGCACCGCGGCCGCGCCGCTCCTAGTTCATTATGGAGCGCGACCGCGCCCGTCTGCAGATTTTGAAAATTTTTATTTTTGATTTTATTTATTTTCAATTAAGATAAAAGGTTTATTTTCAATTGGAATATAATTAAAATTAAAAGTTTTATTTGAACTTGGAATTGAATTATAAGTTAACTAGAATAAAGGAGCTTATTCACATATGGAATAGGATTCCATGCTTCCTAGAATAAAGGAGTTTATTCACATATGGAATAGGATTCCATGTTTCCTTAAAAATAAAGATGTTTATTTTGATAAGGAATAGGATTTAACATATTTTATTTTTTCAAGCAATTTTAAGTTAAAATAAAGGAGTTTATTTTGAACTTGAAATTGAATTCCATGTTAATTAAAATAAAGGAGTTTATTTTGATTTGGAATTTGATTAAAAATAAAGGAGTTTATTTTTATTCAAAATTGGATAAAATAAAATAAATAAGTTTATTATGATTTAAATTTTGATTAAAATAAAGGAGTTTATTTTTGTTTCAAAATTGGATTTCTAGTAAACTTTTAATTGTCCATTAAATGATATCAATGCACATATGGAATGGTTTTATTATTCATGAGATGAATGTTATTTATTGATACATATAGAGATATGTATGATAATAAATAGGGATTGATTATGGACTACTGACCAATGTGTGATTGGATTTATTTTAGTGGATGTTTGAATGAATGAGTTTTTATAAATGGGGTCTGCGTACCTCGTCTTCTCTAGTTTTTCTTGATGTAAATTCTATCTTCCTCCTATGTACCTCCCCTTGACTGCTGATCAAGGTTTCTATTTATTGTAAATAGTTTATGTAATAGGTTTAGTTAGAATTACTTGAAGAATTGGAGACAAAGGAGCAAGGAGTGCTTGAAGACCCGTTGTAATGCATGGAGCCCGGGTTTAAATGTAATAGTTATATTTAAATTTTGTTCTTGCACCATAGGTTTGACCTTTTGGTTCACTTGGTGGCTCTAGTGAACCAAACTAGAATAAAAGTCCATAATCAATCCTGGTAGAATATAGTATTCTATATGTGCATGCTTGCTATGTATATATTATATATTATACAACATGTTTCGCATGTTAAATAATATGACGCGTATTTTATATATATATGTGCATGCGCGCTAAACAAGATGAGACTAATAGTAACAGATCCCTCAAAGAAATTATATTAAGTCCTAAGCGTTCAAAGATATTTAGAATATCGAACGTCGCCTTCTAGCATGGTAAAACGATAGAGTATTAAATATTTAATATGAGTTTGTTGTGTCACACAAGGCAAGTATTAAATATTTAAGATGTTTTATCACATTTGATGCTTATACATAGACTGAACGATGCTGTTTTGTTGTGTCACACAAGGACAGTGTTTTTCTTTCGAATATATGGAAGTGATAGGTTGGACTTAACTTGGATAATTTTGATTCAGATGTGTCACACTTGATCAAAATAATCTAAGAGGCAAATTAAAAGGAGTTACATAGAGATGTAATTGACAATAGTTGTCTACTTATTTATTTATATATCGTTTGTTGTGTCACACAAGGCTATATGTATTTGAAATGGGATCCTTATTCTCACTAGCAAATCTTTAATTAGAATTTGCCGAACTATATATATTGAGGGTAATATAGTTTGATGAAAATAATGAGGTACCAATTTAAAATAAAGACCTAATTTATTTTGGTAATTAATTAAAATGAATGTATGCTAAAATGTTGTTAAATTACAAATTCATTTATAGAATTTTACGATGTCTAATTCAGTATCACTACATAGCATATTAGATGCTAATTAATCGGACCGTATTAAACGGACTGGTTAAGAAATTTGAGAATAGTTCTCAAGGCTGAAAAGCTATCTTATGTCCTTAATATGTCTATCCCTGCAATGGTTGCATACAATGCCTCTGATCGATGCACAGTTGGCTCAATGCATCATGCTTGCATCTATAAGTAACGAGCTTCAGCGTCAGCATGAAACTATGGATACTCCTACTATACTCCTGCATCTTCAAGGAGTTGAAGGGTGAGGAAAGTAGGACTATTAGATATCTGATATCTAGGGAGCTCTTCCGATCTAGAATGACCAATGGCACTACAGTACAGACAAATGTCCTAAAATGATCAATCTGATTGAACAATTGAGACAACCTGCTTTAATGGATGGAGAGTTGATCCAAGATTTGATCTTGCAATCACTTTCGGACTCTTTCTCACAAATTGTTGTAAAATTCACATGAACAAGCTATATATCAGCCTGCCTGAGTTGCTTAAACATGTTGAAAATAGTAAGGAGTCACTTTCCAACCAATAAAGACCAAGTCTTACTGGTAGATGATTCTTCTAGGAAGCGGAAGAGGGCCAAAGGATCTTCTTAAAAGAAAAAAAATTCAAAGAAGGTAAATGGAAAGGCAAGAACAAAGGACAATAAGAACAAGTCTGATGCAGATAGCAAAGGAATTTGCTTCCACTGCAATAAGCCTGGATACTGGAAAAGAAACTGTAAGGAGAATCTTACAGAGGCTAACCAGAAGAAGCTTAGTGAAGCTTCGGTTACAAATATGGGTTTGTTCATAATTGAAATAAATTTTTCTATAAGTCAAGGTTCTACTTAGGTATTGGATACCGGCTGTAGTTCTCACGTATGCAAACCAATGCACAGACTAAGCAGAAGTAGAAAGCTAAACAAAGTAGTAATCTTACATGTGGAGAATGGAGCAATGGTTGCTGTATTAACCGTAGGAACTTATAGTTTAGCGTTGCCTACGGGCAAGTTTATTAAGTTAATAAATTGTTATTATGTTCCAGTTTTCATTAGAAGCATTATTTTTTTTTCCGTTGTTGGACAAGGAAAGTTCTGGTATTATATTTAAGAACAATTGTTGTTCTATTTATAATGAAAATGTTTTGTTAGAAACTGGAAGATTACTTGATAGACATTGTATACTTGACTTACATGAAAAATCATTTTGCAAATTGAACAAACTAATAAAAGAAAAAGAGATGGTCATTCAAAGAGTTGAATGTGTGTATTTGATGAAATACAAATCTGAATTATTTGAAATGTTCAAAGAATTCAGAAGTGAAATAAATTGACAAAGTATTAAGATTCTTTGATCAGATCGAAGAAAGAATACTTGTGCAATGAGTTTCTAAATCATCTCAAAATGGTATTTTCTCATAATGGACACCTCCTGATACGCAATAATTGATTGGTATATCTAAAAGGATAAATTGTATCTTGTTGGACATGGTGCAGTCCATAATAATTTTTACCGACATTCCAGTATCCATCTGGGGCTATGCCCTAGAAACGGCTGCATATCTACAAAATAAGGTAACCTCAAAATCCGGTCCTAAGACTCCATAAGGGTTATGGAAAGGTAGGATTCCTACTCTTAAGTATGTTAAGATAAGGGGTTGTCCAGCTTATGTGAAAAGGTTTCAAAGATAAGTTTGGGACAAAATCTGACAAGTGCAGATTTGTAGGATATTGTAATGTCCAGGAATTTAATTCATTATATCGAATTTATTTTAATAAATAAAATTCAGTTATTATATATTTTTACGAATTTAATTGGATCCATGTAATAATTATTATTTAATTATATAACCATAAGAGCTAATAATTTTCTGTGCTTTACAAGGACTCACTAATAGGTTGAATAAATTAATGAGTCAACCCTAACATTTGATTGACAAGAAATTGGGGAAATTAATAAATAATTCTACTATTATCGGATTTAAATAATTCGAACGGAAAATTTTTTATGGAAACAAATATTTTAAATAATTAGGTAAATTAATTAGTTATTTCAAACATTGGAAACATAGTATTATTAATTTTTAATATAATAAGTTGGGCTATTTTAACTACCCAATTCCCATTTTTATTTCCAATTGGGCCGACCCAATTACCTTACTTCAGTTGGGCCCAACCCAAGCGGACTGAACAAATATTTGTTCCTAAACCGATTGGGCCGAGCCCAATCCTCTCCTCAGCCGGGTTGAACCCATGGTGATGGGGGAATTGCCGGTGAAAATCTAAAAGAGATAAACCAATGTGAAAACCCCCAAATCAAACAATCGAAGGGAAGAGGGGAGTAGTCATAGCCGAACCTAGCTAGACCCGAGCCATCAATCAGTCGAGCCAGACGAGCGAGGAACGAGAGAAAGGAGCAGGGGCTGTCAATCACCGGTGATAGCAGTGGAAAGCAGCGACCGGCGGCGATTCAAGGGTTCGAGGCGGACAAACAAGCGACGGCAAGAGCGGTTATCAAAGGAACCAAGGGTTCTAGAAAATCTGGTGACGCGATCGGTGGGGGCACACGGCTCAAGGGCTACCGGCGACATCACAATCGACTCAATAGAAATGACCGGACAACCCCTCCCTCCGACCGATGGTCCTTAACTGGCTGAATGAGGTAATACCTGACCAATTGGATAAACGAATGGCTATAAATTAAACCCTTCAAAACCCCTAAAAGAAGCTGCTGATTTTCCCCTGTGTTGGTGAGTCCAAATTAGAATAAAAATTTGAGGTTCGAATACAGTGTGAATGTTCGGCTGGGTCGACTATTTTGGACGACGACGGAGGACGGCAAGTCGAACCACCCGAAGGTATACTGAACTGTGATAGTTTTAGGTTTGGTATAAATTTTCCTTCCTTAATTCCTTCTCCCGTACTTAGATTGGTGCTGCCCGTTTAGTGGATTTAGTTTCTTTGAAAATTTTCCTGTAATTGGTTGGTTGTACCATGATACACGATATTAGTATAATATGTGCTATCTGGGATTTACAAGATTGATAGAGTGTTGTATTAGAACTCTGCAACAAATGTGGGATGTGTAGTCACTTTCTGTTTTATTTTACTGTGATTTCTGTTGCCATTTGGCTTGGGAAAATTGGATTCTGGATACTCTAGTATTATCTGTACTGAGTTAGAATCTTTCTATTGGGGTCATAAGTTTGGTACTATACTGTTTGGGTTGTAATATAACTGGAAATCTGGTATTGAAATATTCATGGCATTGGGTAGTATGTTCCTCTGTTAGTGGTAATTAGTTCTGTCTTTCTTTCTTTTGGAAATCTGGGTATGGTATCCAGTTCAAAACCTTCTCTGTACTGGGTTAACTTGCTTCTTGTATTGGGTTATTTCGTTTGGAGTATTGGGATTGAATTGAACTCTATCTCTGTATTGGGATATTGTAATTCTTTGTATTGGATTTAAGGGATGGTTCTGGTAACTTGGTTCCTTTGAAAAATTTTCTGCACTAGGATTGGTAATATTGACTGGGAATCGAACCCTGATGTTGGAAAGGGATCTATTAGGCAAACTGCTAACAATAAATCAATGAAATAATTATTTATTATTCGACAATAAATAATAAATGAGGATAGTAAATATTTAATTATTATTTAATAATAATTAAATATGAATAATATTAATGAAATAATTATTTATAAATAAAGAAGATAAATATTTAATTATTATTTAATTAATACTAAATAATAATTAAGTATGAATAAAGTGAGTAAATAATTATTTATTAATTAACAATAATTAATAAATAAAGGAAATAAAATATGTAGTTATTATTTAGTTAATAAAATAATTATTTATTATTTATTAATAGATAATAAATAAAGATAATAAATATTTAATTATTATAATAATAATAATTAAATATGAATAAAGTTAATAAAATAATTATTTATTATTTATTAATAGATAATAAATAAAGATAATAAATATTTAATTATTATTTAATAATGGTAATAATTAAATATGAATAAAGTTAATAAATTAATTATTTATTATTTATTAATAAATAATAAATAAAGGTACTAAGTATTTAATTATTATTTAATAATAATAATAATTATGTATAAATGAAGTTACGAAATAATAAGGATGGTAAGTACTTAATCATCAATGAAATGATGATTAAGTATGAGGGAGATTAATAAGTTAATTATTTTTGGGCCTTAATAAATAAAGATAATAAACACTTAGCGATTATTAATATTTAATAATAATTAAGTGTGTGTAAATTTATACCTTAATTAATGTTGAATAAAGAACAAGTATAATGATTACTAAATTACCCCTAAGGTAATGGTAATTAAGAGTAAATCAACTAAATAATTGATCAATGGTTTTCCGTTATTTTTTTTAAAACCAAAATAAATTTATTTTATAAGGATTGTTAAACCATACCTAGATACTATTAAAGGAAATAAATTGAGTATTCAAATGATAGTGACCATGATTAATTATTATCTGTTTAAATAATGGCTAAGGGTCATTAATAAATTTCCGTTTAACTAATGTTAAATGGTGATTAATTATAGATGATGAATTCTTATTTGCTAAGTAAATGGTATAGTAAAGCGTGCCAAGATACAATCATGTTATAATAATTGATAAGCCGACTTTATCCAATGATAGGTCACTCGAGATCAATTAATTAAAGCTAGAATTTATCTGTAGCTGAGCAAACAGGCAAGTTCCTAACCCTAAACTTCTTACATTGTTGCAAGTTCTTCTTACTCAATTTTTACATTGAGTAAGTTCTTTAACTGCATTTCTTCAATATATCGAATGCAAGTTTCTTTTTACTCAACTGTTACCTTGAGCAAGCTTTTAAACCTTATGCATTGTTTTAATTCGTGCAAAAAGGTATATATTGTTGCAAGTTATTCTTTAAGCTTGAATCTTATTTCCGAGCATGTTTTAAGTGGTCTAATTACTTTTAAAATTATTCCACATCTGTATATTTATTGACATTCACACTTGAGCATTTGAATTCGCATATTTAAATTCAGGAATTTATAAACCACTCATGGTTAAGTCTGAACCCTTGTTCGGTCAGACAATTATGTGAGAATTTATAAAAGCTATCCAAACCAATCAATGGTAAGGATTCTTAGACTGTATGAACACCCCTTTATTTATAGGGGAGTACCCCACGTACCGTATATAAGGTACAAATAGCAGAATTAAATGTTATGCATATACATAGGGTACGCGAGGCTGATCCCCTCAAGTACGTTATTCTGTAGCCAGTAACCAGAGGGTCAACCAGCTATTGACTCCTCTGGAAGTTATCGTTTAAAGTCTATTGACTATCAATTGTTCTAAAAGCATTTAATGTTCTTGCTTCTGATTATTCTATTGTTGAAATCCCTTTAATATTCCTTCATCATGATATATCTTTATTGTTGCACCTTAAACTTGCTGGGCAAACTCGTTGCTCATTCTTGCTATATCATGACTTCATTGCAGCTAAACCCGAGACGTCAGGGAAGAACAAAGGAAAAGAAAAGATGAAATGATAGACTTCTCGTAGCAGACTTTAGATTCATGTGTTAGTTAATTACTGTTAATGTAATTTAAACCCTGATAGCTACTTAGGGTATGGTTTGTGTAAATGTTTAAGGTTAATCGTATTCTGGGACTAGTAACACCTTGTAATGAACAACGTATGTTTATTTTATTCCACATTTTAGATACCATATGTTGTTACAGGTGGATGTTTATGTTGGATCGTGATGACCGGATTCGGGTATTTGGAGACCCGAATTTGGGGGCGTCACAGATATCCTAAAGAAAGTTTAGGGTATTATTACTATAATCCTACACGCTGCCTTCTTAGATAAAAGTGTTTATCATTGAAGGAGTTAGTGGGAGGGTAATAGATCTTGAAGGAGTTCAAGAACCATAAAGTACTTTAAGTCGAACCGAGGAACCTGTAGATAGACCTATTGTACCACAACCGAATCGTAAATCTGGAAGAGTACTGAAGATACCTGGGAGGTATGGATTCATCATAGAGGATGATGATGAGGTACGCATCATAAAGGATGATGATCCAGTTTTATACGATGAGGCTATGAGTAGAAGACACTCAGAGAAATGGCAGATGGCCATGAAATCCAAAATGGACTCCATGTATGAGAACTAAGTATAGACTCTGGTTACTCCACAAAAGGGCATAGACCCTAAAGTGTGAATATGGGTCTTTAAGAGAAAGACTAGGGCAAATGGCAAAGTAGAGACCTATAAGACCAGACCTGTTTAAAAGGTTTCAAATAAAGTCAAGGAGTTGACTGTGATAAAACCTTATTACTGGGTAATGCTTAAGTCCATTTGGATTTTTCTTGTGATTATAGCTTATTACGAAATCTGGAAAAATGGATGTGGAGACATCCTTCCTCAATGAAGACTTGAGGAGAATGTATGTATGATACAGCCAGAGGAATTTGTGTCAAAGGTTGAAGCAAATCGTGTTTTAAGCTACAATGATCCATTTATGGATTGAATCAAGCTTCTCAAAGATGGAACATTCGTTATGATGAGACAATCAAAAGAGTTTGATTTTATCAAAAATGAGAATGAACCTAGTGTGTACAAAAGGGTCAGTGGGAGCACTGTGACATTCGTAGTATTATATGTTGATATACTACTAATAAGGAATAACACACCAATGCTACAATCAGTAAAGATAAAGTTGTCTAAACATTCCTCCATGAATAACTTGGGAGGAACATTCTATAAATTGGGGATATAAATCTATATAGATAGATTTAAAAGGATGTTCGGCTTGACCCAATAAACGTATATTCATTCGATGCTAAAGGCGTTTAGCATGGCAAACTCCAAGAGAGGTCTCATGATGATGAGCTATGGAGTGTATCTCTCTAAAATTGTCCCCAATTGAAAGAGAGATTGCATGAGTTACTATCATGTATGCAATGAATATACTAGGCTTGATGTTGATCAGTCAAATTCTAGAGAAGATCACTGTACTGAAGATGTGATCATGATTCATGGTAGGTCTGAATTAAAACTAGAGGGCTAACCAGACTCAAGTTTTTCAAACTGACCAAGACGATAACAAATCCACTTTAAGGTAAATCGTTACCTTGAATGGTGGTGCAGTGAATTGGAAAGGTTCCAAACAGCAAAGAGTTGCTGGTTTAGTGACAAAGACAAAGTATATAGTTTAAATGAAGCTGCAAGTTGATTGTTTGGATGAATAGTTCATTACAGAACTAGAAATAGTTTCTAAGTCTCATCTTGAATTCAAACATGTGTTGCGGCACTTTCATTTGATTAGTGGAATCTTTGAAAGAGGAGAAGTCACTATAGAGATAGTAGACTCTCAAGAACAACATTGCATATCCATTTACTGAAGCTTTATCCAAACAGCAGGATGATCGTCACTTAGAGAAGAAGGGTATAAGATACCATGGCGATTGGCTTTAGTGCAAGTGGGAGATTGAAAGTAGTATGCACGCAAGCCAATCATATTTGATATGATGTAGCATATACTTTGTAATCTTATTCGGTTATTAAAAGCATTTTTACTTTATCTACATTGTGTTGTTATATTAAATGTGATAAACCCATAGTTTTGAGCAATGCTTTTAGAATCATGATGGTGATCATGCTAATGAGATCTAAATTCTGGATAGCTCACAAACTAAAATTGTTCCTAATCGATGGATTACTAAAAAGGGGATTAGTGAATCCGGATAGATTAGTGCATACGTTGCTTGCTCTTATGAAGAGGATGATTGATCTCATAATCATTTGTGTGGAGACACTAAAGCAAGTATGTAGGTGCTTATTAGAGAATAAGTTCACTGAACGTGGCTCGCTAAGGAATACCTAATGGAGTTTTACTCGCCTGTCAATAGGAATTCCTCTAGTGATAGTAGTACAAGTGATCCTTGGACTTGAGATCATCATAGTATCTTGTGTATGGTGAGTTATACTTTGACATGTCCCTTAAGACCCTTAGGGTATATCAAAGGGTATGATTGGGTATAATAAGTTGTACATGGAGATAGGTGAATGGTCAACAAAGAATCTACCACTTCTAGTAAAAGAAGAGAATGTCCTATGTGATTCGATAAATGACAACTCAGAAGTCTTTAGCCAAATCAGAATGAAATTAGAAAGGAGTTTCTAATTTGCATTATCAGAGTTGTGCATTTGAGAATCGAAATACATATAATTTAATAAAATAAGACTTGACAGTAATTCCATGTCTTATATTTAATTGGGACATTGTATGGTAGAATGATTGAATTGTACGGTAACTATTCACTGAAAGGTTCTTTTGTGATTAATGTTGAAATCTATATTATCTGGAAAGTCGTTGATCGCTAAGGGGGCTTACCCTTATTGTAGAATAAATATTATTTATTTAAATGAATTAAATTGTTTAATCTATTTATTTAAATAACATTAGAATTGTTCTAATTGATTTATTCACAAACGGTTTAATATGGAGAACCTAAAGGGTCACACCGCAAAAGGAAAATATTTATTTAAGAAGTAAATGGCATAATTGTAATAATAAGTTAAGTGTATTTAATTTAATCTATGGAGATAGAATAAATTAAATAGCTTAATATTTATTATTTAATATTTTAGAAATATTAAATATAAATTAATAAGAGGAGTCTTATTATTATTACTATTACTATTATTTAATTCCTAATAAGGATTGAGAATTAACTAATAGAAGTACTCTCTCATGAATTCCTAATTGGATTAGGAGTTCAATTAATTAAAGGAGTTTAATTAAAATAAAAACCCTAATCCTAAATAGTTTAGGAGGGTTCCCTATATCTATAAATAAGAGGAGTCTTATTATGATTTAGGGTTAGACAGTGAGACAGCTAGACTGTTAGACAATTACACACTCTTCCATAAGAATTGGAGAGAGAGAGAGAGTACTTGCAATTTCTATAGAGATAGCAACTAGGGTTTTGCCAGCACCCATCTTCTTGAATAACTATTATTTCTAGGTGGATCACCTCTAGAGGCCAAACACTTGGGTGGCTAACGTTGATCAAAGGAAGGAATCTCATTGGTGAAATTTAAGGAGAACGTGAAGGATTTGGAGGTGAACTCGTACCTGTGGAAGCATGGTTCTACAAGGGTATGATTCTCATACTTTATCTCTTTCGTTTAATTGATAATTGAGCACATGAATGATCTTGGTGATGGTTTGTATAAAATTTTAAAATCCGTTTTATCGCGCTTCCGCACTATTTATGTAATTGGATTGCATGTTCGCGCTACATACAAACCTAACAATAATCCCTCATATATTGAGTTCATGCGTTAGCTCTTTCCTAACTCGCATAAATAGATAGCACACTCACACACATTGCTGAGATCTTGAGTAGTTGTGAGCTTAGAAATTTTGTTAATTAGTAACTTTGCGTTGTTCTTGGGCCCCTTTTGATCTTTTTCCTTTTAGGCCAAGTCTTGGAGTCGTTCTCTTCTAATCCAGTTATCGTTTGTGTTTATTTCAATAAATTAGTATATCTTTGTTGCTTGAGGACAAGCAAAGGTTTAAGTTTGGGGGTATTTGATGAGGGTGTTTTATACACACAATTTGGGTACTTTTGGCCTTGATAATTTGCAAGTCTTTAGGTATGTTATGTGGTTTTTATGTATTTTTATCTTATTTCTACATAAATTAGTTTTTAGTTAATTTTACATGTTTTATGTTGCTTTGATGCATTTTCATTATGTTTGTAGGAATTGAAATAAAGACCGCTCGGATCGTTGGTTGAATTGACTCAATGTCCATGCTTTGACGTTTGTGCCGATAGATAGAACAATGGAAATCAATGCTTGGCGACGCTCGGTGCATAAATTGTTGACATTTGGTAGTTGGGCGTGCATAGCGTTGGACTGCGTGCACGGCGTTCGGCGTCGACCAAGCCACATGGGCAAGCTCGTGCTTAGATTTTCGTGCCCGAATGATGATACGGTGAAAATTAATGTTTGATGATGTTCGGGGATTAATTTGATGAGAATTGGAAGTTGAGCGTGCACGGCGTTGAATTGCGTGCACGGCGTCGGGTGGCGTGCAGCACGACGTTGGCACTGGGCGCTGACACCCGGCAGGCGCCAGCAGGCGGGCGCGCAGCGCTGGCGTGCGGGCGCGCGTGGGCGGACTCGGCAGGGCGTGCAGGCAGCTGGGCGCCCAACAGGCGCGGGCGTTCGGGCGCACGCTTGGCCGTGCAGGCGCGCGCACATGTGCAGTACGTCACTCGGCAGCCAATAGGCGCGGGCATGCGGGCGCACGCCTGACCGTTTGCGGGCGCGCGCGCGGGGTGCAATATCTCTCGGCAGCCAGCTCGATAGTGCATGCGGGCAGACAGGCGGCCAGCAGGCGCGGACATGCGGGCAGACAGGCGGCCAGCAGGCGCGGGCATGCGGGCACATGTCTGGCCGTGCGGGCGCGCGCGCGGGGGAGGCAGCAAGCACGGCAGCCAGCGTGCGGCAGGTAGGGCCCTGGGCGCGCGCGCACCAGGCACCGTGCGGGCGCACAACGCCGTCCTGAGTGCGATCTGACATACCTTCAGTGCGATCTGAGCTGCATTTTGTCTGAGTTTGGCTAGGGTTTCTTGATGAAGACTATATATAATCTTTTTCAAGCCTCATATCAGATATCTGGAGAGAGGGAGGCTACAAAATACATCAAACAACAGGGCTAAAGGCTGCAAATCAAGCTGAATCATGCCACAAACCAAGGAACTCAGTCAACAAGAATTGCAAAACCAAGGAGGAAAGCTGGAAATCAACAACAACCAAAGGAACAACAGCTGAACAACTTCAAAAGTGGTTTCATTTCTAGATTTTCAACTCCTTTATAATTCGAATTTGACAATGTATAAATTGAAATTGATGTCTATTGTTGAGTAATTTGTTTAGTTTGTCTGTTAGTCTGTATTTTGAAAATGATTTGTTTGGTAGATTAGATATAATAGATGATCATTTGGGTAATTTACAGTGTTTATATGGTGATAATGGTCTTATCCTTGCTGATGTATGTTTGTTTAATACTTTGATTCTGCTTGATATCATGTTTAATGTACTATTTAAGTGCATGAAGAAGAAGTTTGATGAATATCCCAATCTTCGCTGCTAAACGTGTGATATGTATCCGGTAACAGATATTGTTATGATCATCATAACACTTAAGTTTGCTCTGTTTATTAGTTGCTTTAAAAATCAAATTTGTCAATTTGTTTGTGCACATTAAAGAGCTAAGGAGAGAGAGCTTAATTGCCCATTCTCTTTCTGGATACTTTGTAGTGACAATTACCTATTGGGTTGTAGTTTCCGTAGAAATTGCTTGTGTGATTGATTAATCTCATATCTTAAGGCCACTGATTTTGGCTTCTCTGTCTTCTATAAGCCAAGTTGCTAATCTTGTATTGAATTTTCAAATTAATTGTTTCTTGATTATGGATTTGGGTATTTATGACTAGTTTTCTATATCATTTGGTACTCATTTTTCTCCCTATATTACCATGATGAATCTAATTCATTTTCTTTTTTGGGTTTGGTCTCATTTTTCTTTGTATGATTCTTCATTACTTTCTTCTTAGTTGATGATCCTAGTATTTTGTTTTTCTTATAAGTTGTTGTACCTTATTTGTGAGTTGGATGATCCCAATTTTGTTTTGCTTCATTTGGGAAATAAGATTTGGAATTGGATTTTCTGTCATCTAGAGCATTATTCCTTCTTGGTCACTTTAGTTTAGTAGTTTTGATAAATTTAATCAAATTATATTGATTTGTGTGACTTATTTGTGATGCGGGTTTTTGCTGAGAGTTTATATTTCAATTGGAAATGAAGCCTTTGTCGTACTGATTGACTAATGCTTGGAATTGTGGATGTGGTACTAGGAGGCTCTATTATATGGACATTAATCCCTCGTTTTATGTGCTGCATATGGCAAGGGAGACATGCTACTTTTAGGATGTAGAGCTACAAGTGTATGGAAGAGAGAAACCTTTTTGCAAACACTTCAGTTTTGGTGCTTTTGGAGTTACTCTGGAGAAGTCCTTCATAAAATTTTTGGGAGATATATTTTTTCTGGGGTTTAGCGTTTATTGCCCTTTATACTTTTGTAATAAGGTAGTGGCGGTGCGCCCCCTTTTTCTGCAGTTGCGAATAACACTGTTTCATATGGCTGTTAATTCAATTTTCTGCCAGTTGAGATTCTGGGCTTTTTTTCTTCCTGCTAAATATGTTTCCCTTTTGTTTTCCTTTTCAGTTTTCTGTCCTTTTTTGTTTTCTTTCTCGTTTTCTTGAATTGAAGTTGTTGTTTCATGTTTGTGTTAAAATTGTGAGCTATGTGATACGTCTCAGCAATGAACATACTTTGTAATTTATTATACATTTGTTTACTGCATGATTTTCTATTTGTTCTTTTGTTTTTCGTTTTGTTTTGATCTCTATTCGTTACTCACATCATATCTTAATAGGAGCCTTCCTTGTCTTTCATTTCTAGTTATTATCTCTGTTAATATCTGATGCTTCAAATACTTGTCAATAAAATTAAAATAAGCTTATGCTTCATATGCAAAAATTTATAAAAGAGAATGTATTTTTTTCCATGTTTTTAAATTGTATGATAGTATAGATGTTGCAGTTGCATGTCTATTGCCTTTTAACTCTTCAAACCATAAGAGGTTTATCTTATGGATAGTCAATCTATTGACTTTGGTACACAAAAACCCCAGTTACTTCATCTTTTTCATAACCATCGTGGTATACTACTGTTATCTTTGTCATCTTGTTATATATAAGCTTGTAAACTTGAAATCACTGTTGAAAATGTACTGAAATTCATCAAATCTAATTAGAAAAAAAACCTTTTTCTAACCTTTGAATTGTGCTGATGAAAGGAGAATTTGGTTAATGTTTTTTACTCAAATTAAGCACTTTGGGTTGTCTTTGCATATCTTGTGCTTTTTTAAGGAATGTCTACTTCAATTGGTTCCTGTCAGACTCAGAGTATCAGGAGGAAGCCTAGTTGCTGTACTTGAATCTCTCTCTCTCTCTCTCTCTCTCTCTTTCTCCCCTCCTTTTGGGTTCACATCCGGTAGCGTTCTAGTACGAATATCTTATCTTTATATTAAAAGAAATATATCTGGAGTTGGCTGTGCATGCTATAAATTGCATGTTATTCATGCTTCAATAAACTCGCAAACCTTACTGAAATTTCTATGGAATTAAAGTTTTTGCTGGTGCAATTTCTATATACGTTTGCCTTGTTGCCAAGTATTTTTGGTTAGTGATATAAAATTGTTGGTTGTCATTTCCTTATGATGAATTTTGCTCTTCCATTTTACGTAGGTGAAACATTTTGCGATGTAGTTGGGAGTCCTTATTATGTTGCCCCAAAAGTTTTACAAAAGCATTATGGACCAGAATCAGATGTATGGAATGCAGGAGTTATTTTGTATATCTTACTAAGTGGTGTTCCCCCTTTTTGGGCAGTAACTCTGTAGTTGGTTTTTGTATCTAATATATTAAGGATGGAGTTTTATTGGTTACTCTACAATGACTGCTAACTTTTTCGTACCCCTTGGTTACTTCAGAAACTGAGATGGGGATCTTTAGACAGATATTACAAGAGAAAATAATTAATGTTTAAAGAATTATGTATGTTGCAGTCAATTATTCATTAGACATTTTGTTGTGCAATGCATTTTTAGGTTGCTTTAATGGCTTCTAATAGAGCGTCCAGATCTCGTGCTAGCTGTTCCAATGACCCGGAAATTAATGAACATGATGATAATGAGATCCATGCCGATGAACCTCATGCAGAGGAGGAAACTATTCATGAGAATGCTGAAGGTATCATTTCATCTTCCATAGCTGCCTTTTGTTCCAGCACCTTCAGTTGCTAATTTGTGAATATTGTTCAAAGGAAGCATTTCTTTGTTTTCATTCGTATATATCTTACACAACACTATATATCTTTGGGTCACACTGCTCATGGAGGTACAATAATCCCCTAGCTGCTTGCTTGCTTGCTAACTTTCTCCATGTTTGCATTTAGCAATAAGACTCTGTCTCACTTTTTTATATATAGAAGAAGGTGATGATGATACTGCAATTATATCTAGCAGTACAGATAAGTTGGCAATCCAAAATCAACTTTTTCATATATACAGCTGCTGGTCACTATCATGCATATAGTCCATGAGATACTTAAGGAATGGGAAAAATCTACATAGGTATAAGAGAGAAGACTGTTACATAGATCATCTTCTAATGCTACAAATAATTCATCTACTCGGAGTACTTTGTAACTTTCAAATTAATAATTTGAATCAACTTAAAATATGTATGTCCCATATCAACAAGTTTATCAGTTCCTCTCCCAATGGATATAATTAAATAGGATCTTGATTAAAAATTCCCTTCTATAATTCTGTAAATAGAATGGATCTTGAGTATTTCCTGAATTATGTATTATTGTGTGTTTTATTTGTAGTACCAAATAAATAATAAAGAGATGTATCGAGCCGATATGTATATAGCGTCCCACACTCGAAGTGATAAGTCAATTCTACCGGGAGCATCCTCGAATGTGGTATGTATTTATCAATCCTCGAATGTGTTTTGATATATTTGAAACATATATGATAGTACTTTCATAGTAAACTGGTATATGGTCGATTATGTTTAAAGTCATTGCCTATACACAATATACTACCTTAATGTAAACTGGTATATGGTCTTTTTCATAGCTAGAAAGATTGTGCTTTCTGTTGTGGTTGAAAATGTTGGATTTTTCATCTGTACTCCTATTTTTTTATGGAATTTATCTTTTTCTCTATTGGCTGTTCCATATCAATCAGCATCACAGATGAAATTGCTTCAATTGTATAAGTTCTCTACGGTTTGTTCACATGGAAAAAGTTAGTTTAATAATTTTTCCCATTTCATGTCTCAAACGTTGCAACTTGACCATGATAGTATTGTCACTACCATTCTCTAAGTTCTCTAAGTTCGCTGTTGTGTGTAACACTGTAGTTTCCATATATCAAATATTTGTGACATGTTCTTTTTACAAGGGCAGATGCAAAAGAGAAGACTATAATGTTATATATGTATATATGGAATCTCTTTTGTTTTTTTTTTAAAAAACTTAAAATATCAGTACCAATGGGATTTGAGGTGTTGTACTCTTCTAGATGCTCAGTGCTCCTCAAATTCCTTAAAAATCTTGGATATCTGTGTGTATATGTGTATGTATGTATTGGTCTGTGTGTGTGAGAGAGAGAGAGATAGCTTTGTGGCTTTTTTTCCCAAGAAAAGTTATTAGACTTCTATCTCGTGGGACATATATATTATCAACTAAACTTATAGCTCAATTTATTTAATTGAACATCTCATCTAAAATCTCTGTAAAGTTGAATGTTAAAAAATTCATCAATCATGTCCACCTTTTTACATGCCGTGCAGTAACTTAAATCCAAATAATAGAGTTTATTTCATTATATGTGCAGTAACCTTTTTACGGTTTGTTCACATGGAAAAAAGTTAGTTCAATACAATACGGAACTAATATTGGCTGTATTGAAAATTGTATTGTAGATCCTTTCTGAAGCTAACAAAGCTATAATTTCATTTATATGTATATTTTGTCTTGTATTTTTTTCACAGAAAACAATTATTGAGTTAAAAGAGACTCAGGCGGCGGCTGGCGGAAGCAGTTCTGCACAATCTACTAGACGAAATGATATCCTTACACAGGTGCTTGGGCCGGAGCGACATGGTAGACTTCGACAAGGTGGAGTTGGTGCTACAACTACAAACACTTGGGGACCTTGTGACACAAATAATGATGTACATCGTGAGAATCAAGAATTAAAAGCTGAGTTGAAAGTGGTGTGGGACAAAGGAGATGACACTGCAAGGAAAGTAGATGAATTGCAATCGATCATTGCAGACTTGCTCAAGAAATCATCAGTTCTGAATGCTCATTCCAACAATCAGGTGTTGCTTTTTCACTCTCACTTATAGATAAAATTGTTGCTCTCTTACTCTATTTGTATGGATTAACAAGTTCACTTGGTAATTAATTTGTAGGATCGATCGACAGAAGGAGATAATGATGATATTACTGGATCGAATAATCCTATAGAGGACCTTTGACATGTGTCTTCTGTTGCTGGAAATATGTTATTTGTGCTACTGGCTATGTACTGTTTTGATGGTATAATAACGTTATTTTGGATAATTATGTATATGTAGGTGACGTTATACTCTAATTCATAATTTTCAATGATAAGCTTTTTTTTGTTTTGTTCTTTTAGTTGTAAATGTTGTATTCAGATTGTATGGTATAGTTTGACCGTAACTATGCTTCTTGATGGGAAAAAGAAATAAAGAAATATTGTAGAATAGTGAGCTGATATTTAAAAAAAATCTGGAAATGATATAGCGACGGTCGAGGCCATCGCTATAGCACGAAAACATGCGCGCTAAAAATTCATATAGCGACGGTCGGAAACGTCGCTATAGAACCCAGCTATTCGCGCCATTAATTCCATATAGCGACGGTTGAGACCGTCGCTATAGTACCCAGGCATTCACGCCAAAAATTCTATAGCGACGGTCGTGACCGTCGCTAATTATATATGCTGACCGTCGGTAAAAATCTACAGGCGCGTTTTTGTGTGTTTTTTAACGACGGTCCGACCGTCGCTATAGATATGCCTGACCGTCGCTATAGGTTTTAGCGACGGCTCCTATGGCAACGGTCACTGACCGTCGCAATAGCCTATAGCGACGGTCTTTTGGCCTATAGCAACGGTCGCCGACCGTCGCTATAGGGCGATTTTCTAGTAGTGGTCGGCGTCCTTGGTTGTTCCCAACCACTAACAGCCTCCACCTTCGCAGGGTCCACTGAAATCCCATTCTTGTCTATCACGTGTCCTAAGAATTGAACCTTCTCCATCCAGAATTCGCACTTGGAAAATTTTGCGTACATCTTCTCCTTTCTTAGTGCTTCCAACACCATCTTCAAATGTTCGGCGTGCTCTTTTTTGGTCTTTGAGTAGATTAGGATGTCATCGATGAAAACTACCATAAACTTATCCAAGTATGGCTTGAAAACTCGGTTCATCAAGTCCATGAATGCTGCTAGAGCGTTGGTCAAACCGAACGACATCACTAAAAATTCGTAATGTCCATATCGGGTTCGAACCGTCGTCTTCAAAATGTCTTCCTCTCGTACCTTTAGTTGATGATAACCCGTTCATAGATCTATCTTAGAGAACCACTTTGCTCTCTTCAATTGATCGAAAAGGTCATCTATCCTCGGTAATGGATATCTATTCTTGATCGTTACTTTGTTCAACTCTCGATAGTCGATACAAAGTCTCATCGATCTATCTTTTATTTTGACGAATAACACTGGTGCTCCCCAAGGAGACATACTTGGCCGAATATAACCCTTATCTAGTAATTCTTGCAATTGTATCATCAATTCCTTCATTTCCACCGGTACCATACGATACGGAGCTTTCGAGATTGGTACAGTTCCTGGTGCTAAGTCTATTACGAATTCGATTTCTCTGTCTGGCGGAAGGCCAGGTAGATCATCAGGAAACACGTCTTGAAACTCTCTCACTACTGATATATCTTTCGCTTCTACTCCGTTCTTTTGAGCATCTGCAATATAGGCTAAATAACCCACACATCCTTTCTTTAACAATTTCTTGGCCTGCATCATCGTAAGACAACAGGATTGCTTAAGCGATGAGCTACCATAAAATACTACCTTAGACCGATTTGAAGTCTGAAGGTTCACATTTTACTTTTGACAATCGATCATCGCAGCGTGGCTGGATAACCAATCCATTCCTAATATCACGTCAAACTCTCCTAGTCTTATCGGAATCAAGTCTACACTTAGTTCGTGACCTCTAATGCTTGTAGAAAAATTTCGGTAAACGAACTCTATGGGAATTACTTCCTTATTTTCAAGCTCTATGTTCAAAGGATTCTCTAAACGTTCTTGGGGTAAGTTCAAACGTGTAGCAAAATCTTCAGACACAAAGGAACAGGTAGCACCCGAATCAAATAATACATACGCAATTATATTATTGATTGGTACAATACCTGACACCACGTCTTTTGCAGTAATTGCGTCTTGGACGGTCATGTTAAAAGTTCGGGTCGTCGAACGGTTGGGCTGTGCTGGTCCACCTATCATTAGCTTGCTTCCCCCTTGGTTGTTGTTTCCCCCGGTGTTCCCCTTCTTCCGGCATTCCTTGATCTGGTGTTCAGTCGAGCCGCAACCAAAACATCCCCGGATTTTCTTCGGCTTTGGACAATGGGGTGCAATGTGCCCTTCTTGGCCGCAGTTGAAACAAACACTGCGTCCTTTCCAGCATTCCCCTTGATGGTTCTTTCCATATTTAGAGCATACCACATCCCTTTTCTTAAATCCTCCCTGATAACTTCCCGACTGGTTGCTTCGGTTGTTGTTGTCGTTGTTATCCCACTTCCTTTTTCCTAAATTGCTTCGTCCATTGCTACTTCCCCCACGACTTCCTCCTCCAGAATTCTTATTCTTTTTCTCCTTGTTGTACTGACTTAACGCTTCACTACCTCCCTCAGCAATTATCGCCTTTTCCAATAATATGGCGAACGAATCGATTTGAAGAACTGACGCCTTGTTGAATAACCAAGGTTTTAGCCCTAACTCAAAGCGTCTAGCCTTCCTTTCTTCGGTGTCGACATAGTGTGTAGCAAATCGTGCGAGCTCGTTGAATCTTGCCGCATACTGAGCTACCGTCATCTCACCTTGCTTCAGTTCCAAGAATTTAACCTCCATCTTATTCTTCATGCTCTTCGGAAAGTAATTCTCGAAGAACAGAGTGGTAAACCTATCCCAGGCTATCACTCCTTCACCTGCTCTTTGTTGATTGGCTTTCCACCAGTAATTCGCTTCACCCTTCATCATAAAAGTAGCGAATATCGTCTTCTGATCTTCACCCACTCGAGCAATAGTAAACGCCTTTTCCATTTCCTTGATCCAGGTTTGTGCTTTGATGGGATCGATAGTTCCCCTAAATTCGGGTGGTCCCACACTCTTAAAATCCTTAAAGTTTGCTACTGGCACCATTTAGGGGTTAGGGTGTACTGGTTCATTGTTCCTTCCCTGCAGGGCTTCTCCTAGCAAGTCTACTAGTTGTCAAATGGGGTCCGCCTGGTTTTCCTTCGTTATTGACTGACTCATCCAACTCGGCGATTCTACGTCTGGGCGACATTTTCTACAACACAAGATTTTACTCTTATTTTCTAAGCATATAACTCAGGTATTTCTCTAATACAGAAATTTAATAATGCAGTGATGAAACAAAAACATTTATATTCATATGCCAAGTTGTTACATCATGTTGACTTCTTGCATACTGCTATAAATGTCACCTCTATCCCCTAATATTACAAAAGGTGGGAAAAACATCAACATACTACCCTTAACATCAAAAGGGTTCACATAACTATTCTGTATCTCACACAATAGATCGGAGTTTACATAACGATACACACCTAGACATACTACTACCACTACTAGACTACTAATCGCTAGGTTTCATCCTAACATTCCGCGCTCCACTGCGCTGATAAATTCTTGCTGCATGATATGCGCCACCAAATCCCGGCTCACAGTGTATGGTGTCTGCCCCTGCTCTGCCGGGTAGTGGTTCACACGATCCACTAACCTCTCCATAGCTATGCGAAAAACATAGCCCATCTTATTCGTCTTCCTTTTCTTGCATCTCACCTCATCCTCTAGGTCGTTAGCTCTGTCATTGGCCTCCTCCCACTTTTCCTGGAAGTGGATCCTATCCATCACCTCCATCTCTAACTGTGTGCGAAGGGCTTCCTTCTTTGTCTTCTCAAACAGCTCCCTCTGCTCGGACTCCTCCAGCTTTCCCACCAATTCTACGTTCCTAGCTACCGAACGGTGAAAAAGGGCTCCCATCTGAATACCGGCTTCCTTGCGATGTGCAAGCTTGACCTCCATCTCCTGCATCTTTAGTTTTTGCTGATCATTCTCCTCCCTCAGCTTCTGAATCTCCGCCTCTCTATCCTGAGCTTCGGTCTCTAATTCTAAGATCCGTTCCTCATATTCTCCTAATATGCAATCCTCAATGGAAGTCTCGTCGGGTCTGTCTCAGGCTCGTTCTCTAGGGGTTCTTCCTCTGGGTCAGACTCTATTTCTATTGGTTTTTTAGGGTCAGACTCCACCTCTTCATACTCCTCGTCATCAACACGGACCCCTATCGTTATGGGTTCAGCTACTACAGGTGTCTCATACACCACGTGTATATCACGTGGCTCTTCCTTGACAATCCAACCGTTTCCTCCCACATTTGTCATCCTACATCCACAACACAAGACAAAACAAAAAACTCCATCAGAAGGTCAAAAAAAACATAAGTTCATTGTATAGAACCTAATGCTCTGATACCAACCTGTGACGCCCCCAAATTCTGACACCACTATCTCGAATTTGGTTCATCACGTTCTAACACAATAATGACATAAAACTAATGCAGCGGAAAAGATAGAATAAATTACATTGATTTAATATAATTATTCTCGTCCCAAGGTCTCACAACCGTTACTATAATACTATCTAAAAGTCTTGATTTAAACTGAAACATAGTACTAATACATAATCCATGCCTAAGCTTATTACATAACCAAATTTAGAAAACTTAAGCAACATAGTAAATAATCTCCTTCCTAAGGAAGAACAAAGCTACTCCGTAGTTTTGCCCTTTCCCTTATCCTTGCCTGAAGGTTCACTTCGCTATGCCTTAACTGAAAGGTGTAAAGAAAGTAAGAATGAGCAACAAATTTGCCCAACAAGTGATGTAATAACAAAGGTAAACAATTAAAAGTTTGAAGTCTCGAGAATATAATGGATAGTTCAAGAATATTATGAATTATCAATCATTTCGAATAAAGTTGTTATGGACAGATAATCTCAATAAGATTCAAGAAATAATTCTATCAAAGTTCGAGATGAAGAACACTGAGTAGCCACAAAGGACTAAGAACTCCTGCTAGAATTAACAGTTATTATACTGAAAATCCAATAAAAATAAGTACACAGGTGATCAGCCTATAGTACTCCAGGTTATGCATAACTTTCACATGCTTATAAGTGCGCATCTCGGTTCCCTGACAATATATAATTTCCCCTTTAATGAGGGTTGTTCATCTCAGTAAATCAGAGTCCGCACCAAGACAATTGGTTTGGAATAGCTTTCTAACACATGTATAATAGTCTAACCGAAACAATGGTTTAAACAACTTTTATAATCATATTCAATGACATAATGAATACAAGTACTCGCAATGGGGTTTAAGGGATATTAATCTTAAACCAATCCTTAGAATATGAATGACAGTTTATAAAGCATAAGAGTCATTGTAACATACTTGTATGATACATGAATATTCAAGTTTACATGCTTGCTCAATAAAGAGAAAGGGTTCGAGTACTTGCATAATACACCACATCCGGCACGAATATAAATTGAGTAGGGTTAAAGGGAACTTGCCTATTTGCTCAGCTACAAGTAATCTAACTTTAATTTAAATTGCGTTGAAACGACCTAATCATTAATAAGTCGGTTCCTTAGTTAGTATAGCATTCATAACTTTATTCTTACAAGGGGTTACGCACCACATAGTTTTAACACACAGTCACGTAGGTGGAATCATGATTACTAAGTCCATATTCGTATTTCTCATCTTAGCTAAATGAGTTAGCAAACCTAGAATACCTCGACCCTAAGCATCAACATAAGCTCGAACACATAGTATATCAGTTCAATCATGCAATACGTCTTAAAAAATTTATACATACATGCTGCAAGACTCTATTTACAAATTAAAACAACTGGACAATTCTGGCGATCAGCACGGTCGCGCTGGTTTTTGCCTTAGGAGTGGCGTGGCCGCGCCACCCTCTGGGCAGACCAAAAATGAAATTTTATTCAGGTGAAAATCCGAGCCTATTCTCCAACATTCAGGCTACTGATATAACTCAAATACACATGCTCATAAGGTTATTAGTCTGAGTTCAAAACCCAACATGTTCATGCTAAATACAATCCAAAGTTATAAGGTGTTATGTTAGAAACTTCTATATTTTAAACCAATCAAATCCATCTCGCAAAGGATCAACTATTATAGTCATGACACCACATAACGAGACTAAACCATACTTAATAAGCGTGCTCGTGCGTATATATCACATGTATAGATTAATCACATAGTTTACAATTGGAATGTCACTTTCTTGAACATGCGTACATAGGTAGAATCCATGTTTAGCTAGATGGTGCTCATATCAACATGTTCTAGAGGCATAATGAATCCTATTATTCATGCTTGCAAGGTTGGAACGAAATTTACACAACGTTTGACAACAATAGTCCTCACGTCTTAAGTTTTTCTTAAAAATTTCACATTAGACTAACTAAACTTGCTTAATATCTTTACGTGACTCTCTGTATGCATTCACACGTATAATTAGATCATATATACATGCTTGTAGGCTCAGAATATCAAAGATATAAAGTTCGCTAAGTTTTACTTCCAACACTTCAAGTTCTCCTTTAAAAAGTCATTGGAACCGAGCTAACACAACTCATGTCATGCAAGGTAACCTTAGGTAATACATTGGACTTGTTTTCATACATGTCTAAGCTAGTTACATATGCTTAAAGGATCCGAGTCAAAAAGGCATCACTTTCATAAGGTTTAGTTTTCAAATTCAAAGTTTTATTTCAAAATCTCGTAAACCTAACACATTTCATGCAAGACCATACTAGATCACATACCTGATACACACATAGGCTTATTTAAGCTAAACTAACATGCTCATGACATCAGAAGAATCAAAAGTTTGAATTTCAATCTAGGGCACGGCGCGACCGCGCCTGGTTTTGCCTGGGGAGTAGTACGGCCGCGCTGCTCCTCGACAAAACCAGGTAACTCCCTGTATGGCAAAAGTTTCAAAACCAAAACCAATTCAAACCATAATCTGTGCATACCCATCTCACATAAAGTCTATAACTGTGATATTAAGCATACCTAGCATGATCATGCTACGAACTCGTTTCTGAACCAAATTGGTTTGTTTAACTTTCGTTGTCTTCGTATTTGACTATACTAACAATGTATAACAACCATTTGCAGATTATCACAACTTAGTTCAACCATTTTTGGTACATTATAAGCATGTATACATGTTATTTTCTGAGAATTCATAAAACTTAAATTTGATAGCATAAAACATGATTAACACTTTAGTAACATGTATATGAACTTGACAACTTATATACATCAACTACTAACCAACTAACAAGAGATTCAAGGCAAGATTCTAGAAATTTATATATAGAACTCAAGAACACAATTAAAGAGAAATTACCTTTTGAAGCTAATTGAGTACCCTTGATACTCCCACTGAATTCCTACTCTCACTCACACTCTAAATGACTGAACTCAGATTATTAGAAACTTAATTTGCAAAGGAAAGGTGCACAATTTATAGAGAATTAAAAATCTGGTTCATGGCTTTGCTTAAGGGTTTCACCCAATGGAAGAAGAAGAAGAACATTGGTTAATGGAGGTTTGGTGGAATAGTGGTGGAGCACTATTTGGACCACCTTCCCCACCATCATGAAGCTAAGGTTTGCAAGGAAGAAGAAGAATATGATAGCTTTTTCTTCTCTTTTTGAGTTTACTGAGTTTTGAGCAATATAGGGAGGATAGGCCATTGGTCTATTCACGTAATGAAGAAAATGGGGCAAGTGACTATCAATTTGGGACAAGGAACTCAGACATTTCCCAATAAGCCTTAAGTGCATACTTTGATTTAAAATATAAACTTAGGTCATATAGTGTATTAAATAATTAGATGCTACCACATTGTATCAATACTCATATCATATAATCCATGTACATTAATTAAAGTGAAATCTAATTACTCGCTAACACCCAAATATCCATATACATTATTATTTCATAATGCATTTATTGCAATAACATTTAAGTATGGAAATAATTATCATGTAGCAAATATTAATTACCTTATATAATTTAAATGCACATCACACATCAAGATGTCACATAGGATATTCATGCAATTTAAATGTCACGCATATTCCACCTTATTTAATGAATTATATGAATACTCACACATGCTAATATCATAAAAAAAATATCATGCCACATAACATTTAATTAAATAGAAGGAGGTTATTAGCCACACAATAATTAATTAAGATAACATTAATAATTTCTTTTCTTATTAAATCACTCCTTTATTAAATAAACAAGAAATCATATTATTGCATCACTATTATGGTGACATATCACATATACTCATATTCAAATAAATATTCAACTTAAATAGAAAAGTTAATAATATTATTATTTAAAATTCTCGGGTATTACAAAATATGCCGTTAACAATTTGGCCACCTCATCGTCAATAATGTTTTGTCGTTTCGGAGCGAAGATCCTCCTCTTCTGTCGAACTGACTTTTTGGTGGGGGTCCATATCCAGCTTGTGCACAACAACTTTCTCATCAATCCCCGACATATCACTGGGCTCCCAAGAAAAGATATCATACACCTGAAGCAAGTCGATCAACCCCGTCCTGAATGGCTCTTGCCACCCCGAACCAATCTTTACTGTCGTTTCTTTCTTACCCGAGATCAGCTCAATGTCCTCAGTTTTTTCAGCTGGCAAGGCGAGAGGTTCTGTACTCCTTTCGGTAAATGGTTTAACCTCAATCGTTATAGTCTACTTCTGCTTACATCTGCCAACAGCTGAGGATATCAACGAATTTCTGTAGCATCTCTGAGACATGTCACTCGAACTGGATCATTGTCGAAATCGTACAACGGAGGCTCCTGTTCGATATTCCATTTTTTTTCCTCCCAAATCTAGCCTTTGATAAGCGTGAGCATACAGTATATCGATCGAAGAGCCATTGTCGATCATGATTCGTGATTCGCCTCATATCCATGGATCCGACGTGCGCAGTAACAGCTAGAGCTCCCTCGTGCGGCTCAATCGACTCCGATGGGTAATCCTCACCGGTGAATGAAATCATAGTGCCTGGATAAGGTCGCTCCTTCCTAACAGGTTGTTCAGATATTGTCATGTCCGCATCTAGCACACCCCGTCTTTTCTTTCCGATCACTTTCCCAACCGATCTGCTGGTTATCACATCTACGACACCTCGAACCATTGGGACCGGGTTGGATTGAGGCTTCGGGTTCTACTGAGTATTACTATTGGACGTCGTCCTTTTCGAAACCCCACGTCTAGTAACAAACTGAACTAGTTCCCCACTTTGTAAATTCTTTTCAATCAATGCTTTCAGATTCCTACAGTCCTCAGTGGAGTGTCCAGCAGTTTGGTGATAATTACAGTATTTATTTTGATTTCCCCGATCCCAATTAGTACCGTTCGAACATGGTTCAAAGTATGGCTTGTTCCTCATATGCTCTAATATCGTAGCCCGATCGGTCTTAAGACGGGTGAACACCTTGTCAACTTTCTGGTTCGGGAAAGTGGGCGTCCTCCTCCCGAACCCCCATTGAAATTTTTCTTCGGCGGGTCATCCGTCCTGCTGGTGTTGTCCGCTCGGGAATAGTTATTCCGATCTCGGTCTTTCGATTTTTCTGCTGAATTGGGCTTTAAACTACTCATGGCCTCCTCGATCGCAATTAATTTTTCTGCCCTATCATAAGCCTCAGCTAGATCTTTCGGGGGCATTGAACATCATATCTTTCACTAGTTTCTTCGATTTCACCACATCCAATCCTATGGTAAAGTACCCAAGGGCCTGAGTACCATTCAAATCTATCACCGCACCGACAACTTTTTGAAACCATTTCACATATTAGACCAATATCTCATTAGAATACTGTCGAATCTGCATCAACGAGGCCATTAGTTTCCCTCTCATTTTATTTCTCTCGAACCTACCATAAAATCTATCACAAAGATCTTTCTATGACGAAATAAAGTTCGGGGCCAGAGACGTCATCCACTGCCGAGCCTCCTTCCTTAAGGTTATTGTGATGCCCCCAAATCTCTACACTCCCCTATAGCAGATCTGGTGCTCACGTGAAACTATACAACTATAAATATTCAATAAAATATGACTTCTATCTATCCAAGGTTCACAGTATCCCATAACAGGTACTAGTTCCGGCCAGAACGTTGTCTGTGTTTGGATACCCTCACTTGGATGTATAGATTCATAACTAATGAATACCTCTTTCATATTTATATTCCCTATCTATCTGACATTCACAGTATTAATGATAAAATTGTCCATATAACTAAGAGGCGCATTCCGGTAAAGATGGCACCTTACCGGCGCTCATTAAGTGTAACCCCAGAGCTTATAGGACTTTCAACATCATTTAAATACCCTTATTCAGATGTATAGTTCGTATAGATACTGTATCTAACTTAGTACAACTATGCTAAATAAAATAAAGATCAGAGTATAACGCAATCAATGAAATAAAGGATCATAATATATTACATATCATTTGGTTCAATTACATTGTTCTTAATACTAAGTTATTACAACAAAAGTCTTTAAAAGACTTAGATTATTCAAAAGCAGTTAATAAAACTAGTAAACATGCCCTTTTCCTTTATCTATCCCAGAAGTGCCAGGGATATCATTTAAAGCTGCAAAAGAAGATATGCGCAAGAATGAGCTACAAATGCTCAGCAAGTTCATTTAAAAATGTAAACACAGTGTGTTTGATTTGAAAGATGTCAGGTGATGTATAATTGATACTGAGGGTTCTGTACCGGAACCATATATTTCAATTTGTTCTGTCAGTCTTCAATGACTTAGAACCTTTTAAGTTCGGATATCTGGTAGGTGATCAGCCTCACCAATATCCTAGGAGTATGCATATCATCCTACCATTTTGGTCAATTCATTTAATTGATAATTTTGGTCAATTCATTTAATTGCCAATTTAAACCTTATTTGAAGGTTTGTCGGACCACCTTCCATCCACGGTGTCCCTTTTACTCAGTATGGATGTCGTACCAAAACAATTTGGTTTGACACAACAAATTTAAGCTCAAGCAATCAATAATTGATTCATTTCTTAAGTTATGTTGAACAAATAGCAATAACTTCATAACAATTGATAGCAAGACATAAAAGAATTGCTTAAAAGTAACAAGGTTCGGAGACTTGCCTTAGCGTAGTTTCGTTAAAATTTAAGACAGTTGGTCAACGTACGTAGCCTACGTATACCAATAATAAGCGTTAACACTTATATAAACATGTATTACGCTAATCTAGACAAGTTTCATTAAGGTTCAACGTTGATTTGGTATCTCGGTCGCGTCCTTAATGGCTAAACACATCGATTGTTCGATAAAACTTCATTTGGAAGTTTAATTATTAGTCTAAATAATTTATTTATTATTTATAACATTTTTAGAAGCTTGGTATTATTTTTAAATAATTTTTATAAGCTTGGAAGTATTTTTAAATAATTTTACAAGATTAGGAATATTTTTAAATGATTTAATTATCATTTAGAATATTCTTTAAAACATTAATATATTATTTAAATAATTTATTTGTCACTTAGAATATTTTTAGATACCTAAAATATTATTTAAATAATTTATTTATCATTTATAATATTTTTAGAAAGATAAAATATTATTTAAATAATTTATTTTATCATTAATAATATTTTTAGAATTTATTTTATCATTATAATAATTTAATTATTACTTATAATAATTTTCAAAACTTAATTTAATATGTAAATGATTTAATTATCATTTAAAGTAATTTTTTAAATACTCAATATATTATTTAAATGATTTATTTTATCATTTATAATATTTAAATATTTAATATTTTATTTAATTATTATATATAATAATTTTATTTTACCTTAATATCATTTTTAAATCATTAATATAATTATTAAATGATTTAATATCATTTTTAAATAATTAAAACAATTATTAAATAATTTATTATAATTTATTATTATTATTAAATTAAATTAAATAATAATTCAGAAATATATAAAAATATTAAAAATAAATTTTTATAATTAAAAATGAATTTTCGAATATAATTATTAATTATTAATAATTATTTAATATTTATTTATTATTTTATAATTTATTTAATTAATTTTTAATAAATTTTTATTAAAAATCCGTCGCTAAAGGGCTTTAGCGACGGTCTGCTTAGTTTCTTAGTTTTCTGGGTTTGGGATGAATATCGTCGCTAAAGGTGTTCTTCAATGAAGAACAGTTGGTCAATGTCCAGTTGGGACTTTTGACCTCAAATTTCTCTCAACTGGGTTGTTGTTTGTTCTTGATTTTTGTTTGTTGTTATAGCCAACATGGTAGGGTATAACGACATGTTGAATTTCATCTCAAACAACATCAATTGATGCTCTAAAAATCATGGTCAAAGTACCGGTTTCAAACTGTTCTTGAGTTTCTGGGTAACCCAGAAACTCAGTCAGTCATAACGGTCAACGTGGTTTGACCATTAATAACTTTGATTCTGTGTTTGCTAAATGTGTTTTGATGCTTCAAGATTGTAGTTTACATACCAAATAACATGTTTAAAACAAGAAACAACATATTAAATATCATCTAGGCATGATCTAGGCTGTTCGAAAGTCTGACATCAAACTGTTAGACATTCATATATTTTCTGGGTTACCCAAAAATCAGTCTATCATGGTCGGTCAATGGGTTTTGAACATCCATAACTGCTAGCCTAGAGATAATTTATCCATTCTACAAGTCGGATCTTAAAACTAACATGGCATACTATTGATTCATGCTTTAAAACACATCAAACAAACATTTTAAGCCGATCAAAAGCTCTGACAAAAAGCCTTGTCAGACTGTTCTTGTCTGCCAAGAACAGTTTGCTATTTTGGCTTAATTTTCATATCTAAACACTAAAACATGTTATTTTGGCTTAATTTTCATATTTTATGTAAACGTGTTTTAAACGCCCAGGTCACGTAATTACATGTTAATAAGTATTCCTAAACACTACAACATAACATCAAATTCAAACTTAAAGATCTAGCAATAAATTAGGGTTTATGCACCTTTTTCTTCAAAATTTTGATTTCTGGCTTTTGATTCTGAGTTTGTGATTGCAGAGGCTTGTTTAGGCTGGTAATATAAGTGTTTAGGTTTCAAATTTCGTAGGTCTAAATGTCGGCATCTCATTCTATTTATAGCAACTTGGAATTAGGGTTTCTTATGTCATTTTCCAAATCTTGCCTCCAAAAATATCCTAGCTTGTGAACTTGTGCTACTTGGTATCTGATCCTAATGACCTACTTGAGCTAGATATTTATAAATATCTGATTTTGATGTTCTTATCCTATTTTGATTGGTTTAAACTTTTGTTTTTGAATTATTTACTTACTAATTAAATCTAGATTCTTGCTAATCATGATTAGGGTGTTTAATCATGTTTAGTAACACTTTAACTAAGTTAATATATCATAATTAAAGGTTATCATTTCATAATTTAATGTTATGGAATCAAATTAGGGTTTTAGAGTTTCAAATTAGGGTTTAGGGTTTTCAATTCAACAATTAGGGTTTTCAAATTAGGGTTTTCATAATCTTCAAATTATTACCAATTAGGGTTTTCAAATTAGGGTTTTCATTTCAGTTTATTATTCTAACCCTAATTATCTTATTTTAGATTTTTATCAGTTAATATAGTATTATACTAACTCCGAAGCACGACAAAGCACTTCGTCATTTCTAAGCACGACACATCAGCTTACAAAAATAATTTGTCGAGACGCTTCTCGGTGAATTCGTCGGAAGCACGACAAGTCATTTTGTCCGATTAAGCACGACACAGCTGCTTGGCGAAAAAAATTTATTTGACCTAATTGTTTAATAAAATACACAATCACATAATACAAAGTCAGATCATGAAAAACCATTTATTAAACACATAATTTACATATACAAATCTTATTAGGGTCCGGAATATTACATTCACCCCCACTAATAAGAATTTCGTCCTCGAAATTACAGTACAGATTATACAAATAAGTGTGGGTAACTATCTCGCATTTTACTCTCAAGCTCCCACGTAGCTTCCTCTATATTTTGATTCCTCTAAATAACTTTGACTGAAGGAATCACTTTATTTCGCAGATGTTGTTCTTTCCTATCTATGATTTCGATAGGAACTTCTTCATAAGATAAATCTTTCTCGATCTGGATGGGTTCGTAGTCGATAACGTGTTTATAATCGAGTTTGTACGGTCGTAACACGGACACATGAAACACGTTATGGATATGTTCTAACTCAGGAGGTAGGGTTACCTCATAGGCTACCTCACCTATCCTCCTCAATATCTGGAATGGTCCAATAAATCTCGGACTCAATTTTCCTTTCTTGCCGAAACGTATTTTTCCTTTCCACGGAGATACTTTTAAGAATACGTGACTACTGACTTCGAAATCTTGTAACTTTCTGTGTTGATCAGCATATTTCTTCTGTCGATCCTGTGATGCTTGTAAAGTTCCTCGTATAATTCGAACTACCTTCGTGGTTTGTTGCACTATTTCAGGTCCTAACATTTGTCGCTCTTCGACCTCATCCCAACATAAAGGTGTTCTATATTTTCTTCCATATAAAGCTTCAAATGGTGGCATTCCTATGCTGGCATGGTAACTATTGTTGTATGCAAACTCTACCAAAGGTAATTGATCTTCCCAACTTCCCTTGAAATCTATGATGCAAGAGCGCAACATGTCTTCTAATGTCTGGATGGTTCTCTCACTATGACCGTCAGTTTGTGGATGGTATGTTGTACTTAGTCTCAACTGAGTTTCTAAATTTTTCTGGAGACTTGTCCAAAAATTCGAAGTAAATCGTGGATCTCGGTCTGATATTATAGAAACAGGGACTCCATGTCTAGAAATAATTTCATTGTTGTAAAGTTTGGCCAATTAGTCAAGACTGAAGCTAACTTTTATGGGTAGAAAATGAGCTAATTTGGTAAGACGATCTACAATTACCCAAATGGCATTGTGACCTTTCTGTGTATTTGGGAGACCAACTACAAAATCCATGGTAATATGCTCCCATTTCCACTCAGAAACTTCTAAGGGCTGTAATAATCCACTTGGTTTCTAATGTTCAGCTTTAACCCTTTGACATGTTAAACATTTACTTACCCACTCCGCTATCTCTCTTTTCATGTTAGACCACCAAAAATGTTGGCTCAAGTCTTTATACATTTTTGTACTCCCTGGATGTACAGCGAATTTAGAACTGCGGGCTTCATTCAGTATTTCGTCTTTTAGTTCTTGTACTGAAGGTACCCAAATTCTATTTTTGTATCTCAGTACTCCATCCCTATCCACTCTAAACTTAACATTCTTTTTATGAGTCATTTCTACCTTATACTTCTGACATTCTGCATCAGTCTCCTGTAGTTCTTTGATTATATCCAATAAAGTCGAACTACCCTCCATGACGAATAACTTCTCGGTATAGTTAACTGAAACTCCCACCTTGATCTCAAGTTTGTCAAACTCTTTTATCAATACTTCGTTATTGGTCATTACATTTAACTTCTCTTGGTTCTTCCGACTCAATGCGTCTGCTACGACGTTGGCTTTTCCGGGATGATATAAAATTTCACAGTCGAAATATTTTATCAACTCTAGCCATCTCCTCTGCCTCATGTTTAACTCCTTTTGTGTGAAAATATATTTCAGACTCTTATGATCTGTATATATTTCACATTTCTCCCCGTACAAATAATGCCTCCAAATTTTCAAGGAAAATACTACCGCGGCTAACTCAAGATCATGCGTAGAATACCTCTTCTCATAATCTTTGAGCTGTCTTGATGCATATGCAATTACTTTCCCATGTTGCATTAACACACATCTTAATCCCTTGTGTGATGCATCACTATAAACTATAAGGCCTCATGTATCATCTGGTAAAGATAATACCGGTGCCATGCTTAACCGCTTCTTCAACTCTTGGAAGCTTTCTTCATATTTGTCTGTCCAGACGTACTTTACCGTCTTTCGAGTCAAATTGGTTAGCGGGGTTGCTATCTTTGAAAAATTTTGTATAAATCGCCTATAGTACCCTGTTAAACCAAGAAAACTTTTTACTTCTGTTGGAGTCATTGGTTGTTCCCAATTCACAACCGCTTCTATCTTTGTTGGATCTACCGCTATTCCATTCTTGTCAATCACATGACCCAAGAATTGGACTCGTTCCAACCAGAATTCACATTTGGAAAACTTTGCATAAAGTTGTTCCTTGCGTAATATCTCTAATACGCTCCTTAAGTGTTCAGCATGCTCCTCTTTTGTTCTCGAGTATACCAAAATATCATCAATCAACACTACGACAAATTTGTCTAAGCATGGTTTAAACACTCGGTTCATTAAGTCCATGAATGCTGCCGGCGCATTTGTTAATCCAAAAGACATCACAAGAAACTCATAATGTCCGTAGCGTGTCCTAAACGCTGTCTTCGGCACATCTTTTTTTCTTACGTTTAATTGATGATAACCTGATCGTAGGTCGATCTTCGAAAAGTGTTCGGTCCCTTTCAACTGGTCAAACAAATCATCAATTCGTGGTAAAGGATATTTTTTCTTTATAGTTAACTTATTTAATTCTCTATAGTCGATGCATAACCTTAACGTTCCATCCTTCTTCTTTACAAACAACACCGGTGCTCTCCAAGGTGAAACACTGGGTTATATGTACTTTTTGTCTAAGAGTTCTTGTAGCTGCATAAGTAACTCCTTCAACTCTACAGGTGCCATTCTGTACGGTGCTTTGGAAACTGGCGCCGTACCCGGCGCTAGATCAATAACAAATTCGATCTCTCTATCCGGAGGTAGACCTGGTAAATCATCTGGAAACACATCCGGAAATTCTATAACTATAGCTATTTGATCTAGCTTTACTCCTTCTTTTCGAGTATCTACTATGTATGCCAAATAACCTGTGCAACCCTGCCTAAGCAATCTCTCTGCTTGCATTACTGTCAGATAGTGAGATCGTTTAGGTGAACAACCACCGTTGAACACTACTTTTGACTCAGAAGCAGTTACTAGATTTACCCGCTTCCGCTGGCAGTCAATTATTGCATTATAATTTACCAGCCAATCCATTTCTAAGATTATATCAAATTCTCCTAGTTGTATAGGAATGAGGTTCATAAGAAACTTGTGTCCCTTAATCTCTATCACACAATTCTTATATATGGTTTTGACGGGAATTATCTCATTGTTTGCGATTTCCACATTAAAAGATATGTCTAAATCTTCGCATTGCATTTTTTAAGATTCTAGTATTGAAATTAGGGTTTTTATTGTTCAATTTGGATAACTTATTACCAATTAGGGTTTTCAAATTAGGGTTTCTATTTCAGTTTATTATTCTAACCCTAATTATCTTATTTTAGATTTTTATCAATTAATATAGTATTATATTAACTCCAAAGCACGACAAAGCACTTCGTCATTTCTAAGCACGACACAGCAGCTTACAAAAATAATTTGCTGAGACGCTTCTTGGTGAATTCGCTGGAAGCACGACAAATCATTTTGTCCGATTAAGCACGACACAACTGCTTGGCGAAAAACTTTTATTTGACCTAATTGTTTAATAAAATACACAATCACATAATACAAAGTCAAATCATGAAAAACCATTTATTAAACACATAATTTACATATACAAATTTTATTAGGGTCCGGAATATTAAAGTTATAATGAATATCTGACATTTGACAGCATCGGAATAGTCATAATAACTCATCAGCCGGTCGTACACCTAGTGTGGTCAAACGAGTCTCCCGTTTCGTCAAAGTTCGCTATATATGGGAACTTCTTGTTGGGGTCGGCCCGAACCTGATTAATTTCTAAGGATAATGGTGATGTCGAACTTGCTGATGCCTCTTTCCCCTGGTTAACTGTCGCGAGCGCCCTCTCCAGCTTCGCAACCATCAGGGCTAAAGCCTCGAGAACTCCTGTTTGAAGGGATGACTCAAGCCTATCCCGCTCCCTCCGGGCAGACGCCGCGGGAATTTCTCTTAGTAGAGACGAACTATACCTGTCCCGCTCCCTCGGGGCGAGTGCCTCGGGAATATTACCTCGTAGGGGCAAATTATGCCTACCCCCGAGCTTCCGGGCTAGTGTCTCGAGAATATCTCTTTGTGGGGATGAACTATGCCTGTCCCCGACCCTCCTCTTTCTCCGTTCGGATCTTCCCCTACTTTCACTACTTGCCTCCTATGAGCGGCTCCGACGCCTGCTCCTTTCATGGGATCGACTTCGGTGCGTGATCCTCTGTTCTCAAGAGCGACTCCTAAGACTGCTCTGTTCATGTCGAGAACCATTCGAATGATAGGTCCTAGATCGGTCCTCGGGCGAATGTTACCGACGCTGAAGACGACTGGAGGAGACTTCTTTTCCATCTAATAGCGATGCCAGCTGCTTGTCTAACTTTATTTATTATCGGCGTATAGCTTCTACGGTATCCTTACGTTGTTGCTTCCTTTTAGCCAGGATAGTTTCCCTTTCGTCACAACCCCGACCCGGTCTAGAATTCTGATCTTTAGCACGACTAACATAGCTAGGCGTCACTTGAGTGTTTGAAAACAGTTTTCTCCGGATAATTGCAGTTTGCGGGTTGGTTGGACCCACCGAATGATTTTTGGGGTCCAACAGATCTGAGATACTCTTTGACAGTCCCAGTCTATCTTTGACTTAGCCTCTCGAACCCGCTTTCTCAGTTTTCGGTCCCTCCCAACCCTAGCTTTAGTGAGTTGTTCTCCCCAATCCTATATTCTGGAGGGTGCTTTGCTCCAAATAGATGTGGATTGAACTGAACGGACAGGCTGATTCGGATGCCGATCGTTAGAGAGATAGATGGAAGTTCTATGGACGGACCCAAAGTTGCTTGCCACGGACCAAGATAGGGACCTTCGGTAAGTGTAAGTGCATGCTGAAGTGGGGATCCTTTCAATTCTTTCATTTACGCTATTTATGCTAGTCATACTTTAAGTTTCGCGTTGTAGCTCATGTTTGAGAGTGAGTGAGCTCCTTCCTCAAGGCTCTTGGTATTCGATTGCTATCTTTGATTGATATTAGGAGAGGTCAGAAGCTAGGATTCCATGTCCAATCCAAACACCCCCTACAACGGGGAATGGTTTAACTTCCTTTTTGCCCGATTAAAAATGGGATGGGTCGGTCAAGCCGTAGCAAGCCTAGTAGAGTCAATCAAACTGGGGTGCAATACCTGGATTTGAACACCACCTCCTGGTTAGTGATTGGGGACACGCTTTCTTTACGGCATAGAATCGGCTTCTTTTTTTGACGCTGAGGGATTTGGGGCATCTCTTTCAATCTTCTCTTGCCGCCCTCGGTTCATTCCTCTAGTCCGGCCCCTGACCGCTTGGTAATCAACAGTTGTAAGTTCATCTGTAATGAAGGCTCCTCTTTTCTTTTCTTTCCCAAAAACCAAAAGAAATAGAAAGTGTTCAATTGGAACATGAAAACATGACTAAATTGGTCCTAGTTACTCTTCGGGACGGAGTGAAAAAGGGGAGGGGATTCTCATCGTACGCCGACACTGTTTTCTCCTTATTCGACACTATTGTTTCAGATCTAAAAATACTGTGTGATTGAGAATTATCAAACACTAAAGCGCCCTCCTTCTAGCGCCAATGTTAACGCCAAGATTCGTCCACGCACCTCAATCACCAATAACGCGTCCAATCTTGCACAGAAACAAAACCACACTCAAGAGCCTGGCGGTTTGGACCGCCGGGGATAGCTCCGACGTGAGAATAAGTACATGCTGAATAAGGTTTAACAATGGAGGATTATAGCTTTAGTGCTATAAAGTGAAGATTACCTGTGAATTCGGGTTTAGTCTTGTATGTATAGTGATCACACCATTGACTGCATGTCCGTCCCCATATGGAAATAAAACACCTCATCAAGTTAGTTACCTTAATGGAATTAAACTTAATCTCCTTAAGGAAGAAAATCGAATTATATCTTGATACTTTCTTTAAGAGTTGGAAATTAAATACAACTAGAATTTCTTAATATTCTCCCACCACCCAAACAGATCCCTACATGGGAACATTTCTCCACGTGGACTATGGTCCACCATATCTATCGGGCCTTAGTGAACACATCCCAACACAATAGAACAACCAAACACAATATTTTTTATTTTATAGAAATGAGTTATTTTATTCTCACATTCATTCATGCAATCTAAACATAGCATAATTGTAAGGGGTGATGCTAGAGGCCTGAAATTTTTAGTCTAAAAAATGTCTAAAATGATGTGTCACCATAACATTAGTTGGGTATATCTTATGTGATTGACTATGTTCTAAATTATCATCAAATTATTCAATGTCATGTCATTTAAAATCATTTTGAAATCAAAAATTTGAGATCCGTAATATTACTGTAATTGCTTGTCAATACGCCTAGGACAATGATTAAATATACATAGGAACTTTCATGTTGTCACATGATCAAATAGGGTAAATTAATTATTTAGTTCTTAAATTATTCAACTTTTGAAATTAGATATTTAATCTATTTCTTAACGTAGTTACATATTTAAACTGATTTTTTGTTCGTAATTTAGCCATTCGTCAACGGACGTTAAAAAGTTGTATATGTGGTATTTTTTCCTGATGTGTAATTTAAGTTGCTTATATTGCTTGTGTAAGTCAAACTTGTTGATGGAGCTAATTACCAAAAATTATTCTATTCTTCTTATGACAATCCCATGGCTTGGGGTGATTTTTTTTTCCTAGAGGACCTAATTTAAATAGAAATACAAGAATTTTTTCCTTACCCATACTTAAAGACATTTAAAATAAATTGTGTGATAATTTTTTTTTCAACAATGTTTTTAATACACAAAGTGTTGAATTTTAATGTTTTCTTGTGGAAAAAATAAAAATAAACGCAACAAACTACTAATGTCTAATAAAATTATTTTGAGACATTAATTATAGTTGAAATAAAAATATATTATTAACATGATATGGTAATAAAAGGAATTCATATTTATTGATAGTATAGAATGACACAATATACTTAAAACTATCATTATAATTTCAATATCATACCATAAATATTAAACTAAACACTTGATAAATTTAGGAATAAACATGAAACATAAATATATCACAAAATTCGTAAAGTTTTGCAAATAGAATTCTTTTTACAGTGCAAATGGAGTAATATTTATAATTGTATTGTCTAAAATTAATTAATTTACATTAACTTTAAATTTTAAAAATTAATTTTAAGAAGTCAAAACAAAATTCTTTTTGCGAGATGGATGCAATTTTTTATAAAAATGTAACTAGGTACCCATATATAAAAGAAAATTTCACAGAGGTCCCTGGGGGCGCAACCCCACTGCCCCTAGTGTAGGGTCGCCCTTGACCGACGATTCTGATCTTCATCCTTGATCTCCCTCTCACTCCTAACACCAAAGCTGATCGCAACGCCGTCATCAATCTCTTCTCTCAAAGACAGCTTCAATGTTATGACATATTAGTCTCGCGAGCATCTATATCAGAAACAACCTTTCAAATCCCACCATGTCCATGACTATAATCATCGAATTGTTTGAGTCTAGGGGGTTTCCACCTTTTATCCACGTAAATACTTTAGTCAAAAAAAATAAGCACGAATTTTAACGTTTATTAACAAAATTACTCAAACACAAACAAAAAAAATGAATGAAACTATATTAAAAATAGACGAATGACCTAATTTAAAAAAGTTGAATAGTTCAAGGGCTAAATCATTAATTTACTCTATCAATACTCCATCCCATATTAAATGCCTACTTTTTAAATGGCACATAGATTAATGTAATAAATTTGTTCCTATTATATCCGTATAAATTAATATCTCCAACTCATTCATCATTCAATATATAAGTACTCCATCTGTTTTAAAATTAGAGATACAATTTATTTTTTAATTCTTTTCAAAATTAAAGATATATTTCTATTTTAAGACTATATATAAAGTAATATGATGTTTCTAATTTGTCATTACTTTTCTACCATTATTTTTAATATCATACTACCACAACTGAATTCACAACTAATACTATTATACTAAAGCTATATTTAACAACATAAAATTATCCTTAAAGTATTCGTTTTACAAATGTATCTCTAATTTTGGAACGGATAAAATTATTTTAATTTTCAATGTTTTAATTACTTATGTTCACATAATTAACATTAGCATTCAAAATTTTATTTTGTTCAAGATGACCAAGTTGTTAATGGTTTCACTTTTCCATAAATTAATTAGATCAATGTATTTAGAAAATGTGGAGGGTATAATTGAAAAAAGTGAGGAAAGATAAGACAAATTTAAAAATGGGACAATTAAATATGGGACGGAGGGAGTATAACATGTGACTGGTTTAATTTTACTCTCTCTGTCCCAAATTAATTGCTCAGTTTTGACTTTTTAAAGTCAAATTGACCATTTTTAAAACTAATATTTTTATTATTTCTGCTAAAATATAGGTGAATAGATTATAACCAAAAGAAAGTATATACAATTAATTACTAACCCCAATTTTTATACTTTTAGAAATATATTTATATATGCTTAATTATTAATTCTAAAAATATTCGATTTGACTTAAAAAAGTCAAAACTAAGCAATTAATTTAGGACGGAGAGAGTAATTTTTTTAATTAAACCATATCTCAATTTGTAAAAAGAAAACAAGATCTTAAAGTATTATTGTTTTTAAATATAATTTTCCGAGAGAGAGAGACATTTTGACTAAAGAAACGTATAAGAAAATGCAAAATCATTTCCCTCCTAAATTCTTTGCATTTGAATATTCCAACGTCTAGTAAATTTCCATTCTCCCCTTAAATCTCTTTCCATTTTCCTATCCTGACTCGACCCGAGCCGCGTTTGGTAATATTATTGAGTTTCTATTTTTGGAAAGTGGGAGGCTTATAAATTTATTCCAATTGTGAATTGTTGTTTTACAATTACGTACAACAAAACATAAGAGTTCAGAACTTTTAGAGAGAGAAAATTGAAGTATTTTTTTTTTAGAGAGAAAAATTGTGAGATGGGTGGATGTTTTTCTGATGTAAGGGGAGGACAACAAGCCGTAGGAGGAGGTGGGACCCAGCTGCCGCAGGGGAGTGGTCGCGTATCACAGAATGAGGCTGTTGAGTTCTTTTGCAAAACCAAAGGTCTTAATGCTCTTTTCAGACAAATTGAGGCACATACATACATACGTTATTCAAACACCCGAGTTTCAACTTTGGGAAGCTAAAGTTCTAAGCTTTGTATCAAGTGGTGTTAGTTCAATTCTTTACTTGATGATTATATTCTCCTAGTAGTGATGCACAAAAGGCCTGAGGCCCGCGACCTGGCCTTGGTCTGGCCTGGGTCTGGTCCGGTCAAAGTCCGGTCTGGTCAAAGCCTGGACCGGCCTGGCCCGGTCTGAAAGGCTTAAAAAGGCCGTCATTTTTATACAAAAATCTGGCCTGGACCGGCCTGACTGAAAGCCCGACCTGAACTGGCCTGTGACATGAGTCTGGCCTGGACTTGGCCTGGTCTGGCGTAACGGACCCGGCCTGCTTGCATTTGAAAACAAAAAAAAAAATAGTCAGGCTGCCCACCCAACGCCTAACAGTTAAAAAAAGAAGCAGAAGACACTCAACGGTTAAAAATATGCAAATAACCCAACTCCCAAGTCATACGCAATAAACAAGCATTTTAGGCCTGTTGGCACAGATGGCAAAGCCAAGTAAAATAAAGCAAAAGGAAGGCGGGCCTGTTGGCACAAATGTCAAAGCCAAGTAAAATAAAGAAAAAGGAAGGCTGACACCTTGAGACCTTAACTTTCTCATTCACCAACAAAAATGTCTCACATATATATATATATTATACATATTATATATATATATTATATATATATATATATATATATATATTTACACACACATTAGGCTGACACACTACTCAAGTACTCATCCATTTATCAATTCATCGCATCTAGGAAATTTTCATCAGAATTTATATTTCAAAAATTAAATAATCTTTCATCATTTTGTGTATTGATCGTAACGGCTATAATTTTACTAACGGATATTTTTATTACTATAAAAATCCTATAATTTACTCCATAAAAATTACAACTTCTCGTATACTTTCCTCTCTTTTCTCTGGTATAACAATAACACCTACTTGTATTCTTCTAAGCTCAAATTCTTAATTTGTATCATTGTTATAATTTTATATAATATATATTTATAATTTATTATACACATAAATCATAATATTTATTTTATTAGTACACTAATTATTACAATGGATTCTTCCGACATTTCACAAGTGCCATCATTTATGCAAAATGATCCAAATATCATTATGGAGTTAAGTTTCGTTCCGGGTTCGGGTACAATATTTCCACGTCCGGCGAGCAAAACAAACGTACATCGACTGTTTGGAATCATTTTATCGAAGTGTGGATTGCGGAAGGTGTTAAAAAAGCCCAATGCAAAATATGTAACAACTTTTTCGGGGTTAAAGGAAATAACACATTACTCCGTCACTACGAGTCATGTTTGAAGAAGTATAAAATAACTGATGAAAGCTCTCAATCACAAATTGATCGTTCTTGTCACAATTGGAGTTACGATCAAATATTACAAAAGGAGTGGCAAGCTAAGTTAGTGATCGAGAAGGAGCTTCCATTCAATTTTTTTGACGATGAGCGTTGTACCGACTACATTCAAGGCGCATTGCAACCGAAATATAAACAAGTAAGTAGAATGACAACTAAACGTGATGCAATTAAATTATATAATAAAGCTAAAAATGAATTAATTGAATATTTTGATAATTTTGATGGTAAAATTTGTTTAACTAGTGATACTTGGTCTGCTAATCATCAACCTGGAATTAGCTATATTTGTATTACAGCTCATTGGATAGATTCTGAAATGTTTATGCAAAAAAGAATTATAGGATTTGAATATTTTGAATTAGCACATACTGGTAAATCAATATATGCTCAAATTATGTCCATAATTCGTACTTTCAAAATTAAAGATAAAATAATGAGTATTAGTTTAGATAATGCAACAAATAATACTAGTTCTATTAATATGTTAAAAAATGATTTAAAGCCTGTAGTACATGGTGTATTTTTTCATGTTAGATGTGTATGTCATATAATAAATTTGATTGTACAATCTGGATTCACTTACTTGCAAGATACAATATATAAAATTCGTGGTATGGTCACTTTTATATATGGTTCAAATAGAAGAATACAAGATTTTAAAATTTTTTGTCATGCAAGAGGTGAAAAATTTAAAAGAGTAAAATTTGATAATAACACTAGATGGAATAGTACATATGATCTATTTAAAGATGTATATAAACGTCAAAATATACTTATGGAGTTTTATAACACACAAACTGATCATGAAATAACAAATCAAGACTGGGATTTATTATGTCAACTTTTAAATATTCTTAAAGTTTTTAAAAAACATACAAAAATATTAAGTGGTGTTTATTATCCTACAATTCATCATGTTTTGTTTGCATGTTTGGAAATAACAAATATGTTTCAACAATATAAATATGATTCTTTCTGGACTAATCTTATTTTTAGTATGGAAGAAAAATTTAAAAAATATTTTGAAGATATGCCTACTGTTATTACTTGTGCAGCGGCATTAAACCCAATAATAAAATTAGAAGGTGTGGAAAGTGTTTTAGAAGATATAGTAGAAAATATAGTAGAAAATATAGGTACTGAAAATATTGATTACATTAAACTAAATTTTAATAATACATTTACTAAATTTTATGAACAATATGAGTCTGTATATTCTACATCTACACGTGCACCTACTCCTGCCCCTTCATCTTCTAAGTTTGCATCATTATTAAAATCATTATCAAAAAAACCAAAAACTTCAACACATACAAGCAATTTAAACGAACTTGGTTTATATTGTAGTACTGATTTTAGAAGTTTTATGACCGATCAAGAATTTGAAAATTTTGATATACTTGCATTTTGGAAAAAGCATAATCGACAATTTCCTACTTTGGCTGCCATGGCCCGTGATTTACTAACTGTTCAAGCTAGTACCGTAGCTTCGGAATCTTGTTTTTCTTTATCAGGCAGGATATTGGATGAAAAAAGAAGTAGACTAAGTCCGGATTCGTTGGAGATATGCATTTGTTATAGAGATTATCTTGCCGCACAAAGAAGAGTACAAAATGTAATAGACGATCAAGATAGTTCGGAAGATCTCGAAGTTGGAGCAGAAACTGTCGAAAATACACATACGTGAATATTGAAGATACATTTTTTTTGAATATTTGAAAGATTGAAGCAAAATATTTGTAATCAACTCATTCTTAACTATTGTTTAAGTTGTACTTTTTAAAGTTATAAACTTATAATAATTAATTAGTGATTCAATAAAATATAAATTTTACTTATTCATTGTTATAATTTGTAAGTTGTACTAACTTAGTTTTAATAAATACATCAATAAATTTAGTTACTCATGTTTAATTTATTGTGAATATATTTAATTAATATTGTAGTTAGTTTAAATTTAATATTTCATATTAAAAATTAGTTGATTTAATATTAAATTTTAAAAAATAAATAATTGAAAATTTATTAATGTATTAATTAAAATTAATAAATTAACTAGTGTAATACAATAATAGTCACACTAAATATGTACGAATATATAAAAAATTGTAAAGAGAGAGAGAGAATTGAAAATTTGAGATGCTTTACTAGTTTAGTATTTTACTACCCGAGTGAGCATTGAGCATTGAACATTGAGCTAGTGGGCATTAACTCGTAAGCAACATAAATAATAAACATTAACCCTATTCAAGGAAGTCAAGACATAAGCCTATTATGGATATTATATTTGAGGTTTTGACGTTGAGCCTTGAGGGTTCATATCTGTTTGGACTTTGGAGTCTAGTCCGAGTGACGATCTCCTCCTTCTTCCGCTATCAATCTTTCTCTCTCTTTGGGCTTTTCACTACTCCTCTAGTCCCATATTACCTCAATTTCTCCACCATTCTCTCTCTAAAAATTGGGGCTTTTGTCAGAAAGTTGATCTTACGGAACATTGGGCGTGAATTCATGAAGATGCGCCACGAATTGACGGTAAGATTTTGAAAATTCATTCCTGAAAAATTAGAATTTGTATTTTTCTTGATTAGAATTAACCCAATTTATTATGTTGCTTAATTATACTGAGAAATATATAGATTTACACATGCAATTAGTGTTAATTATGAATTTGTTTTGAAATATATTGATTGATTTACCAATTGAAGATAATTTGTTAGTTTGTTTGAAAAACAAAGAGGTTTATATATATATATATATATATATATATATATATATATATATATATATATATATACACACACACACACACACAAAACAGTAACAACTAACAAGTGTGAAGTAACAGTCTTTTCTCTTTCTTTTTTTTAATATTACGTTTTTAAAAAAATTAATAAATAAAGGGTACTCGGCTACACCAGACCACCTTCATCTTGGCCAAGGTCTGGCCTGGCCTTGTCCGCAGGCCTCAACAGATCATATCTTTCATTGCCAAACCCGGCCTGGCCTGACCTGCAGGTCAAAAGTCAAAGTCTGGCCTGGCCTGGTCAACGACCAAGGCCTGGCAGGCCCAGGCCGAACCGAGACCAGGTCAGCCTGTTGTGCACCCCTATCTCCTAGTATACAGACTACAGGGACACATGTGGGCCCGAAATATATTTTTGCAAATTATATATATATATATATATATATATATATATATATATATATATATATATATATATATATGAGAGTGATCCGCTGGATGTAACTCTATTTTCAGTAAATTGATCGCCTATTTAAATAGTGGGCTGCCAAGATTAAAAAGGTACTTTAAGTATCCGCAAGTATTTATTGTAGATACTGCAACCATAACTTGCAGATACTTAAAACACGTAAAATTATAAAAACGTCTCTACTTTTAAAATTATCTCTCCGAACTTATCGGTCCTCGACTCTAGAAACAGACTCAATTAACTTTTGGATAACTTTACAATTACTTATGTATTAAAAAGTTGGATCAGACTTCATCAATAATACATGGGTCCTCTTAACATGTGTCCTAAGGGCACATATTAAGCACACAATTCAAGAGAATATTCTCTTGAACTGTATGCATATTCCCTTGATTTTTGCATTTGCAATAAGTTCAAAGGAATATGCACACAATTCAAGAGAATATTCTTTTGAACCGTGTGCTTAGCATGTACCCTAAGGGCACATGTTAAGAAATTCCATAATACATATTATTAACACTAAAATATAAAACTTTGTCCTTAGTTTATCACTTTGTGAATATATGATGTATGCCTTTACAGTATAGCAAATTGATAACTCGTTGTACAATTAATAGTGCAAAAATATATATTTTGGATTAGTTTTGCACTATCAATTATACCTTAAGAGATACGCTATTGTACTAATAACTGTACTTTGAGAGAGAAACTCGTTAATTAGTTAAGCTCAAAAACGAAAATATCACAGACACATAAGAGACCTTTGCATTTCACTCCATTCTTAACAATGATACCGACTGATGGTTTGACCCATTTTGTTGAGATCTCTTGATTTTCTCTATTTAAAAAGAGAACAAAATTGAGAAATCTTTCACTGAAGTTGACACCACTGAGTTACGGGATTTTTATTTAGGGTTAACAACAAAAGTATTGTTCCTTAAAGTTTCACAAAATTTTATTTTTAACCTCAAAATACCAACTTTCTCAATTGTGTTCCTTTAAGTTTAAACTTTTTACAAAACTTTTTCCTTTAACATATTGGTGAAATTATAGGCCGAAATCCTTCACATACATGTCCAAAATTATTGCTAATTATGTTATTTACGTTTTATATAACGTATATATTGTTATATTCATATGTTTGGAATGAGTCAAATGTGTATTAAACTATATAAAACGTGAATTTTGACCTATAATTTATTTAAGAGTTAATTACACTTTAGACCCTCCAAGTTTCACCTATTTTATAATTAAACGCCTAAAAGATAAATCCTCCCGATATAGACCTTAAAGTATGTTTAAGTAACCGATAGACCCTTTCTGATATTCCGGCAAGATTTTTCCCAAAAATACTTAAAAATGTAGCTTGACCATATTTGACTTATTAAATTCGTATAAAATTTGTATAAATACTTATTTTGATGTAGTAAATTCGTATAAATCTTTATAAATAATTATTGATATAAGTTAAATTATTAAAATTAAATACAAATACAAAGATTGCCACATACAATTTTTTTTATTTTAAAATTAAAAAAACAAAATTATTTAAAATTTTACAAATAAATTTAGTCAAAATTAAATAATACTCTTTTTATATTAAAAAGCTCATACAAAAGAAGAAGGAAAAAGGTCAAAAAATTAATCAGTACCAAAAAAAAAATCTATTTTTTTTATACTGATTAAAAAAGTTGATACAAAAGGCAAAAAAGCCAAAAATATATTAAGTATAGAAAAAATAGTCCAAACTTTGTAAAAAAAAATATTCATAGTTTTTAATAATTTTACAAATTAATTTAATCAAAATTGTAAAAAAAATTAGAAAAAAATAAATTAAAATTTGTATCACAATTTTAAAAAATATATTACAACTTAAATTTTACAACTTGTATTCATAAATTTTTATAATTTTAAATTTTGTTTATAATTTTACAAATTTTATTTATAAATTTTACAGCTTAAATTTTACAAATTACATCACAACTTAAATTTTACATATTGTATTTACAATTTTTTTTATAATTTTATATATAAATTTTATAATTTAAATTGTAGTTATAATTTATAATTTTAAATTGTATTTATAATTTTATAATCAAATTATATGGATTTAATATAAGTATACAAATTTAATAAGTCAAATACGAATTTATACGATTTGAATACGGTCAAATCGTATGTTTGACAATACTTCGACCAATTTTTTTTATTGGATTACCAATTAGGGTCTATCACACTTACTTAAATGTACTTTGGGATCTATATTGGGAGATTTTTACTTTAGGAGCCCAATTGTAACACGAGTGAAATTTGGAGGGTCTAAAGTGCAATTAACTTTTTATTTAATATTTCAGAAAGGAACAATTTTGTGAAAAAATTAAACTTGAAGAAGCACTATTGAGAAAATTGATACTTTAGGGCTAAAAGTAGAATTTTTTGAAATTTTGAGGGACACTTTTATAGTTAACCCTTTTATTTATCCATCAATTTCGCTAAAAATATTATTATGGGAATTGCTTCTTCAAAAGAAACAGAGTAAAATTTCCATTGATAATGCTCATATTGGACTTTTAAGTAAAAGACAAAGCTATCGATTGTGGAGTTTGTTGTCTTCTCGACATGGTTGAAAGACTTTGTTGTAAAAATTTCACAGAAGTTTGGATCTGCTGGCATAGAAATATACAAATTCTTCACACGTTGACTCACTAAATCCTTTTATCTCATCTTCTGAGCTTTTGTCCTAAGGTCGCTTGAAGTTATCTTAGGCCAAAATATCTTTCCGATGAGGATTCTTTCTTGACTTAATGATCATAAAAATCAATGACCTCTTGTTAAGCTATCAAAAAAGGGTTTGCCAAAGATACCCTCTAGGGTATACTAATTGAACTTTGGTTTCAATAAAGTCGATAATAGACATCACCAAATCATATGAAAATTCACATGTTCAAATATTTTTATATGTTATCTAAATTCGTCCGGTTGGATTCATTTAAGAAATATATATACAAACATTTATTCTTTTTGGCATTGAACTTTCAAATAATTGTCAATATTGCCCAAAATTTGACCAAATTTTATGTACACGTCAGGAGACATGTTAGTTAATATTGTCAAATTTTGGATATTTTTTACCGTTGTTGGAAAGTTCAATAATTTTGGAGCAAAAATAAAAATAAAATATTTATATGTTTTTTGATAGGTAGACTATTCAATGGTTTTTCCTGTCATGAAGTTTTCTTTGTTATAATATGTCTTCATATTAGTTTCCGCTTTAAGTTTTCCTTTTAATAACAGTTTCATACAGTTTAGCAGGATAAATGTTTGTAATTATACATGTTGGGTGAAAGCACAATTGTACAGCAAAGAAGTTGCATATAAAAAAAAATTATTTTCTATAAAAAAAAATTAGGTATATAATTTCGTTTCTCGCAAACAAAATTAGGCATTTGAATAATCTTATATTCATTTTCATTTATTTTCATAAATATAATTCATTTTCATTTATACAATATAATTCTTTCTTTTTTCCTTCTAAGATTATCTGTTACTGTTTTTATTTATCTATAAAGTTGTTTGTTTATTCCATTCGATCAATATAGCAGTAGTTTTAAAACGTGAACTGCAGCTATCTTTATCGGCATCAAAATTACGTGATCTTGACTACTTTTCAAAGGTACTCTAAAAAATTATTGTTTAATTTAGTATTGTGTAATTTAGTACTTCCTCTGTTCCAAAATTAAAGATACATTTATAAAATGATGACTTTTAAGAATAATTTTATGTTCTTCAATATTAAAAATAACAGTAAAAAAGTAATAACAAATTAGAAACATCATGTCATTTTATAATCATAAAATAAAAATGTATCTCTAATTTTGAAACGGACTAAAAAGAAAAATATATTTCTAATTTTAGAATAGAGGAAGTATTGTTCTTAGAATCGTTTTACTTATGAAATGGTTTTCTTTCTTAACAGTAAAGTTTCACCATATATTTTTCTTCTTTGCATCAACATTTGCCGTCTTTGTTGTTTCTTATACTTGTTTGTGTTGTTGATGATCGAGTTTCGAGAATTTGTGTATAAAAATTGTATAAATTTTGACGTTAGGTTGCCCAGCATGCGACAATGTTATTTAAGCATAAATGCACAATAATACATGAGAATTTGACCAAGGACTAATATTACCATGTGTTATATTGGTTGTTTCATTTTCATATAATAGTACAAAAATGAAGTATTTGTTAGAAAATAACAAACTAGCAAAGAGAAATAGAAAGAAAATAAATCATACAAAACATAAAATTTACGTGGTTCACTCAAATGTGGACTAGTATATGGTCGGCGGGTAGATAAGTCTCACTATCTTTAGAAGCTTCATAAATTAGACAATACATGATCCCCTCCTTATATATAATACAATATTTAATCCTAATTCAACAAGTACAAAACTACCCCTCAAAATTTGGGCCCTACCGGCCCTCTGCTCTAGAAACCGACCTAATTATCTTTTAGGTAGCTTTACAATCACTTTTGAATTAATTTTCAGATCATGCTTCACCGATAACAGTATTGCCATCATATTCTAATGCAGAGTGATCCTATGGTAGTAGTTTATACAAGGAAAAGAGATGGAAAACTAGAGGAACTTGGTCGAACGGAAGTCATAATGAACAATTTGGATCCTATATGTGGATAGAAAAAGTTCAAGTTGCATATCAGTTTGAGATTGTTCAGCCATTGATGTAAGCCTTTTGAACCCTTTTGGTTATCATTGTATATATTGATCAGTAAATCTGGGGAAGAAATATTTAGCCTAGTCAATTTTCCTTTTCTTTTTCTTTTTCTTTTTTCAGCTTCCAAGTGTATGATGTAGATACTAAATATCACAGTTTACCTACAAAGGTATTATAATTTTCTGCTTTTAAGATTAATCTAAGTTTACTTAAACTTCAGATTTTGTACCTTCGTTATACTTGCATTGCATGTATAGTCCCACAACTTGGGATTAAGAAACACGGACACTACTTCAGATTAGGGGCTATGTTACAGGGACTTGGATAGAATAGCCGATTAGATTCAGTATTTTGAAGAATCCAACCTACTTCTCAATTTTTTATATTAACATGAAGTATGAAATGTTCAGTATCCGTACCCTTGTTGAACTGCCGAGTGTCGAATACGGATACTTTAGGGCAAAGTGAAGAGTCCATGTAATATAGATTAGAGGAATGAATTTTAGTGTCAGATGTGTATAAGCAATAAGGACCTGTTACATTTGTAAGTGTAGGTACAGAAATTACACCTTGCTAGGGTTAGGGTTTCGTATTGGCTGGAGAGGAGAGAAATCCACGAAGAGTACGGAACTGATTGATTGATTGAAGAGGGGAGAAGAACAGGTAGGCAATTACTCCAATGACATGTGGCAGAACTCCTAGAATCCGGAAACCGGGTTAGGGTAGCAGGGATTCCAAGAGCCTTCTAGAGTCTTCGAGTTGTGAGAGAGTTTCAAGTGTTTAGCGCTTCAAAGAGTCTAAGTGTAATGTCTTGAGAGCGATCCCCTTTTCTTAGAATAGAGGGGCTATTTATAGAGTTTTCCTGGAAAATAGTCACATGCCAGGCACATGTTTTAAGGGAAATTCCCGAAATACCCTTTAATTATGTTTTAAAGGAGAAATTCCAGAAATGCCCTTTAATCATCAAAGTAATGCCCAAATTGCCCTGTTCTTCTAGCCACCAATCCAATCCCTCAATCAATTCCCAAAATGGGTCGCATCCACGCGTCTTCTGCCTTGGAAGACGTGGAGACTTCCCCGGGTCTAGTACATTTAATTAGGTCACATAAACCCTAATTTGTACATTTAATTAGGTTTTTTGTAAACCCTAATTTGTACATTTAATTCAATTAGGTCATGTGAACCCTAATATGCACTTGGGCCCACATTTGCCCCCTGCGCGAGAGTCACGATTCCTGAGAGACGCTCGTGCAAAAATACTCCAGGTTTGTGAATGATTTTGCGTGACTCCACTTGTCCAAGTAATGCTTGGTAAATCATCTGAAAGCTTCTCCATTTTGCTCAATATTTATTTCCTTATTTTCTGAGAATTAAAACAAGGAAGATCATCAGCTCCAAGAATCAAATCTTATTTTATATTTTAGAAACAAAATCTTCCTTTATTAGAATTTTATAAAGCAAGATCTTTTTCAAATATATATATATATATATATATAATTTCGAAATTGTCAAATATATATATATTCGAAATTGTCAAATATATATATATTTTCGAAATTTTATTAAAATACCAAATTTAAGCAATTTTTGAAAATTTATATATTTATTTAGAAATAAGCTCAAATAAACTTATCTTTAAATTGCGAAATCTTCCTTAAGAGGAACCTAGAGATTGTTTCCTTTACTATTGCAAGCTTGCAATTGGAATATATATATCTCCCAAGTCACTTAGGCCTTTCTTTTCATCGTGCAAAATTTTTCCTCTCCTCATTCAAGTCTGAAGATCACCAAGAAGTCGTCAAGCCAACAGTTTTCAGCTTGGGAACCAGGTAAAAAAAAAAACAATTTCTTCGTCTCTCTTTTTTTTTTCCAGTTTATTTGAGTACTTTCTGCCGAACGTTTTCTTGACCTGCTTCTCCTACGTTTCTTCTCAGGTTATTGTAGCTTTTCTTTTGTCTTCCGAGCCCCGTTACTTGGATTATATCTCGGTAGGGTTCCCTCGGATAATAAAGAAAAACACAATATTTATTGACAACGAAGCATCCGTTCCGAAAAAGTAATCTGTGGGGCACCAGAATTTTCAAGGTACACAAAATATAGTTTTTTTTTTTTTTTTTTTTTTTTTTTTTTTTTGCAGGAAGTCGAACCCTAGGGGGGGCCGAACCCTAGAGGGGCCGAACCCTAGGGGGGCCGAACCCTAGGGGGCCGAACCCTAGGGAGCGAATCCTAGGAGAAAATGTACTAAAATTTTTAACATTGGGAAGCGTGATCACTGTTTTGATCATAACTTTTGTTCCGTTTGGAGTCTCGGGGCCCATAATATATCAAAACGACCGTATCGACGAGCCCTTCAAAAGTCATCGCCAACGGCCATGACATATATCAAAATAATCCAAAAAAATGGCTCCGAAGGATGCATTTTGGCTGTCCGAAGTTTTGTGGAAAAATTTCAAATCTTGTTTTTCTTTCATAATTGTGATTTTGATCCTTCCTTGACTCCATTTCTTCTTATTTTCAGGTATTCTCAAGTGAAAGGCTCAAATTCTCCCTTTGCCATGGTAAGCCTACTCAAGCTCATATGCCTTACTTGACATCCTTAGTATCCTCATGTGGGGTCTTTCTTACTTGCAGGCCTCGTCTACCGGATGTTCTGAAGACTTGAAGACTTCTAGGGTAACTCCCTTCGTCAATGATTGTGGAAAGGCAAAAAAACTTGTTTCTTTATGTCGCGGCTTGCGAAGGTTGGGACGACTTCCCCCATTCCGGTCGCATTCCCCGCATGTGCATAGAGATACCAAGTGCGTTGCATGCTTGATAGAAGCTTTCAGGCGGACTGACCATTATACTTCATGATTTCATGATGACACAATCCTTTCGGACTTCGTCTCGGGTACCTCCTCGAGTTCCTCCCCCAGGATCCTCTGCTGTCGGGGAGATAAGATGTACTTGCTCTAGAGTAAAGCCGAGGATCCTTGTTTTTAAATTGTCAAGGATGATGATGATGATGATGATGATGATGATGATATTCCCATTGGATGTCGCATGGATACAGCAAGTGAGGTGGCGACCTCCACTACTTGTGAGCCTCGCTGACATAACATGATTATTGTCAATTCCTCCTCACCTCATGATGATCGTGTCAGCCTTAAGGTTGACGATTTCATGTCTGATGTAGGCTTAGGTCCTGCTATGGTTAGTACAATTCCATCGTCATGCCCACATATAACGTCTTCTCATTACAGTTTGGAGGGTACCGGTGACACCCATGTTGATGCTGATGCTATTATGACAGTTAATCCTCCTCCCCCGAGGGGGAATCCTGCGAAACCTATTGTTGATTTCCATCCTCCCCAGAAGGATTCTCCCGAGGCTTCACCTAAAAGGGAGGGTATAGTGGCGAGTTCTTTGGGTGGGGCATCGATGCTTTACTTTCTTTGCCCGTTGAGGAGCTCGCTTTCTTCATCTTGATTCTGCCACCTCGCCGCGGCTATCCACCCAACAACAAAGATGTCGTGGAGCTACAGGCATTCTCTAAGCCCGTGATTTGTGCAGCTCCTCTTCCGATGAATATTTTCTCGTGCTGGGCTGGATTTCCTCACTTCTAGGTATGGCTTTTTGTAGCTTTTTGTTATTACCTGTATCAAAGAACTCATTTATCATAGTAGAGTTTCTTTAGCATTAGTGATTGTCTTTAACTTGAATTTTTTCCTTAAGACCCAATGTTTAGTATTGAATCATAAGTTATTCAAATTAATACTCCAAGACAACAATATTCATAATAATGAGAGTAAACATGCAATTTTTCGATTTCTCGCAAACTAACACTTGAATCCATACTTTTAAAATCAAAGAATATTCAAGTATAAGTGAAAGTTTGACATTTTTATTAATAATCATATTGAAAAGCACAATGTTTCAAAAAAATTCATAATAATAATAGATTTTGCTTTTGTCGGATAAAGCATAACGTTCGCCACTTTTAGAGATAAAGTGTAACTTTCTCGGGTTTGAGGGCTTATAGTCAGGTGCCTCGATTACTTTTAAAGATGAAAGTATAACTTTGAGGACTTATAGTCAGGTGCCTCGATTACTTTTAAAGTTGAAAGTATAACTTTGAGGACTTATAATCAGGTGCCTCGATTACTTTTAAAGTTGAAAGTATAACTTTGAGGACTTATAATCAGGTGCCTCGATTACTTTTAAAGTTGAAAGTATAACTTTGAGGACTTATAATCAGGTGCCTCGATTACTTTTAAAGTTGAAAGTATAACTTTGTGCCTTATCCCTTGGTACGTCGTGCCAATTGTTTGGCGTATAGGGTTTCATAAGGGCTTAAGTTGCATGCCTCGTCACTTGGTCATCCAATTTCTTGGCAAGTGCAATCCACGAGGACTTGACCACCATCGTGGGTGGATTTTTAATTCGTCAATTCTTGTGTCTCCTCCCTTGGTCATCCAATTTCTTGGCAAGGGATACTATTGAGTCTTTGTTTTTTTTTTTTTTTTTTTTTTTTTTCGACCTCTTGGGCTACACCCTGGGTAATAATGTTGCATGTTTCTTTTCCTTTGTGGTTTGGAAGTGGCTTTTCATACACGGTGCTTTTCTTTTCATAGTTCGATTTCTCCGGCTGCCAGCTTCTCATGGTATATCCTCCGCATACTATAACAGTCCATAGTGGAATGTCCTGCGTACTGGTGGTACACACAGAAATCTGGTCTTCTCTTCATCTCTTCCGTCACCACAAATTTAGGCGTTGGGGGTTTCACCACTCCGTGCTCAACCCATTGTTCGTACAGGCCCCTGAATGCCTTCTCACTGCATGTGATAGCCTCTGGAACTGACATCCTGGTATACTTGCCCCCAAGTTTTCCTTTACTTTGTTCAAAATTTCGCTCATTCTTCTCCCTCTTGCCCCCTTGTGGGTTTGACTGAGAGTCAACCAAAGCCACAGTTGCTGTTCTCTTACCCTTCCATGTAACCATCGCATGGTTGATGGGAACTGTCACGATTCCTCCCAAATCTTGTGCGAAGGATGAGAGGGTTGCAAATGAATCACAGGCCTTTGTAATGAGATGGGGCTTGAAGGAGTCTAAAGCACCATTGTTGCATATGCTAACCAAGTTCTTCTCTTCAATTGGCTCAGCACACTTCTGTGCTTGGGCCCTGAATCTGTCCACATAATCTGACAACTCCTCATTCGGCTTCTGCTCGAATCGCATCAGTTCTACAATAGTTACCTGTTTTTGCACATAGAAAAATTTCTTAAAAAATTGCAATTTCAGATCATCCCAATCATGGACTGATCCCTTCTCGAAATTGTAGTACCAACTGAAGGCACTATCCGTCAAAGTCTTGTTAAATTCCCTCATCAACAGATTATGGTTATTCACCTCATCATAACCCAACCATGGAGACATCGACTCCACGAACCTGGCAATATGCTCCCTAGCATTCCCTTTCTCCCCGTTATACTTTGGGAACTGCGGGGGGTGCTCAATATACCCTGCCGGGTACGGTTGTCTCCGTACATGTGCCGGGTAGGGTGGAGTAAAGTCCAACTCTGAGGGTCGGGATGTCTGCTTGCGAAATTGATTGATCACATCGATCATATCATCCTTCGTCACATACTGGCTCGTGGTATGGACTCTTTGAGGGGCTGTGATGTATTGATGCATAGGTGGTGTGTATGGTAAGGAAATTGGCTGGTGTACACTTGCATCCTGCACAATTTGTATCGGTGGTGCTTGTTGGCTTGTTAGTTGGATATGGCTAGGGATGGTCGGTATCTGCACTTGTGAAAATGCTGGGAGAGTGGTCGGGATGATGTTGGGCTGAGGTTGACTCACTTCTAATCTGAGTTGTGGCACATCACCGCTGTTTTGGGGCTCCAAGTGGATGATTGGAATCGGCTGACTCTCCGTTGTTGGAGGCACAGTCGGATTTTCTTTGTTGTTGCTGTTGTCCTCCACTTCTGCTCGTTCCCCCTGCGAACTTCCTGGGAACATAGCCCTGAAAGTGGGGATTTGCATCAACTGCTGGCGGAAATTCTCCATCTCTTCCTGCTTCCTCTGCATTTCCAACATCATGGCCATCATCATCCCTTGGCCTTCTCGTGCCTCCTGTAATGCCTTGAGCATCTCCATCTGCACAGCATTCGCAGTCGTCTGCGCTCCAGTTACTTCCTCACCTTGCCTTCCTGTGTTTGTCTGTCTAGCGCTGGTTTGTTGTTGATCAGCCATTTGAGGTGATGTTGAGCTTCCTTCTGAAACGTCTTCTAAGATAGGTTGATCAAAGTCCAGATTCGCGCTTTGGAGCACTGGATTTACTTGCCTTGAAATCGGATCCGGTGAAGTGATGGTTGTTGTCGGTGAAACTCTTCCTGTAATTCTCCCACTTCGAGTTGTGGGCATACCCTTCACGAATTCTACACCTCCCCAGCAGAGTCGCCAAATAAATGTAGGTACAGAAATTACACCTTGCTAGGGTTAGGGTTTCGTATTGGCTGGAGAGGAGAGAAATCCACGAAGAGTACGGAACTGATTGATTGATTGAAGAGGGGAGAAGAACAGGTAGGCAATTACTCCAATGACATGTGGCAGAACTCCTAGAATCCGGAAACCGGGTTAGGGTAGCAGGGATTCCAAGAGCCTTCTAGAGTCTTCGAGTTGTGAGAGAGTTTCAAGTGTTTAGCGCTTCAAAGAGTCTAAGTGTAATGTCTTGAGAGCGATCCCCTTTTCTTAGAATAGAGGGGCTATTTATAGAGTTTTCCTGGAAAATAGTCACATGCCAGGCACATGTTTTAAGGGAAATTCCCGAAATACCCTTTAATTATGTTTTAAAGGAGAAATTCCAGAAATGCCCTTTAATCATCAAAGTAATGCCCAAATTGCCCTGTTCTTCTAGCCACCAATCCAATCCCTCAATCAATTCCCAAAATGGGTCGCATCCACGCGTCTTCTGCCTTGGAACACGTGGAGACTTCCCCGAGTCTAGTACATTTAATTAGGTCACATAAACCCTAATTTGTACATTTAATTAGGTTTTTTGTAAACCCTAATTTGTACATTTAATTCAATTAGGTCATGTGAACCCTAATATGCACTTGGGCCCACAGTAAGCATATAATTGCCACTCATTCATTTATTCTTCTCCCTCATCCATTCCTTACTATCAGTCTTTGAGCAACAAATATCCGGAAATTGCCGAAGATTAAGTTTAATCTCTTATTGCTGCACCTAGCAGATGTTAAAGTTGAAAGATCAAGAATTTCTCGGTGAGGCCAGTTGTGTTCTGTCCGATGTGAGTTTCTTGTTTTGTTTTTTTCTTTTTTTTTTCCTATGAAATTTTATTTTACACCTTGTTTTTGTTTTACAAGTGTAGAGTACAGATGTACTTTGGAATGTTTTCTAAATATTTGTGTTAAGGTTGCTTGATATTATATTACACTTCACACAAAAAATTTCAATTTTAGGTGATTTATCTACTTTTATATGATCATCATTCAAATGAAATGATTTCTATATCGGAGTAATTTATTCTATTACTAACTTATGGCAGATTGTGGCTAAACAAACTCGATCTTTAACGCTAAATATTCACAATAGACATGGGCCTGGTTTGAAGAACTTGGGCACAATCACAGTTCATGCAGAGGAAACAGTTGCTTCCAAAAATGCTGTTGAGATTGCATTTTGTTGTGCGCATTTGGATAACAAGGACATTTTTTCCAAAAGTGTAAGCATATGCAAATCATTGTGTCTATCAAGTTATATTTCTATTTGTAGGTGAATCTGTCCCTTATTTTCTTGTTTTTGCGGTTTACTGTTTTAGGATCCTTTTTTAAGAATCTCCAGGATTGTTGAGACAGGAGGTTTTGTACCGATTTGCAAGACAGAAGTCGTGACAAACAACTTGAATCCAGTTTGGAAGCCCTTGTGTCTAAGCATGCATCAATTTGGGAGTAAGGTGAGCTTACCATTGTCATTTCCGGATGCTTATGCTATGTTTGAATTGAAGAAATGATACGATTTTTAGTATCTGAAGTGCATGTTTGATTGTTGGTAACGGTGGGTGGTGTGATAAGATGATATAATTGTCACATTCATCCATTCCACCACCTCATCTATGCAATGAAAAAATCAAGGAAATTGAAAGAATTTTTATTCCATCGAAATGCATGGTTGTTAATTTGCCGAATTAATCACCAAATACACTTTCTTTTATTTCATTCATTCCTCAATTACATTTCTTCAATCTAAACGGAATAGAGTAAGTTGAAGATATGCTATCTTTTGGGGATACTGATTTTAAGCCGTTCAAAATGGACAAGTAGTCTAATTGAGCAATTTATAGAAATGAGTTGTGTTTTTATAGTTTGCATTCTATATGACTTTTGTTATACAAGTATTATACAAAAATAACTCTCTGCTATACAATGCAACTAATTTTTACAAGACTGTCCAAATGAAAGTCCAATTTGGACTATCTAGAATCCAAATCCATTTTTTTTGGTGTAGATACTGGTTTAATGAAACTTCGTCTTTTAAGTATTTATTCACAGTTTTCTCTTTGTTGCAGGATAACCCTCTAGTTATCGAATGTTTCGATTTTAACAGTAGTGGAGATCATGTCCTTATCGGGTAATTATTGCAGTTGCAATTTTTCGAGCATCTACATTTAGTTTAATATTCCTTTCATTCCATTGATAAAAGTTTTGTGTTAGCAGTAAAATACAGAAATCAGTTGCAGATTTTGAAAAGCTTTACATAGAAAAAGTTGGTGAGAATTTTGTCGTACCATATTTTCGTCACCGGGGTCATGACAAGGTAACATAATTTAAACTTGGATCAGGTTTTGAGGAACATGTTAATTGTCACCTATTTTTGAAGCCTTGTATTTATTTACCTACAGGTTCTTAAGGGCCAGCTTTTTGTGGATGGATTTGTTGAGAAGCAAATGTACAGTTTTGTTGATTACATCTCTAGTGGGTTTGAGCTCAACTTCATGGTTGCTGTTGATTTGACTGGTAACTAGCTATGAGCAATCCTAATTTTTTATTTTTTTAATTTTTATTTTATTCTTTTGGTGCCCTATGATGTATGCCTTGTTATTTTTTCCAGCTTCAAATGGAAATCCTAGAAGTCCAGATTCCTTGCACTATATTAATCCTTCAGGCCGGTTAAATGCTTACCAGCAGGTAATGAGATGCCACTTCTGTTAGTTTTCAAATTCGAGATATTTATACGTTAAGAAGTTGTTAAAGTATTGACTACCTTATAAGTTTAACTAAACAGATAGGATTATATCTCAGATTCCTTGAGATATAATCGAAAGCACACCTATACAAACAAGTTGCATCTTATATAGTAAAAGGTTGCTTTTCGGATAACAGAATTGAAATTTATTTGCTATATAAAATACAACTTATTTTTGAAAATTGCACAAATAGACTGTTCATTTTAAACTACCTGAAATCAAAATCCTAAACAAAATATGTCATGTAACAAGGACTTAAATTAATTACTTAAATAATTGCAGGCTATAATGGAGGTTGGGGATCCAATTCTATGATTCGGATAGGCTCTTTCCTGCTTGGGGCTTTGGTGGAAAGACATATGATAGTTCAATATCTCATTGTTTCAACTTGAATGGGAGTCCCAATGGCTTTGAGGTAATACTTTATTTCACAAGTGAAGAGATGTATTAAATTCTATGTTGTTATATAACAGTTATTGCTTGATAACTCTTCTTGAGTTTGACAAATTTGTGAATATCATATAGTAATGAAATCAGGCTATTTGCGAGCTCAATTCTGCTCGACTAAGCCCGACTTGAACTCGTTAAACGATTCAAACTCGAACAAGCTCCTTTACCCATTTAGTTAAATTAGCCAAGCTCGAACAACGTAGTGTACGATCGAGTAAGCCTGGCTTCACATAATTATTTTTCTTATTTTTACTCGAGTAGCATCGGCTTGCATAAGCCTGACCTGAGCTAGAACTCAACTCGTTATTAAACAGATCGAGTTCGTACACTAAATCTCAAACTCGTTTAGAGCTCGACTCAACTCGACTCGTTTAACTTTTAAACGAATTCGAACTTGGTAAGTCAAAACTCAAGTCGGCACGTTTACAGTACTTGCTAATGCGAATTATAATATAGGTTAGTGTAAGGTTAAAAAAATGTCTTCTTAATGTAAAAATCTTCGTTTACCAGTGCTGAAATACATATTTCTGCAACGTCTGCTACAATTGAAAAGTGCAATAACATGTTTTCAGTTAAATTGACCTTAGTACGAAATTAGGTTTTATATTTCTTGTACATTTTTCATGGTCTCAATGACCCTCTATGACAGGTTGAAGGAATTGAAGGCATCATGGCTGCATATGCAAGCGCTTTGCGCAATGTCTCTCTTTCAGAACCAACTCTATTTGGTCAAGTCATCAACATGGCTGCAGAAATAGCTGCCCAGTCCCTTTCCTACAACCGCAACAAATACTTTGTCTTGCTAATTATTACGGTACATTTAAAAAATTAAATATTTATTTTTTATAAATGGTGGCTATAGGGCTTAATTGGCTACCACATCTTATAACATCTACAAGACATGATTTTTTTTAAAAAAAGATGGAACCTTCCACAATAGTGTTGCAGAAGATAAAATTATTAATTTCGAGTTAATAGTAACACAATTTAGCCCCTGCAACATAGTATTGCGGTAGTTAAGTTGTTCCACAAAACAATGTGACGGAGGGTCTTATTTTTTTTAAAAAAATCCTGCTAGTCAAATCTTGCAATGGACAGTGGAAGATTTGATGGCCAATTAATGCTCTATAGCCACCATTGCTATGAATAGGTTCCTTTCATTATATATATATATATATATATATATATATATATATATACATAGAGGAAACATTTCTCCAGCGAACCGGAAAAAACGAGCCAAAAACGAACCGGCTATAGCAACGGTTTTGTCGGTCGCTATAGCATAGAAAGCCAACGAACCGGCTATAGCGACGGTTTTGTCCGTCGCTAAATCCGGTTCGTCGGTTTTCTATACTATAGCGACGGACCGTCGCTATAGCCGATTCGTTTTTGGTTCACTCCCAACAGTTCGTTGGAGAAATGCTACCTATATATATATATATATATATATATATAAATATATATAATTCTTACTTTTCTATGATTTCAATAATAAGATATTGACCATATTTTTAGGATGGAGTCCTTACTGATCTTCAAGAAACTAAAGATGCTCTGGTTAGAGCATCTGATCTACCACTATCAATTCTTATAGTTGGAGTTGGTGGTGCAGATTTTAAGCAAATGGAGGTAAATATTTGTTTTCTATTCTTGGAACCTAGACTATCTGGTCTGGCAGTAGCACTATACACTACATATCACTCCTTTTGCAAAATGAGCTGGTTTATCTTCCTTCTTTTTTATCTCTCCATTCATTTGTTTTTGTCAACTGGCAGATCCTTGATGCTGATAATGGACATCGCTTAGAGAGATCTACGGGAAGAATCGCTACAAGGGATATTGTTCAATTTGTTTCAATTTAAATAATGCATTTCATCAAACAAACTCAATTAAATACATACTTTGAATAAAAAAAATTCTCCACATCAATTTAACTAATGTAACACATATAACTAAATTAATCTACCACAAATTCATCAATTAATTATTTAATTCAATAATTAAATCATCGAAAAATATTTATTTAATTCAATAAATATTTAAATTAAATTACAAAATTCTCGTTCGTCACATCCGGTGCGTCAAGGTACTACCCGTTCAACAAAATCTTATTGTCATGAATGTAATTACAATATTATTACACCATACACTACAAGAAAATTGGCTAACAGCGACCAAGACTTTCAGCGACCGCACTATCCGGTCGCTATTGTTCTTAATAGCGGCCGCTATTAGCGACCGCATTTAAATCTGATCGCTAGTTCATATCAACGACCGCATGCGGTCGTTGGTCCATTTTTGCTGCTACAAAATTGGGCGCAAATTTTAGCGGGCAGATTTATTGCGACCGATTAGTAACAGCGACCGCAATCGGTCGCTAATAAGGCCACGCCAATTAAAAATCAGCGACCGCATGCGGTCGCTGATAGCGGTCGCTGATTCTTTCTAATCCAGGCAATTGAACAAAACCAGACCATATCAGGCGAAGAACAAAGAACAAGAAGAGAGGGAGAAGAGAGAAGGAGAGAGAGGGAGTAGAAAGCTGAGACTTTACGCCGCCGCCGCCCACCGTTGTCGGACCTTCCCACGCCGTTGTCGCCCCCCATCGCCGGACCTGCCTACCTGCCCACGCCGGCTGAGAAATCAGGTTTAGTTTCTAATTTGTTTTTAAAATTTAAAATTGATGTCTATGGACATCAAGAAAAATGTATTTTCTTTCAGCAATTTGTTTCATATAATTGCTAATTGGTTACTGTTTAATTGCTTAATTATATTTTTGTAGGCTTGTGGACAATAATAATTTATCTATCCTATACATAAAAATACTGTGAGTTCCTCCTCTGCAGATAAGGTTCTTTTATTATATAAAGAAAATAAATTGTTTACTTATGGGGTTTTAAAATTTCAAATATTGTTATCTTATACTCTAAATCTTGTTTGTTTGATAATGGTATGGTTCCACTTGGATTGGTGATTTGGCCTGAACATTTGAATTAGAAGAATTGTTATCTTATGAATTTTATACGCCCATGTGCATTTTCTTCTATTTTCTTTAGTTTTTTTGACAAGTATAGATGTGTGTTGTTATCTTGCTGTAATTTTTTTTTTAACCTCTTATGGATATAATTATCTCTAGCTGACCTTTGTTTTCTTTTCCCTCGTCCATCTTAACACTCGGACTCAAGTTCCAAAAATATTCATTTGTAGAGCTTATTATTGTTGACACTGCCTAATAATCTGTCACATTAATCATGGTCGGTCTTATAGTGGTTGTGCATGACTTTTCCTTCATTGTTTTGGTATACACAACTATTACTCATGTCCAAGATTTTGTATCAACTGCCTCAATGTTGGTGTCTAATGCTTACCACCATACTGTTGTTTTGTTAGGATAGGTACTTGGGAGTTGGACATAGAAACGATGATGCACTGTTTCCTTTAAATAATAAGTATCATTTTGGTAGTTGCGTTTCGTTATTTTGCTAAATTTTGAGCAAACCTATTATCACGTCAGAGATAATTCACACGTAAACAAAGATAATTCACAAGTAAACACAAATGACAAAGACTTATTTAAATGACAAAACACATGTACCTGGAATAATTCACAAAGATAATTCACAAGTAAACACAAATAATAAAAGAAATACTACTATGATAATTCACCAGTAAACACAAATGACAAAAGACTGATTTTATTTTATAATCAAAAGTGCACTGTTGTAAAATCCACAAACAACATTATTGCCTCAATGTATCTAATTAATAATGTTTTGAACCAAAATAAACTGCTAAATCTTTTTATTAACACTGTTAAGTTCATGTGAACAAGTTAAAACATTCTGATGCTCAATTTGTATGATAACATCTACGCGAGATTGAATATAATCATCACGAACTTGAGGCAATGACAAACAAACAAAGAAATTATAAACCATGACAAATAGTTTACAAAGATCCATTGAAATCGCAAAGATTATTATGCAGATATAAAAAGATAAATCAAAAACATTAACCATAAACAAGCCAACTTATAAAAAACATACACTGAAAGTAGTATGCACACAAGCCAATCATATATGATATGATCTAGCATATACTTTGTAAATATTATTCATTTATTAATAAAAAGAATTGATTTTCTTAAAAAGGCATTTTATATTATCTACATAGTGCTTTTATATCAAATGTGATAAACCCATAGTTTTGAGCAATGCTTTTAGAATCATGATAGTGATCATGCTAATGAGATCTAAATTCTAGATAGCTCAGAAACTAAAATCGTTCCTAATCGATGGATTACTAAAGAGGGATTAGTGAATCCGAATAGATTAGTACATACGTTGCTTGCTCTTATGAAGAGGATGATTGATCTCATAATCATTTGTGTGGAGAAACTAAACCAAGTATGTAAGTGCTTATTAGAGAATAAGTTCACTGAACGTGGCTCGCTAAGGAATACCTAATGGAGTTTTACTCACCTATCAATAGGAATTCCTCTAGTGATAGTAGTACAAGTGATCCTTGGACTTGAGATCATCATAGTATCTTGTGTGTGATGAGTTATACTTTGACATGTCCCTTAAGACCCTTAGGGTATATCAAAGGGTATGATTGGGTATAATAAGTTATACATGGAGATAGGTGAATGATCAACAAAGAATCTACCACTTCTACTAAAAGGAGAGAATGACATATGTGATTTCGATAAATGACGACTCAGAAGTCTTTGGCCGAAAGCAGAATGGAATTAGAAAGGAGTTTCTAATTTGCATTATTAGAGTTGTGCATTTGAGAATCGAAATACATATAATTAAATAAAATAAGACTTGACAGTAATTCCATGTCTTATATTTAATTGGGACATTGTATGGTAGAAGGATTGAATTGTTACGGTAAACTATTCACCGAAAGGTTCTTTTGTGATTAATGTTAAAATCTATATTAGCTGGAAAGTCGTTGATTCGCTAAGGGGGCTTACCCTTATTGTAGAATAAATATTATTTATTTTAAATGAATTAAATAGTTTACTTTATTTATTTAAATAAAATTTAGAATTGTTCTAATTGATTTATTCACAACCGGTTTAATATGGAGAACCTAAAGGGTTACACCGCAAAAGAAAAATATTTATTTAAGAAGTAAAATGGCATAATCGTAATAATAAGTTAAGTGTATTTAATTTAAATCTATGGAGATAGAATAAATTAAATAGCTTAATATTTATTATTTAATATTTTTAGAATATTAAATATAAATTATTAAGAGGAGTCTTATTATTATTATTACAATTACTATTATTTAATTCCTAATAGGGATTGAGAATTAATTAATAGAAGTACTCTCTCATAAATTCCTAATTGGATTAGGAGTTTAATTAATTAAAGGAGTTTTAATTAAAATAAAAACCCTAATCCTAAATAGTTTAGGAGGGTTCCATATATCTATAAATAAGAGGAGTCTTATCATGATTTAGGGTTAGACAGTTACACACTCTTCCATATGAATTGGAGAGAGAAGAGTACTTGCAATTTCTATAGAGATAGAAACTAGGGTTTTGCCAACACTCTATCTTCTTGAAACAACTATTATTTCCTTGGGTGGATCACCTCTATGAGGCCAAACACTGGGTGGCTAACGCTTTGATCAAAGGAAGGAATTTAATCGGTGGAATTTAAGGAGAACGCGAAGGACTTTGGAGATGAACTCGTACCTGTGGGAAGGCATAGTTCTACTACAAGGGGTATGCATTCTCATACTTTTATCTCTTTTCGTTTAATTGATTAATTGAGCACATGGGATGATCGATGGTGATGGTTTGTATGAAAAATTTTAAAAATCCGTTTTTTATCGCAGCTTCCGACACTATTTATGTAATCTTGATTGCCATGTTCACGCTTATAATACAAACCCTAACCCAGTGGCAATCAAGAGGTCTCTAAACCTGTGCTAAATTAATGATTATTATGATTTCATGTATGGTGATGGGTAATGCGATTGGGATCGATTTTGCTGGGGCAACGGAAAAAAAAAAAATTTCAAAGTTCTTGACTACGCGGCGCGACCACGCCGTCTTCTAGTTCATTCTGGGAGCGCTGGGTCGCGCCCTAACCCAGAAAATCGTTTCTGTGGGTTGCATGCGCGGCCGCGCCGCTCCTAGTCTCATTTTGCGGAGGCGCGGCCGACGCCGGGTCTGCAGATTTTAAAAATTTTAGTTTATTTTTTATTTATTTATTTTTTTAAATTAAGGATAAAAGGTTTATTTTGAATTGGAATATGATTAAAATTAAAATTTTTTAATTATTTTTTAAACTTGGGAATGAGATTCCACGTTAACTAGAATAAAAGAGTTTATTTTATTTTTTGGAATAAGGGATTCCCATTGTTTCGTATAGAATAAAGGAGTTTTTTATTCACATTACTGGGAATAGGATTCCATGGTTTCCTTAAAAATAAAGATGTTTATTTTGATAAGGAATATGATTCAACATATTTTATTTTCCAACAATTTTTAAGTTAAAATAAAAGAGTTTTTGTGTTTATTGACACTTTGAAATTGGATTCATGCTTAATTGAAATAAAAGAGTTTAATTTTGATTTTGGAATTTTGATTAAAAATAAAGGAGTTTATTTTTATTCCAAAATTTGGATATAAATAAAATAAATCAAGTTTATCGATATGAGTTTAAATTTTGATTAACTACTAAAGGAGTTTTATTTTTGTTTCAAAATTAGCATTTTCTAGGTTAAACTTTTAATTGCCCATTAAAATGATTATCAATGCATAAATGGAAATGGTTTTATTATTCATGAGGATGAATGTTTATTTATTGATACATATGGAGATATGTATGATAATAAACTTAGGGATTGATTATGGCACTACTGACCGAATGTGTGATTGGACTTCTATTTTTAGTGAATAGCTTGAATGAATGCAAGTTTTTATAAATGGGGTCTGCGTACCTCGTCTTCTCTAATTTTTTTTTTAATGTATAATTCTATCTCCCTCCTATGTACTTTCCCTTAACTGCTGATCAAGGTTTTCTATTTATTGTCAAATCAAGTTTATGTAATAGGCTTTACTTTAGAAAATTACTTGAAGAATTGGAGACAATAGGAGCAAGGAGTGCTTGGAAGACCCGTTTTGTAATGGAGCCCGGGTTTAAATGTAATAGTTATATTTAAATTTTGTTCTTGCACCCTAGGTTTGGACCTTTTGGTTCACTCGGTGAACCTCTAGTGAACCAAAACTAGAATAAAATGTCCATAATCAATTCGGGTAGAATATAGTATTTCTGATATGTGCATGCTTATTATGTATATATTATATTATTATACAAATATGCTTCGCATAGTTAAATAATATGACGCGTATTTTATACTATATATGTTGCAGTTGCGCCGCTAACACAAAGATGAGACAAATAATAAACAAACCCCTCAAAAAAATTATATTAAGTCCTTAAGCGTTTCAAAGAATATTTGGTATGAATATCGAACGCTCGCTCATTTCTAGCATGGTAAAGTCAATATTTAAGAGTAATTAAATATGTTAATATGAGTTTTGTTCCGTGTCACCACGACAGGGCAAGTATTAAAACATTTAAGATGTTTGCATTATCACGACAAATTTGATTGCTTATACAGTAGACTGGAACGATGCCTATTTTGTTGTGTCACCACAAGGACAGTGTTTTTCTTTTTGAATATATAGAAGTGGCCTAAGGTTGGACTTAACTTGGATAATTTTGTATTCGGACTTTGTGTCACCACATTGGATTCAAAAAATAATCTAAGAGGCAAAATACAAGGAGCTACATAGTGATGTAATTGACAATAGTTGTCTACCTTAATTATTTATTATTATCGTTTTGTTTGTGTCACCACAAAGGACTATATACATTTGAAATGGGATCCTTATTCTCACTACGCAAAATCCTTTTATTAGAAGTTGCCGAACTATATTAATTGAGGGTAATATAGTTTTGATGGAAAATAGATGATGAGTACCAATTTAAAAATAAAGACCTACTTTATTTTGGTTAGATATTAATTAAAATGAATGGTATGCCTAAAATGTTGTTAAATTAACAAAGTTCATTTAACAGAATTTTACAATGTCTAATTCACTAATCACTGCGTAGCATATTAGAATGTTAATTAACCGGATCCGAAATTACACAGACTAGTTAAGGAATCTGAGAATAGTTCTCAAGGCTTGAAAAAGGCTATCTTAATGTCCTTAATGTGTTCTTATTCCCATGCAATGGTTGCAGGGGACAATGCCCTCTGAGGAAGATGATTGCTACTTTTAGAAAGTTTTAGTAAGGATGATGCCACAGTTGGCTCAAATGCATCATGCTCGCATCCATGAGTAACGGAGCTTCGCTGCGTCAGCATGAAAACTATGGATGCTCCTACTTATACTCCTGCAACCTTCAAGGAGTTGAAGGGTGGAGGAAAGTAGGGACTATTTAAGATATTCCAGATATCTAAGGAGCTCATTCCGATCTTAGAATAATCCGATGACACTACAGGTACAAACATATGTCTTAAAATGATTCAATCTAATTGGAACAATTGGGACCAATTGTTAATTCGGATTTTAATGGATGGAAGAGTTGATCCAAAGATTTTGATCTGTGCAATCACTTCCGGACTCTTTCTCACAAATTGTTGTGAATTTCCACGATGAACAGAGCTATATATCAGCCCTGCCTTGAGTTGTTGGCTGTAAACATGTTTGAAAACTGTAAACAGTCACTTTCCCAACCAAGAAAGACCAAGTTTTTACTGGTAGATGATTCTTTCCAGGAAGCGCGCAAGAGGGACCAAAGGAAATCTTCCTTAAAAGAAGAACAAATTCAAAGAAGGTAAATGGTAAAAAGGCAAAACACAACAGGACAATTAAGAACAAGACTTGAATGCAGATTAGCAAAGGATGTTTTGCTGTTCCACTACAATAAGACCTGGATTACTACAAAGGGAAACTGTAAGGGAGAATCTTACAGAGGCTAACCAGAAGAAGAAGTTAGTGAAGCTTCCGGTTACAGAATACTAAGTTTGTCGATGGATTTAAAAATAAATCTTTTCTTGTAAGTCAAGGTTCTACACTTGGGTATTGGATGACCGGCTGTAGTTCTCCACGTATGCAATCCAATGCAGAGGGACTAAGAGCAAAAGTAGAAAGAAAGCCTAAAACATAGAGTAAGTGAATCTTATGTGTGGAATGGAGCAAAGGTAGCTTCATATAACCATAGAAACTTATAGTTTTAGCGTTGCCTACAGGCAAGTCTATTAAGTTAATAAGGTTTGTTATTATAATTCCAGGTTTCTCTTTTAGAAACAATATTACTATTCCGTATGTTGGTCAAGGAAGGAAGGTTATGGTATTATTATTTAAGGACAATTTGTGGGTGTTTCTATTTATAATGATAATGTTTTTGTTTGGAAGACTGGAAGAATACTTGATAGATTTTGTATACTTGGCTTACATGAAAAAATATTTTGCAAATTCGAATAAACTAATAAAAGAAAAGGAGATGGTCCATTCAAAGAGTTGGAAATGTGTGCTTATTTGATGAAAATACAATGTCGGATTCATTTGTTGAAAGGTTCCAAAGAATTCAGAAGTGAAAACATATTGACAAAGTATTAAGATTTTTTTGATTCAGATCGATGGTACAAGAATACTTGTGCAATGAAGTTACTCGTAGATCATCTCAAAATGATATTTTATTCATAATGGGACACACTCTGTTGAATATGCAATAATTGATTGATGTATCCTAAAAGGAAAAATTATACCTTTGTTGGTCCATGGTTGCAGTCCATGTGATTTATTAACCCGACATTCTAGGTAATCTATCTGGGGTTATGCCCTAGAGAAGAAAACGCATTTGCATATCTACAAATTAAGGGTAACCTCTAAATCCGGGCCTCCCTCCAAGACCTCATAAAGGGTTATGGATAGAGAAAAAAGGAATCATACTCTTAAGTTATGTTAAGATTAAGATAAGGACGTTGTCCGAAGCTTATGTTGGAGAAATGGGGAAAAGGGTTTTTTTGCAAAGTTAAGTTGTAAGTTTCTAAGTTTGAGAACCAAAATCTGACAACGTGCAGGACTATGTGTGGGATATTCTTAAAGAAAGTTTGTTTAGGGGTATGTATCACTATAATCCTACATTGCTGCCTCTTCTTAGATAAAAGGTGTGATTATCATTGAAGAAGCGTAGTGGGAGGGTGGTATTAGATCTTTGAAGGAGTTCAAGAACCACAAAGCACTTTATGTTTTCGATACGAGGGAACCGGTAGATAGACCTATTGTACCACAAACCGGAAATCGTAAAAAAAAACTTTGGAAGAGTACCGAAGATACTTGGGGAGGTATGGATTCATCATAGAGGATCATTGTATGATGAGGTACGCATCATAGAGGATGATGAAGATCCAGTTATATATGATGAGGCTAAGAGCAGAAGACACTCAGAGAAAATGGCATATGGCCATGAAATCCGAAATGTTGGACCTCCATGTATGAGAACCAAGTATAAGACTCTGGTTACTCCACAGAAGGGCATAGTGGCCAGAGTATGAATCTGGGTCTTTAAGAGAAAGACTGGGACAAATGGTAAGGGTGGAGACCAATAAGACCAGACCTGTTTAAAAGGGCTTTCAAGTCCAAGGAGTTAACTGTGATAAAACCTTATTACCGGGTAATTGCTCAAGTCCCATTTGGATTTTGCTTGTGATTGCAGCTTATTATGAAATCTGGCAAAATGGATGTGGATACAACCCGTTCCTCAATTGAAGACATGATGAGAATGTATATATGATATAGCCAGAGGAATATGTTTCAAAGGATTGAAGCAAATCGTGTTTTAAGCAACAAATGAATCCATTGATGGATTGAAGTATGCTTCTCAAAGATGGAACATTCGTTTTCATGTAGACAATCTAAAGAGTTTTATTTTATCATAAAACGCGAATGAACTAGTGTGTACACAAGGGTTAGTGGGAGCACCTGTGACATTCCTAGTATTATATGTTAGATAATACTACTGATAAAGGAATAACACAACCAATGCTACAAATTTGTCAGTAAAGAATAAATTGTTCTTAAACAATCCTCCATGAATGACTTGGGAGGAGTATCCTATAAAATTGGGGAAAAATAAATCCTATAAAGATAGATTAAAAAGGATGTTCGCTTTGACCCAAGAAACGTATATTCATTTGATGCTAAAGGCATTTAGCATGGCAAACTCCCAAGAGAGGTCCTCATGATGATAGCCATGGAGTGTATCTCTCTAAATTTTTCTCTAATTAAAAGAGAGATCGCATGAGTTACTAACATGAATGCAGTGAAATATCACAAGAACCTGCTAATGATACAGTCATAATCAAGAGATGATCATTGAAAGACAGTGATAAACATCTTTAAGTACTTAACCGGTACTAAAGAAGTGATCAAGATTCATGGAAGGTCTGAATTAAAACTAGAGGAACAAAACAGACTCAAGTTTTTCAGACTGACCAAGACGATAACAAATCCACTTTAACGTAAATCCGTTACCTTGAAAGGTGGTGTAGTGAATTGGAAAGGTACCTAAACAGGAAAGGTTCCAAACAGCAAAGAGTTATTGGTTTAGTGACAAAGACAAAGTATAATAGTTGTAAATGAAGCTGCAAGGTTATTGTTTGGATGAAAAGTTCAATACATAACGAGGAATAGTTCCTAAGTCTCATCTTGGATTCAAACATGTGTTGCGGCACATTCATTTTGATTAGTAGAATCATTGAAAGAGGAGAAGTCACTATAGAGCTAGTGGACTCTCACGAACAACATTGCGTATCCCTTGACCTGAAGCTTTATCCAAACAGGAGGATGAATCGTCACTTTAGAGAAGAAGGGTATAAAAGATTACCATAGGCGATTGGCTTTTAGTGCAAGTGGGAGAATTGAAAAGTAGTATGCACACTAACCAATCATATTTTGATATGATGCAGCATATACTTAGTAATCTTATTCATTTATTAATTAAAAGAAATAGATTTTTCCTTAAAAAGGTATTTTTACATTAACTACATAGTGCTGTTATATCAAATGTGATAAACCCATAGTTTTTGAGCAATGCTTTTAGAAATCATGATGGTGATCATAGCTAATGAGATCAAAATTCAAGATAGCTCACAAACTAAAATCCGTTTCTAATTGATGGATTACTAAAAAGGGGATTGGTGAATCCGGAAAGATTAGTACATACGTTGCATGCTCCTTATGAAGAGGATGATTAATCCTCATAATCATTTGTGTGGAGATTACTAAAGCAAGTATGTAGGTGCTTATTAGAGAATAAGTTCACTGAACGACGTGGCTTGCTAAGGAATACCTAATGGAGTTTTTACTCACGCCTGTCAATAGGAAATTCCTCTAGTGATAGTAGTACAAGTGATCCTTGGACTTGAGATCATCATAGTATATCTGTGTGAGATGAATTATACTTTGGACATGTCCCCTTAAGACCCTTAAGGGTATATCAAAGGGTATGAATTGGGTAAACTAAGTTAAACCATGGAGATAGGTGAAATGAAACAACAAAGAATCTATCTACCACTTCTACTAAAAGGAGAATAAAGGTCCTATGTGATTCGATAAATGACGACTCAGAAGTCTTTGGCCAAAGTAGAATGAAATTAGAAACGGAGTTTCTAATTTAGCATTAATCAGAGT